>CM044438.1:49566854-49605171 GCA_024363595.1 Xenopus borealis | reverse complement strand
GCGTTAAATTTGTCTGTATTTTGTGCCCAAATTTTTACCGCACTTTAGTAAACGGACCCCACTGTTTAAAGCAGCAAGTAAGTTGCAGGTAAAACTTAGTCCCTGTGTAAAATGTATAATGAAGTAATAGAATTGTAGGGCTGGCCATTCCATGCATGACGTTGATGTAGTTGGCCATCTTAAATATATTGCAATAGTGTATATGAAAGAATAAAATGCTACCAAAACAACCTCTATTGATGCCTTTTTGGGGAAATCCAGACCTACCAGCAAATTTGGAACATACGAATATATCTCCTGAATTGACCAACAACTTATTTCAGATATATAAAATATTTTATCCACTTACTAGAAAAATCAGGCATGTAACTCAGACACAGGAACAGTTAACCTCTCTAGGTTTCGGTATCTTCAACTGAGACACTTTATTATAACATCCCTAAGGGTATATTCCTCCAACAGATCCATTGGTTACACTCTGCCAAGTGGGATACACTCAAAGAGGTCTAACATCCAGATGGTATTACTTGTTAAACACAATTGAATTGGAAACACACCCACACATTTATAAGACAAAATGGGAAAAAGACCTCCAATGTAAGATAGATTTGTCTAGATGGCAGAGAATGTGGGAAAACGCAACAACAAGTACAATATGTACATATGAAGCCACTTGGTTTTGTGTGTTAAATGTGTCATGACTAATTGAAGAAACTGTGTTATCTAAAGTCATCTTAACTCATTTAATGCATTTAACCTTTTCATTAGCATACCAAAGCACCATTGGTGAACAATTTAATTAGATGGGATGCTGTGACTCAATTAAATGGGAAAAGTGGGATATCTGAGTTTAGTTATTCTGTGTCAAACAAAAGAAACAAACAAACCAAAGTGGCTTCATCTGTACAATCATCAAAGAATATATATACAAAATACAAATGCGATGGTACCATACCCCAACACTGTTCCACAAACTTTCCCACAAATACCTCCCCTTCTTGCTGGAGATGTGGTCACGGAGAAGGAAATATTTTACACATATTCTGGACATGCCCAGTACTTAAAATATTTTGGGACTCAGTAAGTACATGGCTAAACAATGTGCTTTTAGCTGATAGACCCCAAAAACCCACTGATATTTATTCTAGGAGACAAGGTTCCTAAACTCAAAAACCCAATGCAGAGACAAACAAATTCAATCCTGTCAGCAGCTAGATGTTGCATTGCTAGCAAATGGAAAGGGATATCCCCACCAACAGAACTAGAGCTACATAAGAAGAATGGACTTTCTAACGGCTTTACGAAACGATATAGGAGGCCAATTTAATATAATAATAATAGTGTACTCTAATAGGAGACAACTCTTGTTTAGATATCACAGTGTGAAATATGTATCAACAAATTTTGATATATGATGTCAATATTGAAAATGCTGTAATTAGTATGCTTAATAAAAATAATATAAATATATATATATATATAATACACAAAAGCCGTAAATATCTTGCAAATTATATCCTTATAAACGGTGAGTTCTGATGTCATCTGTTATAAACGGTGAGTTCTGATGTCATTTCTGTCACATGACTCACTGAAACTTGTATTATAATAAATAAAGTACCCTCAGTTGCAAAATATGAGGATATTAGAAGTTACCTCGGAGTTCCATGGTCATGAAACTCCTCGGTAACATAATAATAAAAATATCCTTATATTTTACAAGAGGGGGTACTTTATTCACTTTATATATCTCCATCGAAGAGTCGGCACTCACGACGCTTTGTGTAAATTTGCAATACAGTATATATATATATTGCAATATATGGACAAACAATGCCTGTTTTCTTAAAGGGTAAGGCCTGTTTTGGTAGCTTAAAGAACCAATTACTGAACATACACCTAGGCCTGTATTAAGCACAGAACTGTAAAAGAAATTTTCCTATGTATCTGTCAGGGAACAGGTTAATCTGTGCCTTACGGGACTCCAGTAGTGGTTCCCCTTCCTGCCACTCTGTTTATTAGTGCTTTGTGGGTCTCTTGTGGGGCAGATGTTCATTACTTCTCTGCAGGTCTCTGTTGGGAAACAAATGAATCATTGCTCTGGTGGGCTGTAGCAGGGAAGAGGTTAATTGCTGCTTTGAAGGTTTATTTTAGATATGGGGTTAATAATTGTTTTGCAGATCTCTATTAGTGAAGTGTTAATTACTGCTCTGCAAATCTGTAAAAGAAAAGCAGATAATTACCGCTGTGCAGGAGAAATCTCTCCCAGCAGTGAAATCACCCCTTTCTACAATTACCCACCAGCTAGACCAGCAGAAATACAGTATATTTATTGCTAAATGTTACTGTGTTTAAAATTAATATAATCATTTATGCTGCTCTTAACGTGGATTTCAGTTTTTTTTTAAATTCAAATTAAAGGAAAAGGGGTTAGAGAAAGAAAAACACAGCAATGGTGTAATAGAGAGAAGAGCTGCAGTTCTCAATCCATTTCTACAATTCTTTTTTTACCATGGTTTCAGTAAACATCTGTAAAATCCACATGTAGCAGAGCTAAACGCTTATCTGTGCAGATGCATTCTGTACTGACGTCCTTAGTGACTTTAGGTATCATCTGGATAATGTATTCCAATGTTGTCTTATAAATACAGATGAAGCTACTTGGATTTGTGTGTTAAGGGCTGGTGCAGACAGGGAGATTCTGTCGCCTGGCGATTAATCGAGGCGACAATCTCCCCAAACTGCCTTCTCCCTGTCTGCCGCATGTTTAAATCAAAAAGCTCCAGCGTCAATGCACACGCGTCGCGGCAATTTTCGGAATCGCCCGAAGTTTTCTCATTAAGCAACTTCGTGCGATTCCGGAAATTTCCGTGCCGCATGTGCATTGGCGCTGGCGCTTTTTGACTTAAACAGGCGGCGAATAGGGTGAAGGCAATTCGGGGAGATTGTTGCCTCGCAGAATCGGTAGGCGACAGAAACTCCCCGAATCTCCCTGTCTGCACCAGCCCTCAATGCATCATGACTCGGGATTAATTGAAGAAACTGTGTTATCTAAAGTCATCTTAACTCATTTAATGCATTGAATTGCCTATATCAGAGATACCATGACTTGGATGAATGAAAATCTTCATAGTCATCTTAATGAATTTAATCCCTTCATTAACATACCAAAGCACCATTGTTCACAATGGTGAACACTTTAATTAGATGGGATGCTGTGACGCAATTTTCTGTGTTAAATGGAAAAAGTGAGAGTTTAGTTATTCTGTGTCAAACACGCAATCCAAAGTGGCTTCATCTGTAGCTGCATTGTGGGTACCTATGACAATTAGGTTAAAAAAAAAAAAAAAAAGGTTGAACTTGATGGACGCGAGTCTTTTTTCAGCCTAACTTACTATGTTACTATGTTACTATGTAGGTGTGGTTATACATGGAGTAAGTTTCTGGGGCCCCAGCAGAATTCTTTTGCCAACCCAAAAACTCTGGTTAGATGACTTTTGGAAAAAAACTCTCTAACAACATCAAAAGAAGAATAAGGTTAAGAAGAAGAATATGTGTTTTTGTAAATATTCTCCCCTAGAATTTTTTTTTTTCTGTCTAGCTTATTTAGCTTTATTCAATAGATCAGCTCTTTATATGGGACATGTGTGTGCAAATTTTGGGTGGACTTTGTGAAATTTTTAACCCACAATGCCAGGGTCAGAAGGAATGTGCAAATGCTATAGAGCATTAGTGGTTTTAATGTACTGTATCAAGGGTGGTGAATTCATCTGCATCTTTATATAGTAAGGCATAGGTGTAAAGCTGCATGCTCTGTATTAAAAAGACTACAGATTTTGTGTTGCAGAGGTTTCAGATTTATTGAAAAAATGTGACTGCCAATGGGTAGTGATGGGCGAATTTATTCGCCAGGGGCGAATTTGCAGCGAATTTCCATGATTCGCCGCTGGCGAATAAATTCGCAAAATGGCTGTGAAAATTCGCCAAAAAAAAACAAGTCGCACATCGTTTCTGACGTGACGCGCGTCGAAAATGACGCATCAAAAATGTGGCGCAACTCGTTTTGCGAATTTTTTCACCAATTCGCGGATTTTGCTGGAAATTCGTGAATTTTTTGGAGAAGCTAAACTGGGTAGATTCGCCCATCACTACCAATGGCCGGTTGTTGGATTCGATGCTAAAGTAAGGTTAGTAAGTTAACTGAAAACCCGGGGGGAAATTATTTTACTGTAAAATGAATGCAATTAGCAGAGTGCAACTGATCGCAGATTATTTTAATTTTATCAAAATAGATTCCACACATATGCAAAGGCATTTGCCAAGAATGCTTGACAAGCCAAATGTCAATTTAGCTTGCTACCTTAGCATAGCTTGTGTTTCCTATCTTAAATTTACAGCCGCTAGTAAAGAAGCAACTCATTTTTATTAAGCAGGCCAGCAATACTATTCAGGTTCCTGAGATTCTGGCAGTGTGTGAGTAGACCTAACTATCACCAAACGACCACTTGCTGCACAATGACAAATCCCTGCAGCAGAGGAACAGCAACATGTGCCTGATCACAGCCTGAGCAAGGCCACTTCTTTAGTGGATATTAAAATAGGATGGCCATCAGAAGGGAGAAGGAAGTAAATCCATGGGGGCAAATTCACTAAGATCCGAAAATTCCCTAGCGTTAGCTTCGCTAGCGTCTGCCACACTTCGCCAGGCGAATGTACCTTTTTTTTTTCCAGTCTCCTATCTATTGTATTGAACTCCGCCTGGTCTGACCAGGTGAAGTAACCTCTAGCGTAAGTGCTAACGTTCAGGAAAATGTTCATCTTAGTGAATTTGCAAATTTACGATCCTTCGTCAGTGAGCAACTTCGCCTGGCGTAAGGGTGCGAAGTTGCGCAAGTCAATCAACTTCGCTAGCGTAAATTCGCCAGAGCCGGTGTTAGTGAATTTCTGAAGTTAGGAATTGATGTCATGCTGGCGAATTAGCGCTAGCGTTAGACGCTTCGCACTATAATAAATTTGCCCCATGGACTTAAGAAAAGAGGAAGTTCATGTTTATGTTTAGTGTACAAAATACAGCATTTCTAGCCTTGTTCTTTTTTAGACTTTCCTTGTCCTTTAAATACTGTATATAGACAGGTCAATACATTTTTGGAAACCATTCCCCAGAATTGGCTGATCCTCCCTTTTAATCCATTGGAAGAGCTCTATAATAACTCTCTTTCATGAGTCTATAAGAATTTGACAGCACTGCAGTACAGTGGCACAGGCACAGCCTGGCACCTTCTGTTGAGCTGGAACCTCCGTACTATACCATCATATTTTATCTGTTTAAGATACTAAGAGGTAGCAGTACTTTACTAGAAAGATTTCTTCATCCCTATGCCACTTAAAAAAGCAAATTATATTCAGGCTTTGACTCCTTATTACACCACTGTGTAAAATTGAGGTTCATATTATAGGCACTTTTATGGGGACCCAACGCCTCAGAAACAGTGGTTCCTTAATGTACTGTGGGGAGACTTCACTTGTGTGAATTATCGACCTTACTATTACAACAGATCAATATGACATTATCAATAATACACCAGACTTTAATGAAACTATGTTTAGTCAAAAAACAGATAAACCTGTCCTTGCCATGTTATTCCAAGCAATAGGTTACCCAGATGCTAGCCGCCGCAGTGGGCAGGAAAGAGAAAGCCTATTGACAACAGCCACATGGATAGTACCAAAACAATTGCCTGCCAGCAGCTGTGATAAAAAAAATTCTAATAGTATTACAAATAACACAACTTTGACATACAGAAACCAGTTCCTTGAAAATTTTCTTAAACAATTACAGTAATATACAGTTAGGTCCATAAATATTTAGACAGAGACAACTTTTTCTAATCTTGGTTCTGTACATTACCACAATGAATTTAAAATGAAACAACTCAGATGCCAGGCCTTTACTCCAGCGGCTTTCCGTTGCTGTTTGTTTGTGGGCCTTTCTGTTCAAATTTTAGTCTTCAACAAGTGAAATGCATGCTCATTTGGGTTCAAATCAGGTGACTGACTTGGCCATTTCAGAATATTCCACTTCTTTGTTTTAATAAACCCCTGGGTTGCTTTGGCTGTATGTTTTGATTCATTGTCCACCTGTATTATGAAAAACTCTCCCAATCTGCATTTAGCTGGATTTCAGCAGACAGTATGACTGTAAGCAGCTGCCCCTTTTTACCAGCCCTCCTTTAGTGCCTTTAGCCAATCCTTCACCCCCACGTAGTCAGTCCCAGAGTTCTCTCTACTCCCATCACCTGTCCACAGTCCAGGCCACACTTTGCTACCCACTTTGGTGCCATACAGCACACAGAATTGAACTCAGAATTGAAGCCCATTGATTATTATCTTCTAATTAGTGACACCAACCAGGGTTAGATGGTTCACCCCCACTCCCTTTCCTTCTTTTCCCATTGCTTGACAGGGCAGTGCAAGGATGACAGCCCTGTCCCTGACCTTTGCCACCAGATACTTCCTATCTGATATATAAGGAAATCTGAGAACTTCCCATGGTTTAATTTGTTATTTAACCCACTCTGAAGGTCATTAACCTGCTAACTTTAGTTCTATATTCTTATATAGCTCAACCATAGCTTACATTTTAATTGCTCGTTAGAATATTTTGGTCCCATAATAATTTACTCCACTTCAGTTGCTTGCATTGGCTGTGGTGAAAGTGTGCTTTATATTTAGTGATTTTTAGAGGAACATTTCTTCTGCTAATGATATTTACATGTTAGCTTGTAGAGGATGGCTCGAGGGCACAGGGAGCTCAGTATACATTCAGCATCAAAAGGTCATAACTATATAAAACTGCTGGATATGCAGTTTCCTACTATAGCTACCCTGCACTGCTAATGGGGTTTCCCTTGCAGGAAGATTTTAAACATAGGCAGAATTGAGCCAGATTTACTTTTTAAATGAAAGGTTGTGGAGATACATCACCAGCTATCTTGTGAGAAGGACCAGATGAAAGGGGGAATTTGAGCTGGATTCTACTATAGAGAAATATGCAGTAGTTTATGGCAATATAAAATGTTTAGTTTTTAAATATTTTTACACAATATAATAATAATAATAACATAAAATATGAGTATATACATCAAACAAACACATTAAATACAAATACTGATGGCTGATATTTTGATACTAAACCTTTTAAAGCAAGTCAATATTATTTGTGAAGCAGTCTTCACATTCTCTGTAACCGAGTGTTGTGTTTTGATAACCGAGAATAAGTAGAGTATAACAGAGCTTTATTTGCAGGCTCATGCAGCACAACAGTAACCTAAACTCTATCCTTCTTAAACAGTATAGAGAGTACTGTGTATACACAGCATAACTCATGTGCACAGTGACCTCTGCAGGCCATTTGTATAAACACCACAGAGAGACCCATTAAATAATAGGGTGTGATCCAATACATTTTAGTTTTCTTCTAATACTGATGGTTGGCTTAAATTAGTGGTCCTCAAACTTGGCCCTCCAGCTGTTAAGGAACTACAAGTCCCACAATGCATTTGCCTGACTGTGACTGTCAGACTCCATCATTGCATTGTGGGACTTGTAGTTCCTTAACAACTGGAGGGCCAAGTTTGAGGACCACTGGCTTAAATAAATGAACAAGCGTTGCTTGTAATTTGATTCATTGTTAAATGCTATAGGAATTGTAACATGTGCGTAGTAGACATTGATAATGACTCGAACCGCAAGACTACTCTAAAACACTGATGCCATCAATCTGTCTTTGGGTCTTTTAAATATTTCCAGTACTGGCGCTTTTAGACATTTTCCTGTCAAGTGAAAGGCTTGTAGCCAGGGAGATTTCAGCACTTTCAGTTTAGTGTGTAATCAGACTAGAGGTGTGATAATATAAATTAATAATTAATGTAAATATTATTCACAGTTAAGCATTTGTTCGTTAAAGGATCACAACACATTGGTTTTAATTAGCTTTTTGTATTTATCCTTGGATATTTTAAGGGATGAATGTATTATTTCCTTCCATGTTTGCCTTAGCAGCCTCCTCTCTGGCTGATAGTTTGCAAGTTTCATTATGAACATTCAGAGCAACCCACTGTGGTTTAATAACTAAACCTCTTATTGCACTGCCTCCTAAGTTCTTTTGCAGTTTTAGGATTGATCCCAGTAAGGCAATCATACAATTTATTTACTTTCACTATCATGTCATATACCTGGTTTTGGATGAATTTTACAAACTTGACAACTGCTTCAAAAAGCCTTATTTTATTAATACAAGTACGGCCAATAAAAAACAATTTTATGTATGATTTATATTTTATTTGGTGATTGATTTCTGTATCTCAGTTCTACCTGAAATCAGGAAATATTCTTTAAAGTGGCAAGTCTGCAAAAAGTGATGCACAATGGCTGATTTACAGTAATAAAGTGTCTTTTACCAATAGTAACTAATCAGATATTTGGTATCATTACTTTAACTGCACTAGACTGTTTTTTGCTGATTGGTGGCTAAGGGTTATTGCACCATTGTTAATCAATAAACCGTTTATCCAAAAGGTGTACTTAACCCATTCCAGAGTGCAGTCTGTATAAGAAACGCTGCATGACTATATATGGCTCTGACCTGGCTATGTATGTACAGTATATGCAGATAAAGGAAAAGCAGGCCATTGTGTTAAAAGTACTTCACAGTATGATGTGGAGGTGATTATGAAAAGTATCAGGAATGTGTAAACAATGTGGAACAAAGTACTAACTCCTAGAAAGAATTTATTTAGGTAAATATAGCAACAGGTCTCAGTGCATGGATAAAGGTTTCCTGGACATGGTACTGGCACTAGAAAGCATGGTATTGCTGCATGTTTTTTTATCTGAACCTACAGAGAGTGACACTATCAACAAAGTATTCCTAAGATGTGTTGAGACTTTAGCCTTATTGACAGAGGCCCTTGCAATTAATATCCAACAATAAAGGTGATTTTATGAAACAGCTCAGTAGGCAAATGCCATTTTTACCCAAAATTCTGCATTTTCTCACTGAATTACAGTATAATTGCAACTGACTGTCACCCGCTATTACATCCTATTACTGGCAAGTTCAGGGTGGCATAAGCTCCAGGGCACCATTTGCACATAATTCAGGAAAACACTGCAGCAAGAAGTGCAACATTTGTGTCCAGACACACACTTGCGGCTACATGCGTAAATAACCCTTTATGTCATCCACTGTACCACCACCACTATTTGGATCTACATAAGAACAAATAATACCAGTGGCCAATGGTTATTGTTTCATTTGCATTACTGGTTTTATCTGCCAGAATCCAGTGATAAACAGGCCCGTTAACCTGGCCAATAGATTTAACAGCAATTATCTTTGACATCAAAGAAAAAGTAATCCTCATAAATGAATAACTGGTTAAAGTTCAAGGCAATGTACCCAGTAGCTTCCACCGGAGTAAATAACAGTTTATCTGTAAGTAAAATTGGCAGCCCTTTACTTTCATGTGTAATAGTTTTTCAACCTTTCATCTATTGGACAGGGATTCTTCCAGTATTTCACTTGCAATTTTTTTTTTACTTAAACATGGAGGCAGTTGCAACTGTTTGATTAGATTTTTAGCAGTGTAATCAAACTCACATGCCACAGAGGTTGACTGGGCACTCATGTTGGCACATGTATTCTGATCAGATGGATAGTGAAATAAGAGCAATGTATGTGGATGCTAAAGCATTTGATACAGTGCCAAACAGAAGATTACTGGTTAAATAGAGGAATGTTGGCCTTGAACATAGTATTTGTACCTGGATAGAGAACTGGCTAAAAGATAGATACAAGTAGTGGTGGTAAATTGAACATTTTCTAATTAGACCAGTGTTGTTAGTGGAGTTCCACAAGGCTCTGCATTGGTCCTTTGATTTTCAACTTGTTTATTAATGACTTGGAGGTGGACATTGAAAGTTTCTATTTTTGCTGATACAAAATTGTGCAGAGCTATAGGTTCCATGCAGGATATTACCACTTTTCATAGTGATTTGACTAAATTGGAAAACTGGGCAGCATACTGAAAAATGAGGATCAATGTTGATAAATGCAAGGTCCTGCACTTTGGCAGAAATAATATAAATACAAGTTACACATTAAATAGTAGTGTGTTGGGAGTTTCCTTAAATGAGAAGGATCTTGCAGTTTTTGTAGATAAGTTGTCTATTTCCTGGCAGTGTCATTCTGTGGCTACAAATGCAAATAATGTACTGTCTTGCATAAAAGAGGACATAAACTCAAGGCGTGAAAACATAATAGATCCCTAGTAAGACCTCACAGGGAGTATGCAGGGCAGTGTTGGGCTCTAGTCCTTAAGAGGGATATAAATGAGCTGGAGAGAGTGCAGAGACATGCAAATAAACTGGTTAGACAGATTATGAGGGTAGACTGTCAAGGTTGGGGTTGTTTTCTCTGAAAAAAAGATGCTTGAGAGGGGACATGATGTGAATTATGAATGTGCACAGCTTCATACTGAAAAACATTTATTTGTGCATTATCAAAAAATTACAAACACATTTTGTTACATTCAAAAAAACACCACAGTGCAGTGTCACTCTGTGTTAGCCACTCCCTCCTGATGCGTTTCGCTTGAGAGGGGACATGATTACACATTACAAATACATTAGAGGGCATTATAGACAAATATCAGGGGACCATTTTACCCATAACAAGGATCACCGCACCAGAGGCCACCCCTTCAGACTAGAGGGAAAAAAATTCAATTTGAAGCAACGTAGGTGGTTTTGGAGAGGTCAATGAGAGATGAGAGAGATATGGAGAGGTCAATGTGTGTATGTATGGATGCTGGGTTTCATTTGGAGGGGTTGATGGACTTTGGTCTCCTTGCAACCTGATTTAACTATGTAACAACTATGTAACTATGTATGCAACTGTTCTACAGGTATTCAACTGTTTCTGCATCTGAAAACAAATGTTTTCTTATTACAAATCATGTTGCAATACAAGAGAAAATATGCTGCACTCAGGAATCAATGTGGGATTCTGTAACTGAAGGAGGGTGAATGGTTGTGGTAAAGGTAAAAGGCAATAGGGAAATGTTTTCCCTCCAAAACATGCCAGATCTCATTAAAGATCATTAGATACTAAATCTGTGCTTGGTGATAGGCTCAAAATTGTGCCCACTAACCCCAGGTTACTACGTTAGTAGGCCTTATTTACATTGTGTATCCCTTATTTGGCTTAAAAAGGCAAATACCAACTAGTGAGGTAGAGCATGGGCTACACTGGACCCTCTTTCATCAGGATGGGATTTTGCTACATGGAAAGAGCATCGGAGGGAGTTTGATTACATCTGGATCCCCCCCATGGACCGCTCTTGCCATTATGTCTTTTCCTAATGACTCTATACCCAAACAGACATTAAGCACAGTGCTACATAGTGTTGTAAGTCTTCTAGTGCTCCTTTCTTGCACATTCTGAATGACATTCAAATAATACCATGAGATAAGCACTTCCCTCAATGAGCTGCACATCCTGTACATAGCACTTACCAACATTGACAGTGCTGCATATATACACGCAGGCACAACATTCAGGGAATAGAAAGTTTGTGAGTGACAAAAAACAACCTAGTGTATCATTGAAAATGCAGTATATGAGCATTTTTTGCACCCTGTTGTAAATAATCCCTGCCCTGTCCTGTTTTTCTAGTTTCTACAAATTCACATACAGAACTAAAAAATGTTTTTTTTCTGACAGTAGAAAACAAGATTACTGAAAACAAAGAACAAAGCCATTTAACCAATATCACTAACTCAAAGATACTGAACAACAAACATCAAACAAACTAATCACTGATTGCTTCCTATAGGTCACTGCCCAGGTGCAAATTGGTTGATAAATTAACCCCATATTGTTTATTTATTTTTTCTTCAGAGAGAACTAAAAATGCTTTTGATATTTTCAGACCAACAGGAAAAACTGACTTACTTTTCTTAATTCCAGCATTATTACAGTTTGAAATAGTTCCCTAAAATCCTCTAAAATAAGTTAAATACAATCCATTTGATGTCTTTTTTTGAATAAAGGGGTAAATATGGTAACTATATTTTAACCCTGGTGTTTATGCATTTACCTCCTATCCTCCCAGTAGCAGGTTATTAGAAAGCCATTTATTTTTGGCCAGGTTTGAGCAAGTCACTATCACTCTTTGTCCAAAATCAAGGTTGAATACACCTGGATCCCCCAGCTCCATGATCACACAAGGAAGTATTGCATGGGCCGCTCTTGCCATTATGTCTTTCCTAATGACTCTACCTTCTCTTTGTTATTATGAGCCATGCCTCACTGTTTAACTGCAAATCCCAAATGGCTTGGTTCTGTAAGAAATGATGTTATGACGTGCATTCTATTTTTATTTTGGATGAAATTTACTTATTCAGCAAAATATGCAAAGTTTGTCCCATCAATTACTTGTTTTAACACATTTTCTCACTTTGAACTGTTATATTTAGCACACAGCAAGCAAAAAATATAGGAAATGTGGCCTTTTTATACACTGATAGATTTACTTGAAGTGGATGATTCAGATAAAAAACAGGCCTCCCCCATGGTCTTTCTTCTCAGGGGCCAAAGTGGCAATTAGCTCTGCATTTTCCATGAAATATATACACCAACCAGAAATATGCAAAGCTTTGGGCTTCTGTTCCTTTAAAATGTAGCGTTACATGTTCAAAGAAAATTAAACAATGCCTTTAAAATTTAATTGATACTTACATTTTCCAATTCTTTATGGGAAATATCACTCTACAGCAGGGGTCCCCAACCTTTTTAATCCGAGAGCAACATTCAGATGTAAAACGAGTTGGGGAGCTAAACAAGCATAAAAAATGTTTCTGGGTGGTGCAAAATAAGGGTTGTGAATGGCTTTTGGTAGCCCCTATGAGTAATGGCAGCTCACACGTTGGTCTGTTTGGCAGTACACCTGGTTTTTATACAACCAAAACTTGCCTCCAAGTCAGGAATTCAAAAATAAGCTCCTGCTTTGAGGCCACTGAGAGCAACATCTGAGGAGCTGGAGAGCAACATGTTGCTCACGAGCTACTGGTTGGGAATCACTGCTCTACAGACTCTGTGCTGTCTATGCTCTTGCTCATTTATCAGGTTCATGATACATTTCTATGTCAGTTTTAGGTACCCTTCCAATACTGATTGCCCTGTGTAAAATTGTTTAAAAGAGGTGGCTTAAAAACACCAAAGCTATAAAAACTGTTTTTTTTACATAAGTTTTTTATAGCAGTTATTAGATAGCAGTTTCTTTGTTTTCTCATTTTGTTGTGTAAAATCATAGTGTAAATGTTGGCATTAGTATGGTAATAAAGGGGTAGTTCACCTTTAACTGAACTTTTGGTATGAAGACCAATAGTTGCTGTAAGAATGAACAGGACATTCTGCAATATACATAATAATATAGGTATTAATGCTACTGTATATTTGTTGTAAATTTTCCCAAACTGTGATGTATTATCTTTAACGAGTGATGGGCGAATTGATTGCCGAAATTTCCACAAATTTCCAATTAAAGTTGGCAAAATGGTGAATGGCGAAACAGGAGTTTTGACGTTATTGACATTGCTACAAAAAATGTGCTGTAAATTTGTGGCTGGTGAATAAATTTGCCCATCATTAGTAACAAACTTTAATATTCACTAAATTCTTTGCAGAATTGATTAAACACCTTCAATATAAATATGGCCTTAAGTGTGCAACCCTCACAGTGGGCTTTGGGGCAGAGCATATATCCAATAGACTCCAGACAACGTGTAAACTCCAGCATACTCTATTTTGTTTCTTCACTGCCTCCAATGCCAATGTCATTGCCACAGACGTATGTAGAATGCTATGATAAAAGTATGGAGGAAAATGAACTGTGTACTATAAAACAGCAAAAGTAACATTTTGAGTAGAACGTTGAAATTTAGTCTTTTCTATATTAACTATATGGCAAGCTTCAACCCTACATATGAAGGGCCTGTGCCCTGGATTAGCAAAAAAGGAGGACACTTTTCTTTGATTCCTTCTGATCCAATGAAAAATGGAGGTTATTCTGAGTCCGTAGAGGAATGTAGTGCAACTCTATGCCACCTGGGGAAAACAATAATAGAGATGCACACTCCTTTTTGTACAGTCCTTTAAAATTGTTAACCAGAAAGCATAATATTTTGCCGTTAGTCACCACCTTAAACAGTATAAATCAAATCAGTATGCATTGTGGATATAAGCCTAACACTGAGATTTCTGTAAGGTTGGCAAAGTAGCCAAAATCAGCCCCATTTTCCTTTACAGCACTTGTATACCTTGCATGAGCAATTTCAGGCGCTTCTTGCTCGGTTATTCTAAATTGCTATTGATAAATCAAAAACAATTTCTGACAAATGCCACAGAGGTGAATAGGAGGCCAATTTCATTCCCAAAATCTTCCTCAAAGCAAGGCCGGTACCATTGTTCTAAAATAGTGAGAGATTGCTGCAAGCAAAATAAAAAGGGAAGAAGTAAAACGAAGTAATATTCTGCTGAAATCTGAACTTGAGCTTGTTTTGTGTAGGGAAATTGAATGCCAGAAAGCAGGAGCATACAAGCATTTGATACTGAGGTTTAGCTCCATTTTAGATTTAGTTTTTATGTGTGTAAAGAGTGCCAACACTTCCAGTACCTTATGATGCATCAGATCATTTGTAAAAAGGTTTCTAAAAATGTATTTTTATTTTCTTTTGTTATTTTTATCTTTTCCCCTAAAATTGGTATGATTTCTCTGCAGCACAAAGAGACACAAACAGATGAAGAAAACAATTGCTTTCAATCCTATATTGTTTTAGTGTTTTCCTAAACTGTATTCACGCTATGCAGAGTTTATCTCCCGGAAGACAAAAAAGAAAAAAAACCTGTAAGTACTGGGATGACCTAGTTTGTATAATTTTCCTATACATAACTCTGTTCTTTGAAAGATGAATTGCCAAGGTCTAGTGAGAGCAGGGCAATAAATGCCAATAGATTAGAAAGCAGTTTGTACTGGTTACTACTGTAAAAAGTTTTACATGTTGTGAAATGACAAAGAGCTTTCACCCCTTTGGCAACGGCAGTGAAAGTTTATGGCTCTCGTTTGCGACTACAATATCATTTCCAAAGACAGACAGGGATCCATTTTGCAAGAAGATGCCTGTGTGCTAACAGGTACTCCTGTCCCATGATAGTTTGTGCTACAAAAAAAACAGGGCTGCACCAGGGTGGCCAGGCGCCCCAAGACAACCCGGCCAGCCGTGGCACCCCTTCCTTCGCGCTGACCAGCCGCGACAACCCCTTTCCGGTACACTCCCCACTCTCCTACACATGCTTACTCAGCCAGACATGGGGTAGGCAGTAGCAGTGAGTATTTGCCTGGAGCCCCCCAAGCTTTGCGCCCTAGGCATGTGCCTACTCTGCCTACTAAGGGGTCCGTTTACTAAAATGCGGTAAATTTGACTATAAGTTTCAGCATGTTATCGCTGAGAATATTTTTCCGCCAGAATATTCGCAGCGACTAAGTTTACTAAACAGCGATGTGCTCAGAAGTCATTGCGATCACTAGCGAAACATCTTACGTTAGCGGTAATTTTAGCGAGTTGCAAATTTTCTGGTGACAAATTACGTTTGCAAATATTTATTCTAGAAAATAGTCTTGTTTTATGCGTTAATAATGGCGTTAATTATGGCAATTTTTACTGTGACATTTATGGCCAGAAATGCATCTTTCAAAACTCAAACTTTATTGACTGATGATTATACCATCCAACAACATTACTAGAGTGACACCAATCAAACATGTATGTATCATATAAACCCATACTTCATCCATCCAGTCACAAACACTTCTGCCAATAGAATCATATGAACAAGAAATCATACCAGTTATCTCTTTGTATCATTTAAATGCACAGTTTAATGAGAATTAAACTCCCATTGAGAAATTTCTGGCCAAAAAATAAGTTAACGCCACTCTATAGATGACGGTAAAATGTTGCGAATATTCTGGCATTAATTTTGGCGTTCACAGATTTTGCTGTTTAGTAAACCAAGCGTTAATGTGTACGTAGCGTTATTTTCAGCGGATGTTATAACTGGCGAACACATATTCTTGTGCAAGAAAATTCATATTTATATTTACCGCAGGTAAATATTCTGCGTTAAATTTGTCTATATTTTGTGCGCAAATTTTTACCGCACTTTAGCAGACGTACCCCTAAGTTACTGTACAGGTTAACCACCCTTTTAAAGCTTGTTTGTTAATTGTTTCTCATTCTTAATGAGATTAATTTAACCCTTGCAGTTTCCAGATGAATGTATTTGATGTGCTTCTGCAAACTTCATAGAAGTAGGGGCAGATTTACTAAGGGTTGAATTGTCGAGGGCTTTTAGCCCTCAAATTCGACTGTCGAATGATTGGGGAATAAATATTCCCAAAATAGAAGAAAGTATTTGCCTGTTTTGAGCGCTTTTTGAATATTCACCAAAATCATACGATCGAACGGTTTTGTGCAAAAATTCGTACAGATCAAATATTCGCATTGTTAGATCGTACCGATAATATTTGACACGGAAACTTGAAAAAAACCCTATGGGGGCTTCCCATAGGCTTCTGAAGCAATTCGGTAGGTTCAATCTGACGAAGTAGGCAGTCAAATAAAATTTTAAAGGGCAAGTTCTTCGACTGACAATTAGTCGAGCGATCGAATAAATATTCATTCGATCTATTTGAATAAAGACTATTCGAGTGAATATTCGAATCCTTCACGAGTCAAAAGATGTATTTTAAAAAAATGGATTTTAATGTCTTTACTACAGATTAAAACAACCAAACTGGAGCTCTAAAGTATCTGAAATATTAAATATTACATTTGGTTTCTGTGGATAAAAAGAGCATTTATGAGACTCTGCATACAATAAAATATTATGATATGAATTCGGTATAAAAAAGTTCTGGGTACAACTGATCATGCATGGTCAGATCCACTAATTTTTCAAAGTCAGAGAAGCAGATCTCTACCACATTTGACCATCCATGTGTTGATTGAAACTGGACTGATTTAATCTTTGGCCCAGGAGTCCATTATTAGGTAAGCTCCATACACAGGCCAGTAAACACCAACTCACTTTGATGTTGGCAGCTTTTTAAAAGGCTTTTTAATATCCACATAAAATGTTTCCACAAGCATTTTTACCTGCGTTCCATTTTGCTGCGTTCAGCCGCAGGGGAGTGCAGGTATAGACACACTCAATGCTTTTCAATGAGGCTATACTCACGCAAGCGCATGTAGGCAAAGAACGCAGGACAAATGCAGCATGTTGCGTCTGAACCTGCATTCGGCGCCTACATGCGTTCGTGTGAGTACAGCCCCATTGAAAAGCATTGAGTGTGTCTATACCTGCACTCCTCTGCAGCTGAATGCAGCAAAACTGAACGCAGGGGAGCGCAGGTAAAAATGCTCGTGTGTAAGAGCCCTAAAAGCCACAAGCGGGGGAGGATTAATCTCCTGGAACCAAAGCTGGGGTCTAGGTTGTCTCTCCTCTTTGAAAGCTAATGGCGGGGGAGGACTAAGCCCAATGGATGAAACCAATGCCCAGGTTGGGAGACCTTTATTTCAGGTAATGCTCTCATGCTGGGAGGCTATAGCATTTGATATTATGACCAGAGGTAAATAGTTAGGGACCGCCATATGGTTTTTACCTTGACATGGTGTGGTGGCTTATCAATCATATGATCATAATTTTGTAACTAAAAAATAGAGGGGACCAGGGACTGTGCATTGATCAAGCTCTCCTCTAGCGAATTTGAGCCTGGCAAATAAAGATTTTATAAATAGCTATCAATATTTGGCCAGCTTAATTGTCTAAAGGGGCACTGTGCTAATGAGGCGAGTGGAGAAATTTGCCTCTTGCCAATAACATGTTGATGGGGAAAAGGGAAAGCTCCTTTTAATAACCTGGATTGCTAATGTCCAAGTCACAGACTCTAAACTGATTTGCTGTCACTCAGTGATATACAACTATGCCATGTAACAATTTGCCAGGGCCAATCTCTGGCTGCAGGGCTGTACAGCCAAGCTGTTTATTTCTGCAAATATGGTCACTTTTATTCTAACTCCTAGACACAGGTGTTACTTGTGAGAGTTGCATGAATGGATGTGTCATGAGTTCTGAAACCACCAGGGAACAGATGTGAGAACAGCATTGTATGTAGCAGAGAGGTGGTGTCTAAGGCCACCGCCTCTGTTCAGGGATGGTTTCTCCACCTTAATATGAATCGCTTCTTTCACACATCTTTCAAACCAGTGGTCTTCTTTATCCAAAATTCGGACATTGCCATCTTCAAAAGAGTGTCCCTTGTTTTCTAGGTGTAGAAAAACAGTCGAGTCTTGTCCTGTAGAGTTCGCCCTCCTATGCTGATCCATTCGTTTATGGAGCAGTTGTTTTGTCTCCCCAATGTATAGAATCTGAAGATTCCCATTTTATACTACAGAGCTTATCTGTTATCAGATATGTATCCTGTGCCTTTTTTCCTTTTCAGCTGTGAATGGCTTCCCCCATGCTACACAGCTTGTTTATTTCAACTATTGTAGAGTTTCTGAAGCAAACATAACCAGTTGTACCAGTACCATCTCTTTAAAGCACTTTCTTTTGTTATTGTTCCTTAGTTTGCAATGTGAAATTAAGATTCACAAAGCAATAAACAGTATAAGGAAGAATATTCCATTGCAAAATGCTAATTTATATTTGTGCAAATAGTTCTCCTTGTGACTTTTATCACATTTCTCCCTCAACATGTAATGTGTTCTATGGATACTGCCAAATCATTTTCCAGCCCTTCCTGATCTCTTCTCCCCAAATAATAAAATGCTGTTTATAACCTCTTAGTTGAAAGGATGGCACCTCACAATGCCTGATATCATATGGTTTCCATTAATTGAAGAAAATCCAAATGTACCACCGATTGTAAGCAAGATGGATTCTACATTGCTGACAGTGAAAGGGTTAATTCAGCAGCAGTTATGCCTTGTAGGGTACCCTGCGTAGTTTGGTACCATGTGACATAAACACCTAATTGTCTGTTGCTAAAAAGGCACTATATTCAACCCATTTACTAGACTCAGTAGTAGACAGCATATGCTTGATTTAAAACTCACTGTTCGATTTGTATCTGCCAGAATTGTTCTGAGCCATGCTTTGTTTTCATTTGACATAATTAGTTAGCTCCATCCAAAGCATATACTCTGGAGCTTTTATACTGAAACATGCTGCAAACCAGAAAAGAAATGTGAAAAAAAGACAGTAAAACCCCACATTCTGGAGTTGACCAACTGCAGAAAGCAATAAAAAGCATATATTGGCATATTTTCTCTCAATCTCTCTCTTTCTCTTTTTGTGTACAAATATTGTCTTTTTATCGTTTTAGGCCGAGCGCGGATGATTTCTTTCTGTGTTTCGTGTGCAAATTGTAGCCAAATGGCTGCCTGGCTGCCATTTAGCCTTTTCAACAGGGAATCACTTATAGAGCTCCTGAACTAAGGGTAAGTGCTCAATGGTCTCACTACTCAGTCACACTGGTTGCTGGGGGACTTGATTTTAAATGCACTACAAACTTATAATACTCACAAACAGTGTAGGACTCATGTACAATGAGGGGCCTTGACGTGGCACGTGAGCTAACATATTTTGGACAAAGTGTGGCACTAACACCTAATTATTTGTAACTGTTTTTTAAAGGCAAACCAAACGCTGGCAAATTTTCTCTCTTTATTCCCAAATCCACTGTAGAATTTCTACATTTGGGGTTCAGTGTCACTGGAAAGAAAACAATGATGAGGAAAGGAGACGCCAGCACCGTTTCACAAATGTTTTGCCTTTTCGCAAATTACGTTAGAAATTCGTGAATTTTTCGGTGAAGCGAAACAGGACACATTTGCCCATCACTAATTATTATCTGCCCCTTGCCATAAGCCAATGGGATTGGAGCCCTCCCTAAGATGCCTGGGTGCAGGTTTGGAAGAAATTGGCAGCAATGGAGACTTTTTTGCAAAGAAGAACAGTTGTAGCTTAGTGGAAAGATAGAGAGTGTATTATATATCTACTGTATATGCTATTGTAGAGCTAATAATGGGTTAACCGTAATACTCTAATGCAATGCTGTCCAACTTCTGAGGTACAGAGGAATGAACATTTTTTGCCATATGCGGTGAAGGGCCGTTAATGGAAGCAAATGTTTACCACGCCCCTTTATAACACACCCATTTAAACCACACCCACGTTATCACAAAAGCTTTTAAGACCATGTCAACATTAATGGTGGTAACACACCAAAAAAACCAAATGGTTTGTGCTCACTGCAGGGATATCACTCATCACTCATATGTGAAAAATATATCATAGCCTTAAATATACCATAAACATACCCTTAAATACATATGCCATCTCCTCCCCTGTGGCTAACACAGAACCCCACCAGCACATGATAAAACACCTTAGGGGGGCCCTAACAACAATGCTACAAACCCTACCAGGCTCATGTACCACAGGAGGGCAGGCAGAGCATGGCACACACAATGGGCATAGGGCAAGCAGAGTATGGCATACACAAGGAGCATAGGGCAGGCAGAGTATGGCACACACAATGGGCATAGGGCAAGCAGAGTATGGCACACACAATGGGCATAGGGAAAGCAGAGTATGGCATACACAAGGAGTATAGGGCAGGCAGAGTATGGCACACACAAGGAGCATAGGGCAGGCAGAGTATGGCACACTCAATGAGCATAGGGCATATTTCCCAACTGTCCCATTTTTAGCGGGACAGCCCTACCCACCCGAGACAGCTCAAACCGCAGTCACAAGTGTGTAGTGAAAAGATTTTCTTTAGGCTAGTGCAAAAAGTTCAGTATATAAAATATAGCATTTTTAGCCATATTTAAATTTTTATAGTTTAGTTCTCCTTTAAAGGTATAGAAAGACTGGGTAAATGTATCCTGGAGAAGAGGCACTTAATTATATGATAATGATGTATAAATATAAAAGGGGATCATATAGTAAACTCACTGATGATTTTATCTATGAGTAGGTCCTGCTGACACAATGGCATACATTCCGATTAGAAGCAAGGAAGTTCCATCTCAATATTTTAAAAAAGCATTCATTAGAGTGAGAGCTGTGATGTTAAAGGAATTCTCTCCCTGAATTATTTTTTACTGGCAGGTACATTAAATAGCTTTAAGAAGTGGTTGGAATTTTTTTCATCAACTGGACGTTTATTAATTGATTGAGTCATCTCTTGGCGTCAAAAGTTATTTTCATTCTCTCTATAAGACGGATTTTTCTAGATCAATTAGCATTTAGGCAGGTTTCCCTTAGATAAAAAGGATATTTGTCTTTTTAAATCTTATTTTCTATATTACTACCAACCAGGTACATTTGCTTAAATGAAAAATGGGCTGATGAATTTGTTGATATACTTGTGATGAAAATTGCAGCGATTATAGAAGTTCAGGGGTTAGAGAATGAAAACGGAGTCTGTTGTTCAAGATTTCTTTTATTTTCATTCACTGAATAAATTGGGTCATCATTACTAGAATTTTAATACTGGCAGTTATTGGCCAATGGTTGGTAGTGATTGGTGAATTGTGAAACGGCTAAAAATTAGCAAAATGCCACCGCGTTTTGGATGCGGGTGTCTGTTTTTGCACGCTGGCATCCATTTTTGGCTAATGGTTGTAGCTAAAATATAGTTCATTTTGCATGTACCCTCCAGAGAGCAAGTCTGAAACTAAAGAAACTGGTGCACAATAAGAGTGAAAGGGAATATAAACCCCAATATGGAAAAAATTGCCGTGAGAATACCTCTTTGCATGTCATCACTAACTGTACAGGTATGGGACCTATTATCAAGAATGCTTGGGATCTTGGGTTTTTCAGACAGCAGATATTTCTGTAAACTGGATCTTTATACCTTTTTTTCTACTAGAAAATCACGAAAGCATTAGTTTGGATCAAGTACAGAGTATTGTTTTATTATTAATATATAAAGGAAATAATTTTTTAAAATTTGGATTATTTGGATACAATAGAGTATATGGAAGATGGCTTTTCCACAATTCGGAACTTTCTGAATAATGGATTTTCTTATAAGGTATCCCATACCTGTACTAGTGAATGACAAGTGCACAACTGAATGTATGCAAAGGTCTATCTGTCAAACTCTCTGGTAGTCTAGCATATTCTGCCTGCCTGCAAGCACACAAAACTCAAGTAAACACACACATTTTTACACTCACATTTATACTAACACAGACTTTAGTGTTGCTTTAGCGGTGCTTTTGCATTTTCACAGAATACACACATAGGGTACTATTTGACAAGTGTACGTACACACAATTTAATTTTTTTTTGCACAGAAACTAAAAAAATTCAAATGATATTTTCAGAAAATATCTGGTATGTATTAAGCAGAAAAAATCGAATGTAAAAATTCGGCATCTAAAAGTTAGCAAGTTTGTTTCAATGGGAGTTGTCCGAGGCAAAATTCTCGCCATTTTTTTAAATTGAGATTTTCATGTTTTTTGAGCTTGTAAACTCACACATTTGAGATATTAAAGAAAGGAAGTTTTTTACATTTGAATTTTTTTCATAAATAAGCAACAAGTAATTTTAAAATTGTGAGTATATTAGAAGTAGAAAAAACCTTCAAAACCTCAAAAATTCAACCTTTTACATGTCAATATAGTTTTTCCATTTTTTTCTGTACTGAATTTCGTATTGTCCCTAAAAGTGCTTTATTTCAATGAATTTTGTTTAAATGATTTTATACTTGTTTCTTTCAATAAAAACATTGTTCTTGATTGCTTGCCCACAATAGAGAACTGTCAGGATATTTAACCAAACTTTATAAACTATGTTCCAGAATATATCATTATACATTTTCTGTAATTATCTTACTGACATATATGGTGTTAATAGAATTCTCATTGCCCATTTTTTGCAGTGGTCTTACTTGCATTTCTGTGGTTAATGCAGTACTCTGAATTGATTTTCTACAGCATATCTGTCCAACTTCTGTGATACCAAGGGCTGTCGTAAGCAGTGTAGGGCCTATTTAAACCACAACCACATGATCACAAGAGCTTTTAAGATCATGTCCACATGAATGGTGGTTACACACCAAACAAACCAAATGGTTGGGGCTCACTGCAGGGATATCACTCATCACTCTTATGTGAAATATGTAATATTATATATATATATATATATATTTATAATTTTGCCAGATTATTTTATATTACCTTTGTTACCCCCATGTCCCTCTCTGAGGGGACTGCCATATTTGTGCAGCAGTAGTCCATTAGAAACTGACAGGTTGAGAAGGGACAGTCAGGTTGGAAAATCAGTCAGGTTTAGGAACTTTAATTAACAATTACTTACAAAAGCAGATATATCAGTGAAAAATTATCATCATGACCTATAGGTAACTTTTAATGTAGAGCAATATTTTGAAAAGAACATTTTTATTGTCACTATCACTTTAAATACATATGCCACCTCCTCCCCCTTGGCTATGACAACACTCCACCCCTGCACATGATTAAACATATGAGGGGCCCCTAAAAACAATTTCCACATGCTAACAAACCCTACCAGGCTCATGTCTCACAGGGTACAGATTAGGGCAGACAGAGTATGACACACCCAGGGAGCACAGGGCAAGCAGAGTATGGCACACACAAGGAGCATAGGGCAGGCAGAGTATGGCACACATATGGAGCATAGGGCTAACAGAGTATGACACAAATAGGGAAAATAGGGTAAGCAGAATATGGACAGTTTCAGTCTGTGTCTGAGGAGTGTACAGGGCTTTAGGGGTGTGAACATTCGAGGTGTTACAGATGTGAACAATGTAGGAGCTTAGGGGCAATCTACATCGCTAGCGAAAATTCGCCAGAGTCGCTGTTAGTGAATTTGCGAATTTGCGAAATGATGTCTCTGAATTTGGGCCTTAATGTCTGGATTTGAGGAGTAAACAATGCAGGGAAAAGTTTATCTAAGTACTGATACCTTTTAAAGCTTACACAAGGTAAGCAGTTACAGCAAGCAGACTTTCATGTGGGGGACCACACAAGGGGGGGGGGGGCTGTGGGCTGCCCTGCTTTAACGTGTTGTCAAAATTTTGCAGCTTTTTCACAAAATTTGCTGCAAATATATTCATTGCTAGTAGCAGTGACATAGGGATATATTTTGAATGAATGACTAACCCATACTAGGCTAGATTGTGCTTTTATCTAAAAAGTAATGTATGTTTGTTATTTCCTGAGGTCAGACCATACAGTAGCTAAAAAGTCATTCACACATAACAGAAATTACAGTATGCTTATGTCCTGGTATTCATGGATATTCTACTTAGCAGATGCCATGATTTCAACTTTCAATGACAAAGCTGAGTGTTTTCAACTGGATTCAATACTGGGTGCCTCTACTCGGTCCTTTTCATTGGGCACTGTGCAGTTAACATAACTTTGCAGTCTTTAGAATATCTGAAGAAGCAATTAAATGACTTCAGTGTCTGTGTTTTTCATTGGACTGTCAACCCAAAGTGTATATGTGGGTATTAAGTAGACAGGCTTCATAATAACAATAGGTGTTGGAGTGTGGGAATATCTTTAAAAAATCTCAGCCTTGTTAGTATAGCAACCCTGTCCATCACATGACCTAGATAACATCATTGCAGAAGTTAAAATTAAACGTAATATAAAAATAAACCCTTCTTCATGGATATTATGATGAAAATACCTTTTTAAAGGAAGGGAATTGCTCATTTGTTGGTTTCTGCTGCTGATACTATAATACAATACAATATTGTGCTAACATTCTTTGTCAAAAGATATGATAATTTTATCTCAGGGATCAGGGAGACGATAGCTTAACTATGACTAAACAACATCAGTAAGTGATAGTGCTTTGTCCACTGATCTCCACTTCCCTGGCTACTACTAAGGGGCACATTACCTAATGGTCCAAGTGAAAAAATTTCGAAATTCGACCATCAAATTTTTTTTGGGGGGGTAATTTTTGATTGAAGATGACCGTTTTTGATAGAAAACGGGCATTTTCAATCGTATTTGAATTGTTCGAATCGAATGATCGCATTGTTCGATTTGAATGATTCAAACGATATCCCTTTGAAAAAATTTTAATTTGCAAAACTTTGCCACATTGCCTGTAAAGGCTATGGGAGGCCCCCAATCAGCTATAATGGCAATTCAGCAGGTTTAAGGTGGCAAATGGTCGAATTCAAATTTTTTTATGGGATTTCAAAATTCAAATTTTTTTATTTTTTTCAATGTGAATCAAATTTTGGGCTATTTGAATCGAATTGTGGGCTATTCGAATCAAATTTTGTGCTATTTGATAGTCGAAGTAGCCCAAAATTACTTAGAAATTCGAATTTTAAAAATTTACATTTTATTCAAAAATTCACTTCGACCCTTAGTACATATGCCCCTTAGTGTTTGCAAAATGTATCCTGACAGTCTGTTACCAGAGCTTGGTGGCTTGTATAGATAACATGTATGATGTATCTACAGATGAATACAAAGAGCTGAGTAATAGCAATTCCACTGCACACATATGTTTTCAAAGCATTTTTTTTCATTTTTAATTATTAAGTGAACAATGGTTATTGGTCCTTAAATCTGTAACCTGTACAGGACATAATTAGTGATGGGCGAATTTATTCGCCAGGGGCAAATTCGCGGCGAATTCCCGCGATTCGCCACTGGCGAATAAATTCGCGAATCACCAGCGAAAGTTCGATTGGCAAAAATTCGCAGAAAAATCGAGTCGCACGTCGCTTTTGACGCGACGAAAACGACGTGCCAAAGTTGACGCGACGCGCGTCAAAAGCGTCCCGCGACTCCTTTCGCGAATTTTTCGCCGATTCGCAAATTTCTCTGGAAATTCGCAAATTTTTCGGCGAAGCGGATCTCAGGAGATTCGCCCATCACAAAATTTCCAGTTTGATTGTCCACGCAGAGCATCAGTGTAAAAGGACCATATCTAAATATATTTATACCATAGTAATAGAGGGCACACAATAAAATCCACCAACTGCCTGGTAGTTCAGCAAGCAGATCCACAGCAATGACTTGACACTCACAGGACTTGCTTACAAATTAAAAAAAAAAAAAACTTTTTATGGTGCAAAGTCAACGTTTCAGACCTTTATCAAGATATAATCATATATATATATATATATATATATATATTTATATATATATATATATATATATACACAGTGTATATATAAATATATCTGTAATTATGTTTTTAAAATACTTGAACTTCATGTCCTCAATATTAATAAATAGTTTGCCTTACACACAACTCCGGTGCATATACTCTAGCTGAGAGACTTGCTGTCATGCACCTTCCATCATCCAAAAACCAGTGTCAACACTGGTGTTGGTGAAGGGTAAAACCCCACTGGGTTAAGCAGGTCTCATCAACTGTCACTTGTGCCTCATAGCAATGATATATAGCCTTTGCTCAATCTCCACAGGGTTCACAAGGTGCTTAATCTCCCAAGATACGTGGTGTTACATCAATCACAGCCATTTGCTGTAAACCAGGAGTCGCACAGACTAACTGATGCAAAGGGTGCTTAACTCATTTATTACCAGCTATAGAAAGTGACAAAAGTGTTCCTCCTTCTCTATCATATTTTTACATTGTTACAAGTTATTGGACACAGAGAACTTTGAGATATTTATCAGTTATTGTCTTTGGCACAAAAAACATATTTCAGAAGAAACTTAAATCGGATGCAAGCAAACATACTCAACATTTTTTTCCAAGAACCTTACTAGTAAACTTTTTGAATTTGATTCTTTTGATTTTTGGTTCATCAAATGTATTTCTTTAAAGTTTCTGCAATACTTTCTCCCTATTAATTATTACTGATATTAAGGGGCAGATTTACTAAGGGTCAAATTTCGAGGGTCAAAAACCCTCGAATTCGACCCTTGTATTTTTTACAAAGTAAAATCCAACTAAATCGAATATCGAATACGTAGGATTTCATGAAAAAAATCGTACAAAACATCCGATTTCATGAAAAAATCGTACAAATCGTACGATTCTTATGATTTTTTCGAGAAATCGGATTATATGTATTCGATCAAAAAAAGTTGAGAAAAAGCAATGGGAGCTTCCCATAGGCAGATATAGGAACTTGGTAGGTTTAATCTGGCGAACCAGGCAATAGCAATTTTTTTTTAAAGGGCAAGTACTTTTACCATTGAATGGTCGAATGATTTTCTTATTCGAATCCTTCGATTTATTCTAATCATTTGATCTAATGATTTATTCGAATCATTTAATTCAATTGAATTTAGCAAATTCGATAGTCAACGTAGCCCAATAAAAATTACAAACTTTTGCATCCAAATCCTTCACCCGAGCTTAGTAAATTTTCCCCTAAATCTTTACTTGATTTCAGTGATTTTAATAAAAAAGGATATTTTTTATAATGCAAGGGCTAATGGAGCAAATTCTGTTTCTTCCGAGTAAGGTGTTTCTCTGAATGACAATGAGAGATAGTGGTGCAGAGAGTCTGGAGATGTCTCTGCTACTTGCTGTGATTGCGAATTCTCCAGTAAAGATGACTTCTATTTCACTTGCTTAACTCCTTTTATTAAAAGCCCCATTGGTGAGGGGAATAAATAGCTAACCCTTTTTAAATATTTATATGCCGGTGGTAGCTTTTGTAACACTGAGCACTAAGATGCCATCAACACTAGATCTTCATCATAAAACCTAAAAGCCCAGCAGCAAAAAAAAAAAAGAAATGAAAAACAGCATAAAGATGAAGTCAGAACATGATATTCGTTTTGTTCCAGTTCTAATTCTAATGAAATGTGAATATTCTCTAATATGCAAGAATGATTGCTGCTATGACGTAAAAACATGCAAATGGAAAGTAAACAATGTTTATGGGTAAGGTTTATGTTCATATAAATGTTCAGTAAATTAACTTAGAGGAACAGTTGTTTTTGCAAACTCTTTCAGGACTTCATGTTTGCTGTCTGTTTATCTCATGCCGGCTTCCTCTGGTCTCCTTTTGCCAGCCTTTCTACCTTACTCTGCTAAAGTGTAGTGCAAGAGCTAGCATTACTGGAAGTTGCTGCTTTTTATCTTTTTATACTGTAGAGAGCGATATATATTCTAAGGTAATTAGTTTTTATTTCCTGTGACATAAAGGGCACCTGTTGGTTAAAAATGTTATCCCCAACCAAAGTTGGGGGCTGGTAGAGTCTGCATTCTGGTTGGGGATAACAGCAGTTTTTTTTTTTTTTTTTAAATGCCCCCTGCCAGTCATATGCTACTCTCACAGGGAGGGAGCTCCCGGTGGGAGCAGCCATGTTCATTCTCTCACATGCCCATTACACGTGTGTGATGTCACGCACATGAACATAACAAAAAACTGTCTCAATTAGGGACCGCTTTTCATTATGCGCATGCAAGTGAGCGGACATGGCTGCTCACACAGGAACCTCCCTCCGTGTGCGAGTAGCATAGCGCTGTCGGGGGGGCATTAAAAAAAAAAAAAAACCTACTGTTATCCCCACCTGGAATGCAGGTTCTACCAGCCCGCACCTTTGGTTGGGTATAGCATTTTTAACCAATAGGTGCCCTTTAAGTACTTTATATAATATGCAACTCTCTTAGACTTTCCACTGCTGCATTGTGTTTGCTTTGACAATTGACACTGTTATATGTTTTTGAGGTGCTTGGGTTAATGACCCCCCAACAAACACATTTTTCAGTTAGAGGCTGGAAACAGAAAAGTAAAGCTAATATTTAAAGTGATACTGACACTAAAAAATTAATTTTAACATATGAATGTTCATTAAATGTTACCTATAGGTCATGTTGATCATTTTTTGCTGAAAGGTTTGTTTTTGTATATAACTGTTTGCTGAAATTTCTAAGCCTGACTCTCTGACACCCTGACACTCTTACTTTGCCAGCCTAACTGTCCCATCTCAGTCTGTTAGTTACAGTTTGTAATGATAACAGATGCCGGGTGCACAAATATGGCAGCCCCCTCATACAGGAACATGGGGGATCAGACAGGTCATGTAAAAGCATCATGCAAATACCTTACAGCAAAGTTACAAGTAGCTTTCAAAGCCAGTTATTATAAAAGAGGTAAAAAAGAGTTTGACTTCAGGTGTCAGAATCTCTTTAATAAACCATAAAAACAGTCAAGACCAATTTAAAAGTTGATTATGGTAGGTCAATATTTATAAAAATCATTGGCATAACTACTATTACAACTGAGCCTGTAATTGTGAGGTGAACAGGGGGGCCTGGGTCATGGTGTCCAATTCATGGTGGTTAGTGATGGGTGAAACTCCTGCGTTTCGCTTCGCCAAAAAATTTGCGAATTTCCAGAGAAATTCGCGGATTGGCGAAAAATTCGCGAAACGAGTCACGTCGTTTTCGGCGGGCGACGCGCAACTCGTTTTTGGCGGCAAATTTTTCGCCGCAAATTTTTCCTGCCGTTTCGCGAATTTATTCGCCAGTGGCGAATCGCGGGAATTCGCCCATCACTAATGGTGGTCAGTGCTCAAGCTACCCTCAGCAAATGAACAGCAAGCAGGTAGGCAGGGGATGAGGAAGAAAGAGAAAGCTGTGCGAAGTTCTAACGTTTTGTTATTGAGGAGGGTGCTCGGCATGTATAAAATATTAACGGGTAGGCATCAATATATGAGATTTTACAGAAACTATTTCGAAAATTTGCATGACAAAACTGGGCAAAGAAAGATTACAGTCAACTGTATGCTAATTAATATTAGCAGTTAATTTAAACTGCTGAGATTCTTAGCCACAGTAGATATGAATGGAGCATGTAAAGCATGTAATACTGTGTTTTTTTCCCTTGAATGCCAAAACTGATAACTGTGCTTCCACATGTTTATTTAAAGTGAACTAGAGTTGCTTGTTTGTGTTGACCAATGCTGGCATCTTAATGCTAATACTGGCTTTTATAAATCTGCATCCCATTTATACTTGGCACCCTCTGAATTTTTAATCTGTTTTTCTATTCAAAGGTTTTTCTGAAATAAAGTTTTATTTCAGTTGCTTTCCATTTTCTGTTTATGACTGTTTTCCTAATGTTGAAGTTTAAAGTTTAATGTTTCACCTTCTTATGTCTTTCTATGGCAGTTCTGGGGTGGAGGGGGGTCACCTACTTTGTAACTGTTCTAATAATATATTACAGGTATGGGACATGTTATCCAGAATGCTCCTGATCTGGGGATTTCCCTATACGGATCATTATATAATTTGTATATTCATACTTTAAGTCTACTAAAAAATCATAACAACATTAAATAAACCCAATAGGCTGGTTCTGCCTTCATTATATATTATTTTGGATCAAGTACAAGGTACGGTTTTATTATTACAGAGAAAAACGAAATAATTTTGAAAAATTTTGATTATTTGGATAAAATGGAATTTATGGGAGACAGTCATTCCATAATTTAGCGCTGTTTTTTTTTTTTCAAAATGCATCACTTAATAGTGCTGCTCCAACAGAAATCTGTGCTGAAATCCGTTTTTCGAAAGAGCAAACAGATTTTTTTATATTTAATTCAGAAATCTGACATGGGGCTAGACATATTGTCAGTTTCCGAGCTGCCCCAAGTTATGTGACTTGTGCTCTGATAAATTCCAGTCACTCTTTTCTGCTGTACTGCAAGTTGGAGTGATATCACACCCTCTCTCCTCCCAGCAACCTAACAACAGAACAATAGGAAGATAACCAGATAACAGCTCCGTAACACAAGATAACAGCTGCCTGGTAGATCTAAGAACAGCCCTCAATAGAAAAAATCCAGGTCCAACTGTGTTACATTCAGTTACATTGAGTAGGAGAAACAACAGCTGGCCAAAAAGCAGTTTCATCCTAGAGCGCTGGCGCTTTCTGAAAGCACATGACCAGGCAAAATGACTTGAGATGGCGGCCTACACACCAATATAACAACTACAACAAAAATACACTTATTTGTTCAGGAATTACATTTTATATTGTAGAGTGAATAATTTGCAGTGTAAACAGTGTAATTTAGAAATAAAATCATGACAGAATCCCTTTAAGCAATTTCTTATTTAGTACATTTGCTGATGCCTAGGATAGTTAGGCAATAAAACACAGTGGTGGCCAGGGTCCGCACCCACTCAGGGCCCCCGACAGGCTGCAGTGGGCATTTTTGGCGCAGATAATCTGGTACTCAGGGGGGCGGGGTCCCGGCTGCACACACCTCGCCAGGGCCCGCTCCCCTCCAGTTACGTTACTGATAAAACCTATACCACATGTAACAATCTTATTAATGCTTATTAATTAGTTCTAGAACTTGGATGTGTCCTGTATTGTGCAGCCAATACCAAAGCATATTTCCACATATGGTACACAATCTCTCCTAGGAACATGGTATGGAATCAATATTTGTATTAAGGGTGCACATTTAAATATGTTTGGTCACTGTTGCTAGAACTGAGCTGGATTAGTTATTATTATTGTCCATGTAAGCATCCTTGGGCAGTTGTTAAACTAGCAGTCTCCATGTTCAATTTGTGTAAATTAATGCCAATGGTTGCGTTCGAAGAGTGGATGTGAGGTTACCACTACTGCAAGAAGGCCACTCATTTCACCAACTCTGCAACCAATGCACCGTGAACCTATCAGTCTATTTCCTAAGGCAGGGGTCCTCAACCTTTTTTTCCCGTGAGCCACATTCAAATGTAAAAAGAGTTGGGGAGCAACACAAGCATGAAAAAATCCCTTGGGGTGCCAAATAAAGGCTGTAATTTGTTATATGGCAGCTCCTATGTGGACTGGAAGCTTACAGGAGGCTCTACTTGGAACTATACTTCATTTGTATGCACTTAAAGGGGTTGTTCACCTTTGAGTTAACTTTTGGTATAATGTAGAGAGTGATATTCTAAGACAATTTGCAATTTGTTTTCATTTTTTATTGTTTGTGGTTTTATAGTTATTTAGCTTTTTATTCAGCAGCTCTCTAGTTTGCGGTGTCAGCAATTTGGTTTCTAGGGTACAAATTACCCTAGCAACCCTGCATGGATTTGAATAAGAGACTTGAATATGAATAGGAGAGGGACCGAATAGAATGATAAGTAATAAAAAGTGGCAATAACAATACATTTGTAGCCTTACAGAGCATTTGTTTTTAGATGGTGTCAGTGACCCCCTTTTGAAAGCTGCAAAGAAACAGAAGAAAATTGTAAATCATTAAAAAACTATGAAAAATAAATAATGAAGACCAATTGAAAAGTTTCTTAGAATTGGCCCTTCTACAATATACTAAAAGTTAACTTGAAGGTGAACCATCCCTTTAAAATTTGCTTCCAAGCCTGGAATTCAAAAATAAGCACCTGCTTTGAGGTCACCAAGAGCAACATCCAAGGGGTTGGAGAGCAACATGTTGCTCACGAGCTACTGGTTGGGGATCACTGTCCTAAGGGCACTCAATATCCCTAGACTATTGAGTGGCATTACAAGGTAAAAAAATCCCCAGCATTTAAGTTACATAGTTAAATCAGGCTTAAAAAATACAGTCCATCAAGTTCAACCCCTCCAAATGAAACCCAGCATCGATACACACACTCCCACTGACCCTTCTGTATGTTCACATAAACAATATGTACCTATAGCTTCAAAGAGATACTGACACCTGAAATTAAACTCTTTTTTACATCTATTATAATATTAGCTTTGAAAGCTACTTGTAAATTTGCCATAAAGTATTTGCATAATGCTTTTACATTACCTGTCTGATTCACCATGTTCCTGTATGAGGGGGCTACCATATTTTTACAGCAGGAGTCCGTTAGCATTAGAAACTGTAACTAACAGGCTGAGATGGTACAGTCAGGTTCAGGCACAAAAAAAAAAACCTCTCAGCAAAAAATTATCAACATGACCTATAAGTAACATAAGGGTCAGATTTACTAAATTCACATGAAGAATTCGAAGTTCGATCGAATTTGTATTAAATTCAAATTTGAATCTTTGAATATGTAAATTAGGCAAATTCGACCATCGAATATTCAAATTCAAATGATTCGAATATTCAAATAAAATTATATTCGAATAGTCAATGGTCGAATAACTTCCCATTTAAATTTTTATTCGACCACCTACTTCACCAGATCAAAGCTACCAAATTGGGTATCATTATCTTTGATAGAATATAAAACATTTGATCGATCACTTATAATCGTTCCAATATTCGATTCGAATTCGATTCGAAGTTTTTATATTTGATCGTTCGATTGATCGAATTGCGGTAAAATCCTTCAAATTCGAAGGATTTTACTTCCCCACTATTCCCATGATCGAATTTCGAATTTTTTTTAATTCGAAATTCGACCATTAGTAAATCTGCCCGTTAATGTACATTCATATGTTAAAATTAATTTTTTAGTGTCAGTATAACTTTAAGTATAACAATAGCATTGGATATTATACTTGTTCAAGAAATCATCCAAGCCCCTCTTAACAGAATCAGCCATCACAACATCATCCAGCAGTGCATTCCACAACCTCATTACTGTGGATAAACACCTATCTTCAAATGAAAGTCTTTTTCTTCTAGTCTGAAGGGGTGGCCTCTGGTGCAGTGATCCTCTTTATGGGTAAAAAGGTCCCCTGATATTTGTCTATAATGTCCTCTTATGTACTTGTAAAGTGTAATCATGCTTCGCAAGTGTCTTTTTTTCCAGAGAAAACAACCCCAACCTGGACAGTCTACCCTCATAATAGGGTGATGGTAAATTTACTATTATTCCCCAAAAATCCTATGAATTTATTCAATTTGACTATCGAATGATTATCGATTAGTTTTAGGCTATAATTTTGCTCGATATTCGATTTCTCGATGCAATCGTACGATCGAATACCGATCAATTTCACAAAAAAATCTTACTTTTTCCTTTGAGTCTCAGAAAAAATCGATTGGAACGATCGAAGCATTCAATCGTACGAATGGTATTCAAGCAGGACTTCGCAAAAGAAGCCTATGGGGGGGGGGGGTGTTCCCATAGACTTTATTTGTATTCGGTAGGTTCAATCTGGCGAAGTAGGCATTCAAAGGATTTTAAAATTTTAATTCCTTTGATCATCGAATGATCGAATTATCGATATACGATCATTCTGTCTATTCGATAATTCAATATTCAATGATCGAAGAGGCCAAATTTGTATATTTGAATATCCGAAAAAAATCGCACGATCGTATTTCGATCGAACTTCGATCCATTCACGTGAATTTTGTAAATTTGACCCTAAGGGGCAAATTTACTATTATTCCCCAAAAAATATTAGTTTTCCCTCAAAATTCGATTAGCACTTCGATCGTACGAATCCTATTCGATCAGGACTTAGCCTCAGAAGCCTATGGGAGTGCTCCATAGGCTTCTATTGCAATTCGGTAGGTCCAATCTGCCGAAGTAGGCAATCGAATAAACTTAAAAAAATTAAATCCTTCGCTGATCGAATGATCGAATGATCGAATATTCGTTCATTCGAATCTATTCGATCGTTCAACCATTCCCTATTCGATGATTGAATATGCCAAAATTTGCATATTCGACCAAAAGAATAAATCCTACGTACGAAATTCGATCGAATTAGTTCGAACTATTCATGTGACTTTAGTACATTGGCCCCTAAGTGTTCGAAAGGTCTCTCAAAACAGAACAGGAAGGTTACCTGTCTGTGTTAGGAACTCCCAGTGGTACTGGGGATGCTGCCTGCCACTGCAAGGTGCAGAGAGAGACTTTACCAGGTGACAGAGAGCCAAAAAGTGAGACAGACCAAAGGCTGGTGAGCCGATATCCTAAGAGGGAAGATTCAGCAGGGCATAATGAGAAATCCAGAATACTACACAGTTTGGAAGCCTGTATGGTGAGAACCCCAGTGTGGGGAAAAGTCTTGAATGAGTGCTGCTGAAAGGCTATTGAACTGGGTTACTGTATGCTAGTACTTTTATGCCAGGAAGCGTTTTCTAAATAAACCTGTGTTTTTTTAAGATGCAGTTTCCCTGTCTCTAGATCCTATGCTTACCTGTCTACCATTGCTAATTCCCCCCAAAAAGTATGTGTACAGGCAGCCAGCTTGTCACAATACAGAAAGGTTTTTGTTCGAACAGCAGTTTTTATACTAGATTTACTACATATGCAAATAAACAAGGAGGGACAAACATTTTTTAAACTTTTTCATAATAAATGCCCAGCCTTTTGGCCAGTGTCAGAAAATGAGGCAAAGATATTATTTTAACCTTCCACTGAGTCATTGTTTAAACTAGTGATGGGTGAATTAATTTGACAGCTGCAAATTTCTGCATTCACCGTTGGTGAATAATTTTATGAAACTGCAGTGAAAATAATTGATGCCAATTTTTTCGCCGTTTTCTGAATTTTGAGGGAAATACACAGATTTATCAGCGAAGTGAAACAGGACAAATTTGGTCCTCACTGGTATCTCTCTAAGCCAGTGCCTTTCCACTTAATTTTCTTAATTCTACTTTGATTGATGAAAAGAATCATCAGTGCACATTTCACTTGAGATTGTTCTTATCATTTATGAAAATCTCAGATGTCAACTCATTTATAATACATTTTGCAATTCATCGATCAGGAAATCCGACGACTTCCAAAACAAATCTTTATCACATACAGAAATCAGGGAGGAATGGAAAACTGTATAATCAACTCCAGCTCTTTATTTTACTTTATAAGATCCCTGTTACCTACATGGTTAACATACACTACTCTGGGGATGGAGACATGTCAGAACCAGTTTGCTTGCCCCTATGTGTCAGTTTAGTAATGCAGGGTGTCCTTAGGAAGCCCCGATACGTCACCTTTAATGCATGTATCTCTTCACTGGATGTATTGTATTTACACTTGCTGTATTTGTTTTGCTTTCTTAGTGCTGATTTAGCACAATAGCTCCTTATCTATAATCTCTGTCTCTTTGCTTCCACTCCATAGGGTTAGCATTTCTGCGCTTGAGAAGACAGGACGGGACTGCAACACTATCACAATGTGTCATTTGAGAGTTTCACAGTTGCACAAGTTCAGAGAAGGACAGTATTCCCCGCCAGTCAGAACCTAACCACAAATAGAAGCCACTCATAGCAGGAACACATGTAATGTGTATTTTTGTGGCTGACAGTTAAGATGAGATTTCAGTACCAGATCATTTCTTTTTTCAAAATCCAATTATACCTCAAGGATGTGTATAGACTTCCTTAATAGTTAACATGATTATCTATCTATCTATCAGGCCATCCATATGTATGTCTGTCAATCTCTCTGTGTCTGTCTCTGCCTGTCTGTCTATCTGTCAATGGCTTACTTGATCCTATGCTATCACCTCTACTAAAACAGTGTGCTCCTGTCCTCCCTCAGTACTTACTCATATATTCAATTCCTCACTAACTTCTGCTACTTTCCCCTCATTATTCAAACTGGTCTGTATCAAGCCCATCCTGAAAAAAGCTATACTGGACCCATCCTGTTTGTCTAACTACTGCCCTGTCTTTCTCTTACCGCTAGCCACTAAACCTCTGGAACATCTTGTCTCCCCCCGTATTACTAACTTTCTCTGCACCAATAATCTGCTTCACCCTATGCAGTCTGGCTTTTGACCTGCACACTCCACTGAGACTGCCTTATGTAGAGTTGCAAAAGATCTCCAGACTGCTAAGGCCAAAGGCCATTACTCTATTCTCCTGGACTTATCTTCTGCTTTTGATACTGTTAACCGTTCCGTTCTAATTAATTTCTAATTAGTTCTCCATTCAATTGGTATTTGTGATCAAGCTGCATCCTGATTCTCTTCTTACCTCTCTGACTGCTCATTCTTTGTTATTTTTGCAAACAAATCCTCTCCTCATTTTCATCTTAATGTGGGGGTGCCTCAGGGTTCTGTACTTGGTCCTCTGTTCTTCTCATTATAGACTCTATTTAGGAGACCTTATATCTTCATTTGGCCTTAAATATCACCTGTATGCCAATGACATTCAGATATATTTAGACACTCCCTCACTAACCACTGATGTTCAACCCAGATTGCAGCAGACTGCTTAGTAGCTATCTCTTCCTGGATGAACCAACACCACCTCAAGCTCAACTTGGCCAAAACTAAGCTCATGATCTTTCCACTGAAACAGAACCCTTCTCTTCCTTTTGCCATTAATATTGATGGCATGACCATTAACTTGGTTAACTTGGCACGCTGCTTGGGGGTCTCTCTCCTTCTCAATCCTATGAATACTGCTGCCAAAACCTGTTGTTTCTTCCTCTGCAATATAGACAAAATACGCCCGTTTCTTTCACAAACAACAGTCAAAACACTAATCCATGCCCTCATCTTATCCCATTTAGACTACTGCAATCTCCTCCTTACTGGTCTTCCTGACTCCCATCTCTCTCCCCTCCAATCAACCTTAAACTTTGCTACCAGGATCCTTCTGCTATCTCATAAAAGAGGATCTGCTCAACCTCAACTAAAATCCTTAGCATGGCTGCCTGTTAAGCAAAGGATAGCATATAAAATCCTTCTACTAACATTCAAAGCCCTTCACTCCTCATCTCATCACTACATTACCTCTCTTGTCTCGCTATATGTTCCTGGACGTCTTGTCCGCACTTCTCAGAGCCACCTTCTCTTCACACCATCCACGTCCACTGTCAACTCTTGTCTCAAACCCTTTTATCTTGCTGCTCCTTACCTCTGGAATACCATCCCTGAAGTAAGGAATCCTTACATCTACATGTGCCTACAGACTACGCCTTACCATGTTCTCCGATTCGTACCTGTATGTTGGCCTCCCATCCACTCATACTGTAAGCTCAACTGGCCAGCTAACCTCCTTCCCACTATGTCTCTTACCACATAGCACTCTTTGTCCTATGATTCTATATATATTGTGAAGTTTGGGGGATCACAGCGGGGGTTTTTCACCAAACATGCAGGCCACTCCACATTAAAGGAAAAAGTTGATTTATTTTCTTCAGTTCAAAATAAATCTTTCACGGACAAGCAATGGCATAGAAAACAAACATCTTCAATTCAGCAACAAAAACAGTCCCAATATCAGAGCAGTGTACTTGCCATATAAAACT
>CM044438.1:49510439-49560413 GCA_024363595.1 Xenopus borealis | reverse complement strand
ATTCACTGGCACTGCACCCAGGCAAATTCAAGCAACTTTATCGAGAGTGCTGGCATCCCTATATATATATAGTACTTTTATGCACTGTACAGCGCTGTGGCTCATTAACAGTGCTACAAGTAAAGGTATACATACATTCATCCATACATCCATATGCTTGTCTGTCAATCTTTTTAAGGTTTTCGATGATAGGATCGATCAGATGACTTAGGCAGCACCTTCAGATTTCACAACGCCAACCCCTGGGATGGGTACAGGAGAGGTGATGTGCAAATAGGCAGGAGTGCCGAGGGAAATCCAGAAGAATGGTCAGACAGGCCGAGGTCAGGGAAGCCAGAATCAGGTTCATAAACGGGTAAACAGGTCCGAGGTCACAGGCAGGCGGAAAACAGCGAGGTCAGGAACAGGCAGGGATCAACAAACCAGGAAATCAGTAGTACAGGATAAGCTTAAGTCCGACAAGCTAATAAGAACAATTAGCAAGGAGGAAGCAGCGCTGGCGTCCATAAATAGGCATAGCGCATGCGCAAACATCGACGCACGTCAAAACGCACACGCGAAAACGCCTGCGTCACAACGTGCGCAACCTCGGGCGACAAGGCGCGCGTGTCCGCGCGGGACGAGACCGCGCGGCGCGCGCCTCCCGGCGCCTGCGCCGCACAGCCCGCCGAGGACCCAGGTAAGTAGCGTGACAATCTTGCTGTGTCTCTATCTATCTGCCTGTGTCTATCTATATATCTATCTGCCTGTCTCTATTTGTCTGTCTATCTATCTAAAGGATCATTTAGAACCTAAAATACAGTATACAATTTTGATGATGAAGCTTCTTCTTCTTCTTCTTCTTCTTCTTCTTCTTCTTCTTCTTCTTCGTCTTGCTGACTTACTCAGATTTAGGGAGCTGAAAAGCAGGAAGTTGTATTCAAGCTATTATATTACACATCCAGTCACTCCAACTATTATAGTTTGCATTTTTCCCTGACTATATTAGAAACTATATTAGAAACATTTTTTATTTGGCACAGCCTATCTATTTGACCAGTTTTTAATTTTACAATGAACTGTTCCTTTAAGCCTCATAATGGGCATTATGACATAATATATAAAAAAATCACCTTTGAATATGTATTAATGTTTACAAGGTTTCCAGACTTTAGAAATTACTAGAGCAGGACCTGAATTTAACAGATGTATTTAGTAATTTATGGGAGAGTCAATCTCAAAATAAACAAACAAACAAACAACATTTGTAAAGCGCTTTTCTCCCGTAGGACCCAAAGATAGGCATTCACAGCAATATAAAACAGTATGTTATTGTGACTAAAGGTGGAACAAACAATTCTTAAAGTAAAGGGTTTGCAGATTTTAATGTTTGGTCTAAATATATATAATAATAATTTGCATGTATTCACAAAACAACAAATATTCCTGCAGTGCTGTACAATACATGACTTTATACATTAAACACACAGATTTGCATACACAGCAAGCTGATACAATATATCATCTGAACTCCTAAAAGGCAACATTTTACTAATTCAGAAAAAAATATATGATGTGTGTGGTGCAGTTGCAGAGGTTTACCACTATTTTCATATTTTAATGTATATGTAATGTACATTGCTTCTCCACTCTGTAACTGCTATGAGTAACTAAATCATTCTACAACACAGGGGTTAAGACCTAGATGAGGCCTTGTCTAACCAGCAAACGTGTTCAGTGCTAGCATTAGACACATATATATTGGTATACAGAAAAGTGAGCCATTCAGCAGAAGTGTCGCCTGGAATCAAACGGATTCATCTGATTGGCTACTAGCTTGGTTTAAGCATGATTTGCAGTACTGTTAATATTCATAAAACAATGTCGGACTCTACCAATACCCAAAGGCATTGTCACTGCAAATGCCACAGTGTAAGACTGCAGATTGCTGGAAGACATCAGTAGACGTGTCTGGTCTTCGAGATGTAAAACGTTCATTATGCATTTCTCAGTAATCACTTAAATGCAAGCCTCGCAGAAACTTCAGCCACAGCCTGAATCAGGGGTATAAAACTTGCAGCAATCTGCTTGGTAACTGAATAAAAATCTACACCATTTAAAATGTGAACCAAATAATGAGATGCTGCTGCTTGTGTAATATACTAGAAAATCTGAACTTCCTTACTTCTACATACCAATTTGGAACAAGCTGGTCACTTTGGCATGTAAATTTGCCAAGGGCCAGGATAGCAGTAGCAATTTATTTATTGATTTTGTCGATTAACTGGATGTAAACAATGTATTAGCCTTTAGAATGATTTCAATGCCTACATTGTACGGTAAAAAGTTAAAATGGGTTAATGTGCAATTGAGGCGCTAGTTATAGGCATATTTTACAACTATGTGTAGTACACCACTAAACTACATGACCTGGGTACACACCGTAAATGGTTCAAATACTATATAAAATATACAGTATATAGTGTATATAAACTATTATTTACTTTAGTTTTGGCTTCACTTGCCTTTTAGCACTTGGAAATAGATGCCCACTTTGACTTAGGGGCAAATTTACTATTATTCCCCAAAAAATATCAGTTTTCCTCGATATTCGATTTTCGAATGCTAATCGAATAGTTTTAGGCTACCCTTTTATTCGATCATCAATCATTCGACGATCGAATAACGATCATTCGAATGAACTATTCGATCATTCGAATGATTCGATCGTACGAATCCTATTCGATCAGGACTTAACCTCAGAAGCCTATGGGAGGGTTCCCATAGGCTTCTATTGCAATTTGGTAGGTTCAATCTGGCGAAGTAGGCAGTCGAATAAATTTAAAATTTTAAATCCTTCGCTGATCGAACGATCGAATATTCGATCGTTCACTATTTGATGATCGAATATGCCTAATTCGACCAATCGAAATAATCCTACGATCAGAATTCCATCAAATTCGATTGAACTTCGATCTATTCACATGAATTTAGTAAATTGGCCCCTAAATGTTCTTTAGCTTTAATATAGAAATACATACATATTTTATGTATTAATAATTAATAATAATCTATTCAGCACACACACACATGCACCCATAATGTGAATGGCATGTTTGAGTATTAATTCAGTTAGGAAGTATGCTAACAGCTTTTCTGGATATTTAATGGTTAAAGCCTTTAACCAAAACCATCAGACAGACGGTGGATTACAACTGTCTTCTATATTTCAAGTAATCTATTATTATTTATTCATGCTCAGAAATATAATCCAAGGGTTCCCCTAAATCCCAATTTGAGGCAAGGAAAGGAAATTTTGTCTCTCTGTTCACAGTCTGTTACTGGATATCAGACAATTGTTTGCTGCAGAATGAAATTGGATTTTATGTTAGCATTTCTTACAGTGAAATACAGGGTAGAACTGGCAGCCGTGTATATCCCTGATAGACAGTGAAGCGCTAATACAAAAAGCAGATACTGAAAGAGAAAACTATTCCAATGTGAAAGGGACACCATTTAACCCCTTGAAACCCAAGAAATAAAAAGCATTGCTTGCCTTTACAGGTTTGTATCCTGCAGAAAAACTTTGGTTAATATTAGCTGCCAGGGTTAAAAGTTTGCAGTCATCTCCCTTAAGATGTAGCAATGTAATAATACATTTTATGTACAAAACATTACACTGGGAAATATGCATTGTCCCTTGTTTTTCTAAGCCATTATGGCATCGTGATTTCCATATTTATTTTAAAATGATTCAGAAAGTTTATTTTGGATCCTGATAGCTTTGTGATCTGTGCAGCAAAATAACTGCCAGACCCTTTCACTGTTCTCTCTACCTGACTAGTAAGTCTGTTTACTCACTGGCCTTACATTTGTCTGTTTTTGCAATAGCCAGGAAGGCAGCTGTTTCCTCCTCAGCAAATTCGGTAATAACAGGGAAACAAGTGGAACCTCTTCCTTTCCAATTCTTGTGCCCTCGTTAGTTGAGGAGTGAAATATACCACAGCCACGATCTCTGCTGTCTGCACTATTGCCTTTGCCTATGGCCTGTGCTGACAGATCTTAAAAATAGTTTATGTAACACTAGTGAGCTGTCTCCATTCAGTGTGTTTTGGGGATTTGGTTGCCACTTGGCCATAGATTAGAAGAGCAGCTTAAGGCAGTGTTCTTGTTTTTATTGGGATGAATGATTTAAACTCGTCCAGTGAATAAATCTGTTCACAGCGCTGGCTTCCACCCTTTGATATCACGAGGCAAACCCCAAGTGAAATGAAGTGAATTGCATAAAAACATGCTGTGGAGTCAGAATAGATATCATGAAAGTCTATAAGTGCTCTTATATAGTTACAAAGAGTCTGGCTGAGAATACAGTTGGTTTTGCTATTTGCCTGCTATATGTCAGTATGCCAGTCCTTCTGTATAATCTGTGTGGTTAGCCATTGAAGGATATAAATTGGATATTGTTGGGCTATTAAGTGACATTAAAGAAATGGAAATAATCCAAAAGGAAGCCTACATTTTGGAAACATCCATTTTCTTCTATATGGCTTGTAGCGGCCAAAGTGCAGATGAAAGGCCAGTACAAAACCTGCCCCAGGTGTGTCCACACGTGGAGGCGATAAAGATGTCACACTTTAGTTGTCATCAGAGCATTTTGAAAATATACTGCAGTCATGACCCCATCAAAGAACAGTTTGGATATTATGAACTAGAGCACATTTTAGCAGTTCATACAAAAATCTGTTAAGTCACGAACAGCATGAAAATGGGCTTCCCCTGGCCAAATCATTACTTAATAATATAGCACTGGTATGCTACACATTACTATTATGCTATACATATTGTTTATTATTCACATTACTCCCTGACCAAGTAAAGCTTACAGTTTTATACCACTATCACATTAAGAACAATAGTGGAATACATATTGCGTATATATTTGGATGCATGTACTAAAAAAATGTATATACCTCAAGATGCGAGGATATAAGAAGTCATGTTGGATGTCCTTAACCTTCAGCCTCTTGCCTATTTGAGGTCATGAAACACCTCAGTGACTAAGATGTTTATATTTTACGAAAAGTAATATATTGTTAACTGATCTCTAAGCTCAGGTAATGGACAGCAGTTGGCCTGAGCAGAAATAAGATGCTGGCATCTTCAGAGGTGCAGATCTTCATTGCTAAACATAAGAATTTATTCTAGCATAATTCTTTATTTAGTCTTAGTTCTCATTTCAGGTGATGGTACTAAAATATTTTACTGTTTTATAAGCAGGGCCCATAAATTGGGTGTAGTAGTGGCATGAAATAGACACTTTTGAAGTACCTTTTCTTTAGTAAGCATAACCAGGGATAGTAACAGCCCTTTAATGTACAAAAGCCTTCAAAGGGCATAGCTGGATATGAAATATATATTAAATAACCAATTACAACCAATGAAACCAATAAAAAGTGTGTATTTTATTTAATGGCAGATTAAAGCTGGCCATAGACATAAAGATTTACCTTCAAAATTGGATGAACGATTGTACATTCTCACCTGCCACTAAACATTCAGGTCAAATAAAGTAGTAAAAGAACAGATGAGCCAATGTTCAGCCCCTGACAGCAATTTTATGAATGTTTATGTCCAACAAAAGCTGGTGACAGTCTCCCACTGAAAATCGTCAGAACAGCAGTACAGAGATATGATCTGCAGCCGACAGAAATCTTCTAACCTGTCCGATCGACTGAATGACCCTTCGGCATAGCAAGACAAAAAAGACACTCCACACGATCCGAAAATTCATATGCTGTGGGGCCCAGTAACATCTGATTAACACCAACAATTATGCCCTTACTTTACACTAGTCTGGACCAGGCATAAACTATTGAAGTTAATGAGAGAAAGTTGAGAACAATAACAGTTCTCAGTCTAGCATGTAAATTAGTATAAAAAAAGGTATAGCTCCCAGAATTTTCCAATATTTACATGAAGCAAGTTCATCTTATGTACTGTGGATCTTACACGTGGCAATATTTGGTGTATTTCAGTTCCTTTTTTTTTTACACACTCTTGTAAATGTGCCCTTGAGTGTGCTTAAACCAATGTGAGGTTGATGGACTGTACATCCATTACATCTCCACAACCCCACAGAGAAACAGGAATTGCAAAAAGAAAATTGAGGACAGCACTTCAGCTGACATTACCAGAATCCACTGTCAGACAACCACAAGTTTTAAAATATTATTTTTCTCTTGTGGCAGCCAAATAACTTGATGATTTTTCCAGCAGTAAAGCTGGGATTTGAATCAGGGAATGTAGCTTGTGATACCAGTATAAGAGACTGAGTACATAAACTCTAGGATGTCTCCCCTTCTAGCTTGCTATAAAACCAGGTGGTAAGCAGATGCAGACCACAAAATACACAGATTTTTCTTTCCATGTGCAATCTATTGTGTGGCTGTAAAGTTCATATGTCAATGGCCCAAGTGGCATGTATTTCTATGATCTCCTCAGTTGAAATCTGTGATGATAAACTTATTATGATAACACAGAATGATTAACCTTCTAGCTCATGGTACATGGATATTGTTACCACTTCAAAATACAAAACATCTGTTGGTCATAATTCCATGTGTGTTTTGCCAAAAAGTTGGATCCCACTGAAGCCACCCTCCCCGCACACACATCATTATTTTCTAGGAGTTATGACAGGGCCAGCCTTTGGGGATGGAGACCTATATGGCAGAGTGCCACCTGGAATTATCCTTCTCATAACAGAGCAATTGCTGTAAACCTGATATTTTTTACTTTCCAATTGGATGGGCACCAACTGCATTATTTTTAAAGAAAAAGAATACAGAAGACATATTCATTACTAATATAGATGTATGGATATAAGTGTGAGCAGCAATTGAAGAACAAGAGGGATTTCCAGTGTAAATATTGAGGCAGTTCCGATGAAGTTTAACAAGGGAATTAATTAATATCCTTACGTTTCATACAGGATTTACCAAATGTGTGAAACAAGTGTGAATTTTTTTAGGTGAGATCATTATATCTGGTGCATGAAGCAGCCCAAATAAAGAAGGAAACTAAAAAGGTGTTAAAATGAGAAAAAGGAAACAACTGTAAAAAGAAAAAACTGGGATATTCATCTAGGTTACATTTTCAGTACTTGAAAGACAGGGCCTTTGTAGCATTCAACTGTAATACTACAGTATGCCAATTGATAAACTCCTTATATTAGGAAAAGAAAAGAGATTTAGTATGTCCTATAAACATATACATATACAAATATTTTATATTTCAGGTTATGACATACTGTAGGTATGTATGTGCAAAACATATGAAATATTTGGTGTCCAGCAATGGTTAAATCTTTAACCATATTAATTCAGTTGGATATGTGTTGAGGAGGTGAGATCTGTTGCCCAGGGCTGGTTTTATCAAGTGCAGGGGCATTTCTGATGGGGCTTCACTAGACTGGGTGTTGCTGGTTGACTGGTCATCGATGTTGGCAGTGGTGATTGTCTTTCCTTCTGACTGGTACTAGATGCCTGTTTCGTTCCAGTCGAATCATCTTGCTGTGTCCTGACTTCTGTCCAGTTACAAATACTACTGTTCAGGGTAGGAAGACCCCAGCAGCTCATTGACAACAGTCCTCTCACTGTGTAGGCCCAGTAGCTAACATGAGCCTAAGGTTGGGCTTACATAGTTACATAGTTACATAGTTAAATTGGGTTGAAAAAAGACCGAGTCCATCAAGTTCAACCCCTCCAAATTAAAAACCCAGCATACATACACACACACACATCTCCACTCTTTCAAACACAAACCGTATACCTATATGCCCATAGCTATACTAACTGTAGATTTTAGTATCAAAATAGCCTTTGATATTATGTCTGTCCAAAAAATCATCCAAACCCCTCTTAAAAGCATCAACAGAATGGGCCATCACAACATCACCCGGCAGTGCATTCCACAACCTCACCGTCCTGACTGTGAAGGCTTGCTATGACTCTCTATTTGTACTTGACTGTTGTGGCTGTTGGAGATTGCAGCACTAGTACCCGTTATGTAAATATTTTTATTTATGGTTATATGTCTGTGAGAGAGTTCCACAGTTCTGTATTCTTATTCTTAATTAATGTCTTTGGAGCCATTAATACAGCCATAGTAATGAATTTCAGGTGTGCTTCAAAAGTGAATAGAAAGCTCTTTGCAGCCCCGGGTGCCAGCTGTGCCTCCTGCCAAGGCAAAACACTGCATATATTCCAATAAAAGCAGCAGCACTCCGGAAATATTGAAAAAGTGAAAATACTTTACTGAAATACTTTAACAGCAACGTTTCGGGCTACATGCCCTTTCTCAAGCCCGCTTGAGAAAGGGCATGTAGCCCGAAACGTTGCTGTTAAAGTATTTCAGTAAAGTATTTTCACTTTTTCAATATTTCCGGAGTGCTGCTGCTTTTATTGGAATTAATACAGCCATAGGCATTTAGAAGCTGCTAAACTACAACTCCCGATATCCTTCAACAATCCACAGCTGTGGAGTTGATTGTATTAATACTATTTATTGTAAAATATATTTTCTGAGTTGTCTATAGAACCAGATAGATGAGCATATTATTTTTGTTTATATATATATATATATAGACAGTCTTTATCTAACTATCCTTTATATACAAGGGGGTATGTTCTTACATAATATCATCCATTGAGACTTGGTAAATGCTCAGTAGACATGCATTGCTTGGAGGTCACTGTGAAATTGCCTCTCCATGAGGATATATATCTCTGGGCACACAGGTGTGACAAATGGTAACAACAGACTGTGACAGCAATGGGAATTGAGGAATAACTGTTGTTACTAAAACTGCTGTTAAAATTATTGCCTTTCACTATACTTCTTGTTCATCACTTTATGATTTAATAATTTAATATGGCATTTCCATGATACATGGGGTGCGTTTCATTAATGAAGGTAAGAGTTAGCTTTTTCTGACAGGCTCCAGTTGGAAGCACGTACAGCAAGACAAGTGCCTTGTACTTAGGAAGTTTAAGCTCAGTTGGGGGTGCATGTGTATTTTGGCTTGGAACTGTACATAGATTTAACTTCACCTTTTAGAATGGAACAGTAATAGCTGTATTATGTGTGTAGTATTTGGACACAAATTTATATTTTTTCTTCTGTATATGGATACAGAATTTCAGTTGCAATACAACAATTCTAGAAAAAGAAGACCTAGAAATGTTTATTTTGGTGTCATTGTCTCTGTCATTGACCCCACTAAATTAAAAATAAGGAAAATAAATTGTGGGCCTGTTTGTCAAGACCATAAAAATATATTTAAAAAAAAAGCAGCTTTAGGTAAAAACACCAAATGCTAATGTTAACAATACATACAGTTGATTTTAGTACTTACATGTTGATAGCTGTTTCCAGGTTGGAAAATAAGAAGCAAAATATTTATATTTAACATTGGATTCTGCAAATGTCATAGCATTTGATGTATTTCCTGGTTTTCTGAGCAGAAACAGTGGTGTGAGATTTTCTATTTAGTATCCCAGGATGAAATTGTTTGCCTAGACATTGCTTCATTTACAATACAAACTGCCCACACTTTCATGGGTTTAACCTGTCCATGTGCGTTTGCAGATCACTTTCCCACAATAAGTGGTCACCTAGACAATCTGTTATTTTGGCTGGTTAAACAAGTTCCACCCAAGGCTAAACAAACACTGGTAATCTGTGATTTTAGGAATAATACAGTATTGGTGGGTGGTAAAGTGTTTCAATTTCCTGACCAGAAAAATTGGAGTGCAAAGTAATGAAATATTTGTCAAAGTCAAGAAAAAACAAACAAAAATATTGGTTAGAATGGTCTGATAAATATGGTGCTATTTTTATGTTTAGGTTTTGCAGTCACTGCATGGAATTTCTACACACGCTGATGAGTCAGGAGAAATCAGGGAAACATGGAATGCTTATATACTCTTGAGCACACACATACTCTTTTTGGAAAACAAAAAACATACATTTTCTATTACCGTGCATATGTCTTAGAATAAATAACTCATCAAAGCTACAACTGCTTCCAAATAGGGGTTAAACATAATAGGGACAATGCAGTAACAAGTGCATAATGTATACGAGGTCTAGAAACCAGAAAAATCGGATGTTCAGGTATTAAGTAACAAACAAAGTTGCTGATTGATTGCTTGATTTTACTAGGCCTGGGTCACACTTTGCACCTGTAGTTGCCGAACAGTTTCTATTTTTTAAACTTGCCATAAAAATAAGCTGCTGTGGTCCTTGTCCCAACAGCCTGTGTTCCCATCAGTATTATCTGGTCATCTGGCACAAGGTGGGCATACTAATGAATAATACACTCATTTGCTGACTAAACGAGAAGATACTTTCCATGTATGGACAGTTTTAGTTAGATGAGTAATCTGAAGCTCCACCAAGGAGAACAGGGGGTTGTTGTATTTTCAGCTGCATGGGGAATCATGTTATGGAAGAATCACTGTAGATTACTGTCAGGGTAGGCCTAGTAGGCACCCTAGGGGAGTAGTAGGGACTAAGGAGGAAGCTTAGGGGTTAAGAGTCCAATAACGCAGTACAGGCAAGGATCAGGCAGGAATCAAGGTCAAAGGTCCAAGCAAGGTTTATAGGCAGGCTGCAATCTTCAATAACAGGTACAGGCAGGGTCAAAATACAGAAGAACAGGATCAAAATACACCCAGGAACAAATAGCACACAATTCCTATAATTGGGCGACATAATGGCATCCAATGCGCTTTAAATATTTAAATTTGGCACCAAAACGGCGCAGGCCTATCAGCGAAAAATGATCAACATGACCTATAGGTAACTTTTACTCAACATGAGGTACATTTTTGTAGATATTTTGAAAAGAAATTTTTTGTGTCAGTATCACTTTGAAGGGACCTGCATGTTGAGGCTGGAACCCCAGTGTGTGTGTGTGTGTGTGTGTACCTGAAGTTTGTAGCTCAAAGCTCTTCTTGGATAATATATTCTATATAATATTCTTGTGACAACTGGGGTTCCATATACACCAACCATTGTTTATTATGTATTTTCATTGAACATTTTCTTTGAATAAAAATGTGTTTTATGTTATGGGAGCCTGCAACGCTTGTCCTACTTTTATTGTGTTATGGGTGGTATAATTCCAGGCATTACATACCTCACTTATTCGCACCTGAAGTATTGAAGACACATCTTGTGTTATCTGTGCATATCTGGCTACACATTATAGGGTTTTCTAATAAATGTAATTAATTTAATTTAATACATTTTATTTAATATAAGTTGCAATATAATTTTACTTTTTTATTAATGTTGCAAGTAATGATGCTATGTTCCTGAGAGTTAAGAATTGTAAATATATTGTATTATAACTTGTTCTGGTTATGTTTAAAGCCTGTGCATTCATACCCTATAAAAACGTTTGTTATCATTATTGCAGTCTGGATTATTGCAGTCTGGATTATTGCAGTCTGGATAGGCCTGGCTATACTTTCCCTGCACCCATCCCAATATTTCTATCCATTTTTCTGATTTTGTTCGTCCAAGGAAAAAACACAAGGTCTGCACATACTCTATTATGATAAGACATAAGCTTTTCCATGGTCCTGCATTCACCTATGTAATTGGTGTCTATCTTGTAGAGTTTTAACTTTTTATGGTTTTGAGACAAGTTTGTAAGTACTTCTCTTATTCATCCAGATGTCTGTGAACCCTGCATGTATGCCAGCCTTTTAAATTTGTGAAAATACAGCAGTATAGACAATAAAAGATTTTCTGCTTTTCATTTTCTTTCATTGGTCGGTTATAATTTATACCAAGTCCAATGTATCAAAACTAGGAACAAAAGTACTGATTTACCTCTGGAATTGTAGCCCACATGCATCTGATATTTTAATTATTATAGAGTAGCATCTAAACTGATCTGAATGTACAACAGACTATCACTCAGGCAGAATGAGTTAAGTTTTCAAATAACAAGGCATTCTTTTCCCCTAAGTATGATTAATGTTTCAAGGCAGAATGATGTGACATTAGAACTATTGTATTTAGGAAGAAAGCACTGCAAATTCTTTTGTCTGTGCAAACTGGGTACTCATTTGCTGTCAGCGACAACTGTCAGTGATCATAAAGTCATAACAGTGAGTGTAATATTTTTATATGTTAGTTTTCTATTGATTGTATAAGTACTCTATAGTGCTGATTAGGTGGCTATGAGCTGTCATATAGAGGAGATATGGCAAGCCCTATAATTCATTGCTAGTTGGAACAAGTACATCAGAAAGATAAAGGCAACAATGACTTTCTCTTCAATGATAAATGACCAGCAGCTGCATTATTTTTCCCTTACTGTATATACAGCTCTTGTTATTGAACTTGGCTTCTGGAAGATACATTATCTTCAAGAATAACTTTTAACCATTCTGTTAACAAAAGCAGCAGCAATCTGCAGCTAATCCCTTCCATATTCCCAAACTATATAGTCATGCCTTAGTGCTGATTGATTAAGGTTAGAATTTTAATTTAATTTACCCCACTGGTTGCCAGCATTTAACAATTGTTGCCAATTCTGCCAGGTGAGGTTTGTGAAGGTTTTTGGTTCTCTAATATATATGTATATGTATATATATACAGTTGTGCTCATAAGGTTACATAGCCTGGCAGAAATGATGATTTCTTAACCATTTTTCAGAGAATATGAGTGAAAAACGTTTCTTTCACTCATGGTTACTGGTTTGCTGAAGCCATTTATTGTAAAAAAAAAAAAAGTGTTTGCTCTTTTTTAATCATAATCACTACCCAAATGACCCTGATCAAAAGTTTACATGCCCTGGTGATTTGGCCTCATAACATGCTCACAACTTCACACAAAAGGATTAGAATGGCTATTAAAGGTAACAATCTTAATTTTATTGCTTGAAATTAGTGGGTGTGTATAAAAGGTCAATTACTTTCTGGACTCATGACAGACACTTGCATCTTTCATCCATTGCTGCACTGATGTTTTTTGGATTTTAAGTCATGGGGAAAGCAAAAGAATTGTCAAAGGATCTGCGGGAAAAGGTAGTTGAACTCTATAAAACAGGAAAGAGATACAAGAAAATATCAAAGGAACTGAGAATGCCAATCAGCAGTGTTCAAACTCTAATTAAGAAGTGGAAAATTAGGGGCTCTGTTGAAACCAAACCACGGTCAGGTAGACCAACTAAAATTTCAGCCACAACTGCCAGATTAATAGTTCAGGATAACTACAGTTAAAATACATGAAAATACTGGAAGAAAATTTGCACTCATCAGCCTGGAAGCTGCGCATGGGAAATGATTGGACATTCCAACATGACAATGATCCAAAACATAAGGCCAAGTTGACCTGTCATTGGCTATAGCAAAATAAAGTGAAGTTTAAAGGGGGCAATACACGGTATTAAACTTTTGATCAGGGTCATTTGGGTAGTTTGTGCAGTGATTATGATTTAAAAAGAGTAAACACAGTTGTTTGACAATAAATCGCTTCAGCCAACCACTAACCATGAGTGAAATAAAAGTTTTTTTGTTATCATTCATGTTCTCTAAAAAATGGTTATGAAATCATAAAGTCTGCCAGGGTATGTAAACTTATGAGCACAACTGTATATATTTAGATATTCTGTAAAACCAATTTTATTAAAAGCAGAGAGATATCAGATCAGTGCCATGTGTTAACCCTTTCATGCAGCTTGATTACACTTTCTGCATTATACAAGTGTTTAACTTTTATGTGCCTTGGGAGTTTGTTGACTTTCTTACACTTTATTACATGTTAAATGTATTTGTTGTAAATTATTTGTGTATTTACTGTATCTCATGATTGAGATTAATTTGCTAATACTAGCATTATATATGGCAGAGATAAAGGTTTAAATAAGAGCTGTCCATCATACCTCTGCTGTAGTGATGAGTACATATGCAATTTTAAGGTAACCCTCATTTTTGGGCATATCAATGAGAAAAGAAAATGACGCTGGCACCTTGACAGAATGTGCCGATTAATCTTATTCTTCTGACAGAGAATTAAATTTTGATGCCTCCGTGGATGGAACTGATGCCATGTAGCCTTCAGACACTATTTAGTTCCAGTGAAGCTGTAGGTCCTAATTGTGAATCTCAAATAGTGCATGATATAGAGTTTCACTTTGCATTTCCCATTGATCGCTAGATAGTATTGATTGCCTTGGTTTCAAGACCTTTTCCTTTCATTGAGTAAAATGATACATATATTTAAAGAAAAGCCCAAGAAAGTACAAATTCATCCCAACACATTTATTTGTAATGCTTTACTCATCATTTTGATATTTGCCCACTTCTTAACCAGGAAAGCTATATAGGAACTTATTTCTGACCTTGTTAATGAGGATTTAAACCTGAAATAGAAGTTAATCCAAAATGAAAATATATTGTTTGTCAAATAAGGGCAATGGTATATAGCTTTTTGATTTTCTTTTACAGGTGTGAAACCTGTTATCCAGAATGCTCAGGCCTGGGGTCTTTACGTAATTTGAATCTCGATACTTAAATTCTATTAAAAAAATATATGCCCAATATGATTGTTTTGCCTCCAATAAGAATGCAGTATATTTTAGATCAAGTACAATATATATATATATATATATATATATATATATATATATATATATATATATATATATAAATATATATATAAAATAGATGGTTATGTACTGCACTAGAAGCTGTCTTACCACTATTGCCAATGGTGATTAGACACTTCGAACCTTATTATTTTAGTACGAATTTATTTGATTATTTTAATCAAAAACATCTGACCAAACTATTAAACCTTATTCATTATTAAAAAAGCACAATATAACTGGATCAGGGACAAACAAAAAAATTGAACGAAAATCCTTATCGCACAATTTTTTAGGAGTTTTTTTCATGAAACACTCAATTTTTTTCAGGTAAAAGGCAGATGTTTGCATGAAAAGTCTGAAATATTTTCCTATTTTTTATATAATTCCAGCGCAGACCACAGAAGCTTCTAAATTGGATAGGGATCTTTCCCATTGCCTTATATGCATCCTCTGTACTGTAGGTCTGAGATTTCTGGATTTTCGGATTCTGACTTTTTCCATCCTCAGAGAGCCATTGGCTAAACTCTCAAGGAGATGCAGGAGATTAAATAGAGCTGGAAATGTGCATATTGTATAAGTAACAACATTTGGGGGCACATTTACTAAGGGTCGAATTTTTGAATAAAATTTGAATTATTAAATTCCAATTTCGAAGTAATTTTGGGCTACTTCGACTATCAAATAGCCCAAAATTCCATTTGAATAGAACAAATTAAAAATTTTTAACTTTGAAGTACTGGCCCTTTCAAAAAAATTGAATTTGACTATTCGCCACCTTAAAGCTGCCGAATTGCCATTGTAGCCTATGGGGGAAAATCAAAATTTATTTTTAAATCGCTCGAATCATTCGATTCGAACAATGCGATCGTTCAATATGAATGATTTTAATTCGATTGAAAATGACCCCCAAAAAAAGTGAAATTGAAATTCGACCGATAGTAAATCTGCACTATGAAATATGACTTGTACTTTCTTCTAACATTTATACATTTATACCTGAAAACAATGCCTAATATAGGTTAGCACTGAAATAAAATGTGATATTATATATAAGGAATTTACTTTATTCAACCTCATTCCAATGTTTCTATTTATCTTCATAAGCGTAACTTTGTATAGAGGTTTTTAATTAGTTCATTAAAAATTGCTATAAAGCCATGTCATATGGTAATATGCATTTTCATCTCTTGGACCTGAGGATAACTGAGACTGATAAAAATTCAAGAAAGAATAGTAGATTGCCTTTTCTGCCTCTTTCAACACCAATTTGGCAATGCTGCAGGACCAGTGCTACCTCCAGAATTTCTTTAAATATAGTAGGCAGGCTTAATGCCCAATCAGAGAGCCATCTGCAGAAAATTGCATGTGATACTTCTGCTGAGAGTGTTATTCTGCAACTTCAGCCTTTGTTAAGATAATTCAAGATGACGTGCAAGGGCCTACCTAGTCCTAATGGATGCTGTATGCTAATTGCTGCTGAAGATATGATGATCTTACCTTTAAGTTTAACCATTTCTGGTTTAGGACAGCTGCATCTTGTGGATGCTCCCCATGAGAAATAAAAATGCCGTGAGGTAGAGTACACTGATGTGAAGTTTAACTTCAGTTTAGTGGAAGAAGTGCTCTTATCCTGGTGACATATAAGGAGAGTCTCAGCTATGAAGTAAAATGGAGCAATGGAGCTTTGGGATGAACAAATGCACAGCATTCTACATAACAATGTGTCTGCTGCTTTATACCAGACACAGTAAGCAGGCTGCATAAATTATTTTGTACTACCTGAGCAACATAAGCAAGGACAACTTTACAAAGGAGCAATTGTGGCTGCCTCCTTTATAGAGCTGAAATTTGGAAGGAGAAAGTGCATTAAGGGGCAGATTTATCAAGGGTTTAATTTCAAAGTGAAAAAACTTCGGAATTCGAACATCAAAATTTTTTTTAAGTGTTTTTCGATCAAAAACAGATCAAATCAAAATTGTTCAAATTGTTCCATTGAATCATTCAATTCGAAGGATTTGAACGATTTTCTCCAAAAAAATTTGATTTCTCAAAATCACGGAAGGCAACATTCAGGCAGGAATATAATCAAAAGTTAGAAACATATCAGTATGGTTTCCAAAAATGTATTTAAACCATAACTATGCAGGATATCAATGACTTGACTATCCATACCTTAATATTCAGAACTAATAGCAGAGGATATATATTTTGGGATTGTCTTGTTTGGGTTTCTACGAAGTTATTCATATTACACTAGAAGTAAAAGTTTAAATACATTTATAGATATATCAAAATTAGCCTTGCTTTCAATTATTTGGTTTCAAGTAACTCCAGTACCCTTGCACAGATGCATATGTTTAGGTCTACTATAAAGAGAAATGCATTTTGTGTTATAGAGAATAAGCTTTAACCTCTGTCTTCTGATGTAGTCTGCCCTCATTTATCACTGGTCAGCATATTTTTTTAAAAATGACACACTCAATATTTTTATACAGTTCTACTTCTGCAGTGCACACATATTTCAAAAATGGTTAGTACTCAAAAAACAACTTAACAAAATTCTTTATTTGAATAAATGTTCTATCTTAGTTTCTATATATTGTGCACTATTTATGTTTGTATTCCTTTCTATGATACAATGATTCATGTCTAAAAAAATAAGATAAGCAAGTCAAAGGGAAATTTTCACTTCCAGGAAATCTCTAAGCAAATTCTTCATAGCTGGACAGTGCTGAAACAGTGAGGACACATAGTAGATGTATGCTAGCAGAAGGAAGCTAGTTAGTAAGGAAGATTGTTGAAGGATTCTTTTTGTTACCCCACTAATGTATTTCCATACAATCATTGCCTCAATGTCAGAAGTATTGTATTTCTTAGAATGCATTATTTTGATGTCATATTCTCATGTCAAATCTTCAGGGCTTTAAAAGGCACTTAAGCGATCAGGAACTGGCTGTTTCTTCAGAGCTGTGCAGCTCCAGATATTCTTATTTCATTAAAATGAAAATGAAGCTCACGTTAATTTCAGTTTATTGCAATAACAAATGCATTGGTTAGAAGTGAATACCTTTCTTAGTGTAACACAAAAAAAATCAAATTATCGAAAGATTTGAACGATTTTAACCATTAGATCGAATATTTATAATTCAGTCAAAGTTCGCCAAAGCCACTTTGGCAGATTGAAACTGCCAAAGATTGGGGAACTAAGCACTCAAATAAAAATTTAAAAGGGAAATAATTAGATAGTCGAGTATTCGAATATTCGAATAGATTTTTATTGGAATCATTCGATTCAGTTGAATTTACTGAATTCACTGGTCGAATTTACCTAATTTGCTTATTGGAAATTCAAATCTTTTTGGAAAGTCGATCGAATTTCGAATCATTCATGTGAATAGATGTGAATTTAATAAATTTGCCCCTAAGTCTTTGGTCTTTTAAGAACTGCAATAATATAACACTTCAATACATGTATTTCTTGCAATATATGCATTAAACATTGCTGATAGTTAAAAGATAATTATTTTATTCTAAAATGAAAAATGAAGGTACTGGAGTTTATAGTGTATAATTCATTTTTTCCAGGAGAGGTGATGAAAAAAACTGCTGTGTATAATATCATGCAGTTATTTTATGAGATTGAATTAGAAAGCTAATGAATGAAAAGAATGCACTTCTTGATTAATCATCTGTATTGAATAACATAGGAAAACGTATTATTTCACAAGATACTTTCACAGTATACTTTGTAACAGTATATCTCTTCACTAAGCTCATCATTTACTTCTAAATAATTATAGAGCCTTGTTAAAGTATTCAGACCCGCAACAAATTATTCTTTAGTGAGTAAACAATCCTACATTGCAAATTTGCTCTTTTATTTCTATTTCTTTTATCTCAAAATGATTTCTTAATCTAATGACAAAAAGACAGAAATATGCTGTTTGTATAATGTTAGATATTCATACTAATTGTATATTATTATGTAGAGACACAAGTGACAGCTTTGCACTTTTGGCCCCTTTTCAGACAGATTTGCTCACGGGTGGATTGAGACCAAACCTATACCTGGGAAGTTTTTTAACATTTTTTAAACTGATCCAGGGCTAATTTGGCATTGTATTTGGGAAAGGAGAATTCTCAGGTTTTCTTGCTGTATTTACTTGCATTTGTACCTCCTTTTTCCTTCAAATGCCCAGTCCATAATAATAACAGTATTCAATAATCACATAATAATTACAGGATCTACCACCTTTTATTTCTGGTCTTTCCTGTGCCCATTAGCTAAAACGTAATCCACTTCACTGGAAGGTTTATATTCATATAGGTGTGTGTAATATATTAAAGTGGACCTGTCACCCAGACACAAAAATCTGTATAATAAAAGTCCTTTTCAAATTAAACACAAAATCCAATTTAAAATTTTTATTAAAGCATTCATAGCTGTTTTAAGCTCATTTAAAAATCTCAGCTGTCAATCAAATGTTGTCTGCCACTCCTCTATGCCTTAGGCATAGAGGCGGGGCAGATAATTACTTTCACTTTCCATTCAGCACTTCCTAGATGTCACTGCTCCCCACACATTCCCCCAGTTCTCTTAACCATTTAATTGTGTAGCCAGGACATGGGGATAGACATCAGGTCCCCCATTCTGGTGCACAAACAAGATTCTGAGATGATGCAAGGCTTGCCTTAATAACAGTGTCCACAAAATGGCTCCTGCCTGCTTGTTATATTTATGAATTCCCAGACTGAAGAAAACAAGATTCCAATAATGTATATAGTGTAATTAATGTTCATTTTGCTTGACTAATGTGATGAAATATGATTTTGAATATTTTTTTGGGGTGACGGGTCCACTTTAAAGGTGTAATATGTTTATAGGTATGATATCCCCTATCCAGAAACCCTCTATCCAGAAAGTTCAAAATTACTGGAAGACCTTCTGCTACAGTATATAGTCCATTTTAATCAAAGAATTAAACTTTTTTTAAAGGCTTTTTCTTTGATAAAACAGTACCTAGTACTGGAAATCCAAATTATGGAAAGATCACTTATCCCCAAGTTCCAAGCATTTCAGATAATAGATAGAATAACTGTATTTTGATTTTTTTTTTTCAGAAGAGCATTTTGAATAAAAATATTAAAAAAAAAAAAAGTTAGAGTGCTGATACTTGCAAAATTATTTGAATTATCTCTAGTCTGAGAATCACAAAACAGCCAATGAAATCAGTAATGTGACACCTGCAAAGTGGGACACGCAAATAAGGATTTTAAACACTGTATTGTGCTTCTGGCTGCTCTCCTGGAAACAGTTTTCAGTCAAGAATATTATATCCTAATAAGTTCTTGCATAGTTCTCCCTACTAGTGAAGAGAAGAACAGATGAGTCTGCAGAGCTCTGTATTACAGGTTCTACTGGCAGCAACAAGGTTAACACTCTTTTACATCTTGCGCTTACTGCAGCACACTTGTGTCAGCGTCTGCAAATGTGACATCTTTGTTCTCAAATAGAATGATTGTGTATGCACCTGCTTGTATCACTGCACATCTAGCAGTATTGCTGATTTAGGATGACAGACCGAGCACCCTACAGAGTTCTGTAAGATTCCAACTCACATTAGACTTGACAGCCTGGATAACATAGGTAGCTGTCCTGATCCTGGTGGAATTGAGCCAATTAGCTATTAATATATATTTCCATGTACCTGTAATTAACTTTTTTCTCCATTAAATTCCCTGCATTATTTAACTTAGTAAAGTGATTATTAGTAGGAGCACTGAATTGTTAAGCAACGTCTTTCCTTTCAGGGTTTTTCCTATGCTTTAGATGGTTATCATCTCAGTAGTAATGCAAGGCTCTTCTAATGGAATTACAGATTAATGATTTTTTTTACATGTCACACGCTATGGGGCAAGATGCAATTCTAGAAATCATAGAATAGTGTAAGAGAAATTTCAATGTGCATTATGTAAACATATTGCTTTATATGTACTGTATTTGAAAATTGGAAAACTGCTTGCATGTACTATATTGCATTGCAATTAAAGTAGGTTAAACGCTAATGCTGCTTTGTAATCTGATTGCATCATGGTTTTCTGCTTTATCTGAAAAATAACAACAAAGAGGCGATGGTTTAGCAAGCTGAGTAATATTGGCAGCTTTGAACGTCTCGTACTTTCACACACAGGCTCGTACTCTTACTTTCACACACAGGCCCTGCACTTTATAGATTAACCCTTACTAATAAATAAATTTCTTTAAATTAAGACATTTTGTTGATTTTGTTAATAAACCAGTTTAATTTATTTTTCTGAAATCTATGACTTTTTTTTAGCTGACAACAATAAGACGGGATGTTTTTTGATTTTTAGTGCATCAAGCTGCTCAAGAAAGACCCAAAAATATTGTAAATCATATGGATTTGTAAAATTAGGAACGCTAGATTATAATAGATGGAAATTTGATATTTATTTAAACCTGGAATAAGAGGATATATTAATGTAATTGTACAGATGCAGTCACTTGGATTTGTAAGTTAAATGCGTTGTGACTCTAACGCTAATTGAAGAACCTGTGTTATCCAAAGTTATCTTAACTCATTTAATGCATTTAACCTTTTCATTAGCATACCAAAGCACCATTGTTTTCAATGGTGAACTCTTTAATTGGATGGGATGCTGTGACACAATATTCTGTGATAAGTGGGATAAATGGGATAGATGAGTTAAGTCACGACGCATTTAACACACAATCCAAAGTGACTGCATCTGTACATTTCTTAAAGTAATAATAATTTCAAAAAAAGACTTACTAACTAAATTCTTATTATCAGTTAAAAAACTAGACTTGATACAAATCAGTTGTTTTTTTTGGGGGGAACCAGTAGCACACTTGAAAAAATCGTAGCAGATACTGTAAGTGGAATGTTTACCTATCCCTAATGGTGTGGAAAAAGATGTCAGTGAGGTATTTCATTTGGTGACCTCTAAACTGCAAACAGTTGCTGCCTTGATAATCCCTGAAGGAAGTATTTATAAATGTGACCCATCTTATTGAAAAACATTACGTTTAACCTTTCTGTATATTCCAACTGTTCAGAATATATATATATATATATATATATATATATATATGTGTAGCCAAGAACCTGTATTCCAGCGGTTGGCCCTCAGGTGCCTATATAGTTAAAGGCCTCTAAAGGGGAGAGGTAAAGGGCGAGCACAACATGATCAGGAAGTGCAGGTAACATCATTCCATACATTGGAGGGTGCTATAAAATTCAGTGCCCCAGGAGGCCCTGGACTTAAATGCAATCCTGCAGATCAGCTTCTACATTAATTTTCCAACATGCCAAGTGACCATGAGCAACCAATTCCTTCATTGGCTTACACACAATTCACAGGTATTCAAAATATTCTACGTCTACAGGACCTTCAAGGGACCTACTGATCTTTTCTTTTAATGCTAGCCCTAAATGTGAATCTTTAAGTTACCGGAGCTTAGAAAATTGTAATCGCCATATAGCATATAATGTGTAGTTGCATCTTAAAATTGTCACCTTGCTAAAACTTCCTTTTCATTTACATGTTCTTCATCTGATGATATATGGATTTTTTTAAAGTGTCATGAGAGTTAAATTCATGTAATTGATGCTTGTAAATTAATCAGGAAGTGTCACTTTGGAATAATAAAAGTATAACCAACATTAAATGAGGACATCAATTACCATAACAATAACTTGGTAACCCAACTGAATGTAATAATTGAACTTAATTAAACACTTCTGTTATACAATGTGTATTTCCCTGCTATGTATAAATACACTAAAATGAGCAAGTATTGTTGATTTCAAACACAAGTTTATTTTTGTATATTGTATTGTGTAGTACAAAATAGTGACCCATTTGCTGCTTTATTTTCCCTTTGTACAAAAGCAATAAGCGTTAGGCAGAACAGTTATTCAGATGTAAAAGTATAACTTAAAGGGAAGAGTGATTTCACAATCCAATTTTTATAACACAGTGATGACAGAAAGCGTTTTTTTCTTCCATTGATTCTCCCCCCCCCCCCACAGAAACCCTTACTGCAGCAGATTGTAGGAATGAGCAAAGAATTAGCAATCACTTAAGTGGATGTAGTTTGTATATAAACTGAGTATTGATTAGCGCTCTATAAATATAAAGTCCAGATCCACTATTTAATAGCACAGTAACACCTTATTGCCGCAGGACTGGGATGCCTTTGGCTCATGTACAAATACATAGCGTAACAAACATGCTTGACAACATTGTTTGATGAATTGGTAACATAGGAAGAAAAAATAACCAATTCATGTATCAAGGATGAATGCAGCTGTGTGTTGGGCTGATGATAGAATAATAGTTTTCTATCAAGGAAACAAAAGAAGAAAAAAGAGCTTGTAACAAAATTTTTAGCTGCCAACAAGCATAAACTATAAAGCACTATATGAAATGAATTTAGAGCTTTAACTGAATCTTCTCTCAGGACAATAAGTCTAATGTAGGGCCAAGGTCTTGAGAGGTCGTCAGGAGAAAACACTCATTGCTCATCTCTGAGGACAAAGTGTACATTCCAGACCCTGTCAATATTATTTCCACTCATAATATGTTTGTGGATTTGACCTGAAAATGTAATGCACAGCCAACATTATGAGATTTAGCAAAAAAAAAAGAGTAAAATTTTCATCTTAATTCATCCAATTCTCTAAATAATTTACAATAAAAAAATGGTTATGTAGTATGATAAATCTCCGGTAAATTCAAAAGTACAGTTGCATAGTTAATTTGGATTGAAAAAAGACAAAACGTCCATCAAATTCAACTCCTCCAAATGACCCCAGTGCAACTATATACACATACTTATACCAACCTATCTATACCCTATACACTGCCTAATACACTTCTCAATTATGGATACCCATAACACACCATCATTTAATGAATTTGTTGCGTTTATGTTATTTTTACTAAAGTACATCCTAGCATTTATAGGAGAATGCACCCCCAAGTTAATTAATCACTTAAGTGATACCCTGGACCAGTGGTCGTGTTAGCCAAAAACTGCCCTGGCCCAGGTTTATTCACAGTGAGTTCAGTGAGATATTCTTCTTTTGATTCTTCTTTCTTCAAAATACCAAGGCCACTTACCTGATACCCTGGGCTAGTGGTCATGTTAGCCGTAAAACTGCCCTGGCCCAGGTTTATTCACAGTGAGATATTCTTCTTTTGCTTCTTCTTTCTTCAAAAAAGGCCAACGAATTCGCAGAATTGGGCTTATTTTTTTAAGTTTAGCTTTTTGTGCTACTGCGCACGTAACATAAAGCCATAAAAGAAGCAATAAAATTGACGTTGGAACAACCCTGGGCCAGTTTGTGCTGGCACCCCCCAAGAGATTGTTGCCTTTCTTTCTTCTTTAACTACATTGAACATTGAAGTGGTAGCATTTTGGCAGCTTTTTGAATACAACTTATTGCTTTGCACACAGCAATATCACCAGCAAAAACAGAGGCACTAATTACAATGTCCACTTGTCATTAATGAACAAGTTAAAACGCAAAGGGCCAATGACAGACCCAAACACTCATTTCTGCCTAGCGAAACTAGCCCAGGCCACTTTTTCAAACACGCACAATGAGCTATGTTAAAGACAGATACCCTAGACATGAGCCCACTCTTAAACAAATGCAGCTTTCCCCTCAAATTAATTTCCTCACACATATATCTTTAATAGTTTGAACTTTTGAAGGCAATCCTGCTTTAAAAAATGAAAAGTTGCCAGCACTTTTTACAACTTTAATGCATTTCCAGCATACAGTAAATCGTGTCACTTACAGAAGATTGAGGAAGATGTAGCTTTGTTTTAACAGTTGCCTGAAGTACAGTGACCATTAGCGCCTGCTCCTCAGTCAGCACCCAGTTTCTGCCGCTTTACACCACATCTGTGTCCCAGCAATTCCCTCTCCCAGGCCAGGGATCCAGCAGGGACTTGGCTGAACTTTGAGAAGCGCAGTACAAACTGGTGATGTTATTGGCCTGTCAATTCTGATGCTAATAATGTGCAGATTATGACGAAAATTGCCAATCATGTTCTCTGGTGGAGCCTCCTTTGAATGTAGAATTGGAGGAAAGTTCCCTGCATAGAGACCTACTGGCAGGTACTAACAACCCGCTCAGGGAAGTCATTAGGAGAGACAGATAAACGGCTGCTCCATAAACCATTGTTTCTGGTGCCGGGGATGCGGCTACAGCTCCTACCTGCAGCCATTCGGCTGGAGAGAACCCAGCTCTTAGCATCAGAATTGGAAATTGCATTCCTGTAGCTCGGGCACCCTTGGCAGACTTTCATGTTGCACCAGTGTGTGCAGACCCTCATTAAATCAAAGCAGCACATTTCCATACAGATCCACGCAGAGTCCCATCTCTCTCTGCTTCTAATGAGATGCTCTGCATTACTACTGCTGGGCCTGCCCTTTATTTCCAGAGGCCGACACGGGCCCACAGCATGCTCTCTAGTATTATATCACTAGCAGAGGGATGGAGCAGCTCATCGCCTTCCACACGATGTCTGAAGAAATCGAGCGCTGCACGATGGATCCTTGTTGCCCTGTCTCCCAGGAAGCAGAGTTTCTGTAAGTTATTTTTCAATGAAGGATTTTCTATTTTAAAGTTTAATCTACACTAATGAATTTTTTAACAAAAAATGTTGATGGTACTGTTCCTTTAACTCTGTGCCTCAGATGTGCAGGAAAATATATGTATATTGATGTAATGTACTCAAACCAAATCAAATGTACCATGACAGTTTAGGCTACCAAAGAGTTCTGTATATTGAATTATATTATAATTAATAAATTATCACTAATCTATTATTGTACTTATTTAAAATAGTTGTATATGGGATGTAAAAAAATTACTTACTGCCCATGTTTCAACTGGTGTAATCAGAATAGTTTTTGCTGCAGGGACAACCCAACCACAACTAATGCTATCCTTGTTCTTATACTATTGTGACTTTATCATCTACCCTTTGCAGCCCCTTACAAATAGTTGGCCCCTAGACTGGAACCTAGGAAACCTTTTGCATAATATTGGCCTATAAGAAAATTCTGAAATGTATACTATGGGCAGTTCCCTTTTCTATGGACACATGATAATAATATATACCATACATTCACATGAAGCTCAGATGCCTCTACACAAAACATCTGTAGTCTATGCTATCAAATGCGCAGTCAACTAGCCAGTATCCACTGGAGAGCAAGTTGCCAGCCAGATTGAGAATAATTGGGACATGCTATGCCCCTTATATTAAAACTTGCTCAGCTTGAGAGATGGAGGGAAATTTATTCATTGTAGGTTTCCTCCATTTTTTTAAAATGACCAAAAAAAAAATGATTTAAAAAGACAGATGAATTGAGTTTATCTGCACATTGAGTGGAGAAGATTATGACACTGTAAAGTTCAAAATAAACAGGCCATCTGTACCTTGGGTCAAGGTCGAGTTAGGAAGTCATACTCTGCTATGATGTATTTAAGGGGCCTATTTATAATGCTGTGTAAAATGAAATTTACTGGAAAAACATATAAAAACGTATAAAATAAATGCCAAACTTGTCACATGTTCACATGCTCTTTTATGCCATGTCAACTATATTCTTCAATTTACATGCTTCAGACCTTTGTAAGTTCTGATGGCAGTTGCTCAAAGAAAAAGCTATTTAAAAAGTTATGCCATTTATATACTGTTTTTACACAGTGCTATCTGTCTATGTATGGCTAATTATTCTGCCATTTTTTACACCGCATTTGCCCCTATGTGTCCTATGATTAACTAATTCTAGTTACATGTAACTGTTCCTGATATTTGACCTGTGACTATGCTTGATCCTTTTGTAATCTTGTCATTGATTATTCTTCCTGTACTCCTCTGCCAGCATTTTCCTTAGTCCCTAGTTGACTTTGTCCTGACAGCAATGTGTTCATGTGTCCAAAATCTCACCACATGCCAGGGTGCATGCAAGATGGTGTTATAGGCTTAGCTATTTTACTAGTTTCTATACTCTGTTTTTAGTTGGTTTCTGGAGTTGACAATTCAATTTAATAAAATTACAACCTTAAAAAGCACTTTTGTTAAGTCTTTGACCACTAATGGGGTTGTATAATAATTTATCGGAATATGATAATTATACTGTGTTTATAGGGGGATTAGGCATAAATATATTTGATATATTTGCAGTCAGAGTTATGCCATAGTGATTTTAAAGGCCATTCCAGTTTGATTCCTCTACATTAGCAATATTCCTACATGTAATTAGAGAGATGACTCAAAAAACATGAAGGCTGGGGGCTTTCTGGATAGCAGTGAGTGCTGTGGCCAGTCCAAAATATGTTTTTTTGCCAAGCTGATTTTCTCTGGCTTTCTATTTTTCCATAATGTTTTTGTTCTGCATTTCTGCTCAAGCTTCAGGTCCCTAGTCAGGTAATGCAAACTCATCCCATACATAACATGAATGCTATTTATGCAAGAGGCACTCTATAACTAACTCCTGGTAAAACATCAGAATTTTCTGGATGTGTATTCAACAGTAAGAGGCTTTAGAATTCATGGATTCTAACAATAATCTCAATTTTCATAATCTTTTTATTGAGAATGAAGACTTTAAGATGTGTTTTCCCATGCCGTTCTACAAAAATGATTTGGAATACTTTATTTAAAAGTGATATTTTGCAACACTCTTGTTTAGATCTCCCATAAAAAATGTTTACGTCAATTCACTTTTTTCCTGAATATTGTCAAGAATGTTTGTTGCAGTGCATACAGTGGTTTAATATTTGAAATCAGTCAAAGCAGTCTTGTCTTATTTATATTCATCCTTAAACCATTTTTTTTGGCAAAGCTCTGGAAACTGTATCTTTCAGACTTGAATTTTAGCTCTCTCTATGCAGGAGTTATCATCTTATGTCATTTCAACAGCAGGGCATGCAAAGTTAAGAACTACTTAAAATCAACAATTCCTGTCACCACAGCACAGATATGGATGTGCAGTTAGGATGGTAAAAATATTGTATTACTATTTGTACTATGAAGTACAAAATATGACTTATAAAAGTAGAGAAATGTGCTGGAACATTTAGAGGTGCTAAACTGAATTTAGGCCAGCCACTTTAGTCAGTACTTTGCCCAATACATTTTTCGGATATGTACAGTCAGCCAGTAAAATGATTCTGGGCCGCAGACAATTTCAAGCTGAACTTTAGGCTGTGTGCTACCTTCTAGTGCCCCATTTGTGCCTCAGGATGTGCCTTTTTATATAATCAAGCCAGTGTGTCCACCCCCTTCTGTGGCATTACAGCACACCAGGTTAGGGTTGGGTGTGGGTGCAGCTGGGCCAGGTTAGGGTGTGGAGTGCACCCACATATCACTTACTTGTTGCTTTGGTATAGTGACCTTTAATTCTACATGAATATACAAGAGCTGTTCTTTCAGTTCCATGAATTAGTTTTTTATTGCAAGTCTTTACTTACCTTACAGTCCACTATTTTATTCCCCAGCTCATGTACTAACTGTACTAACTGTTGGTCACTGCCCTACAAATGGGATTTATCCTTTGATAAGTACACCTTTCAAAATCTGATCGAAATGGAGAGTGGCAGAATTTCACTCTAGCAGACTGTGGTGATCTTTGAATATAAATATACCCCAAAGTGTATAGTGGGTCTGCTATATTTGCGATTTAATTTACAAAAAATAATCAAGCAGTATGGGATCTTTTATCTGGTAAACCGTTTTCTCCTTGATATTGGTTACTAGACATGCTAGCACAATGTGACTATATTCAATAACTGTGATCTTAATTTTATCTTGAATTACTATTATAACAAATATTATAAAGCACCAGGATATTTACCAGCTCTGTACAGTGGAAGGGTGTATTCATTAAACATTTATATGTAAAAATTGTATGGGCTATGTACAGCACAAAGGAAAAGTGTGCAGCTAGTGATAGGAAAGCATGGGTTACACTGCGACCTACACACCAGGGCAAGGCCTTCGCCAGGTGGAAGATATCCTTTAGGAGGTAGTATAACTACAATACCCAGGCAAACTGTACAATAAAAACTAAATGGGCGCCAGGAGGTTCTTTAGAACAAAAGGTGAACGTTTATTAGCATAAATGCAATATCCCCAGGTTTGTACTCACGCAGGTGCATCCAAAGAGTAGCAGAGGTGCACACAGCTGTAGTTAAGATATGAGCAGACTTCCATGTAACACATCACAAGGTAAATATTCCTCAGAGTCCTGAGGAATTACAAAGTGCCTGTTGCTGTAATATGACTGATTGGAACACCAGGTAAGGCTGGATAGCTGCTGCTAAGTCCTAATCCTTATCACAATGATATCCCTGCACTAAAAGCATCACAGGGGAAGCTTTGTAAAGAAGATCTCTTCTTGCTAACACTCCTTGTTGGAACATACACTGTTCATACTAAATACTGACTATATTTCTCTCTCTAGAGTAACTATTACAGTACTACCCTGCACTTGCTATCCCTCGTTCACGGGGTGGCCTGGTCCCCGACTTGGATCACTAACAGTTGGAGGTCCTGTTAGGGCAAGTTGCTTACTGGGGCCTTACTGCTCACAGGCTCAATGAACATCCAGCCTGTTCAGTACCAGCAGCCAAAGAGGAAGTGGCCACTCATTTCCAGCACTATAAAGCTGTTTGGCAGGAAGTGGTCATTACACTCTTGGCTTTAACTATTGGTTAGAAGTATGCACTTGAAACATTCTGAAAGTTCTGCCTAGTAACAGAGATCAGGGACATAACTCCATAGCTGTTAAAACAGAAACCTATGGGTCCCTACATATACATATACAAATACCAACTAAAACTTAATCTAGAGAGGGAACTGCTTAATAGACTTTACAGTCCTAAAGTAAAGCATGTATACTGCACACATCTATTGTACTGGTCTGCAGAATATGTTGGCACTTTCCAAATATCCTCTAATAAGAGATTGTATTTAAGTGTTTTAGGAGGAGATATCATCCATTACCACACACTGCCTCCTAGAAGAGAACATGTTAAAATGCTGGACAGAGCACACAGTACATCTGCTTCTTATTTAACTAATCCCTGTGTATCCATGCTCATGTTACAGCTATCAGCTGGTCAGGTTCTGCATTTCTCCCTACACAGTCCAAACTTCTTCACTAATTTCTCAAGATTATTCCAAACCTCTTTCATGAAATGAGCCAAAAGACTGACACTAAGGGGCAGATTTACTAAATTCACATGAAGGATTCGAAGTTTGATCGAATTTTCAAAAAGAACTCTGTTGATTCTGTATTTGTTTAAATCCAACTGGGACTTGCTCAATGGGTTTTAAACTCAGACGGATGTGCTGATATCCAAACTATAGTCCTGTTTTGCATTTTGGGATATACATTTAGCTAATGGTTTTCTGTTTAGTATAGGTGCAGCCAGAAATGCCGATTCACGCAAACAGCATGTTTACATTGAAGAGAACCCCTCTTCATTTATATACAATGTATGAAACATGATTTCCTTCTTAAGATCCATGCTACTTATTTACTAAGGATAGTATTAGACGTGTTGTTGTTTTTGAGTTTTTGACTTTTTTCTTTTCCAAGGTTGAATAGTCTTGCTTCTCTTCTGAAAATGTCAACAAGACAAAACAGATAATGGGTTTTGATCGCTGCATATTGGAGTCACTGAAATACCATCTACTGTATATACTGGGAACAGTGAGGAGTCGTATTTACTTAGGAATGTGCAGACTGGCATGGTATATATAAACTCCTTATAAAATCCAAATATAAAATGTTTATTGCATAGATCAGTTAACTCCAACAAGTGGCTCATGAGCAACATGTTGCTCTCCAACCCTTTGGATGTTGCGCCAAGTGACCTCAGAGCAGGTGTTTCATTTTGAATTCCTGGCTTAAAAGCAACCTTTAGTTGCATACAACTATGTGTACCACCAAACAGAGCTCCCTGTTTGCTGCAAGTCCATATAGGAGCTACCAAGCTCCCCTGCATTTGAATGTGTCTGGGGATGTGGACCCCTTGCATAGATTATACACTTTTCAGACTTGATAAACTAATGTTTAAAGGTGGGAAGAGGTACATCAAAGGACATAAGCCCCATATTGACTGGAGAAAACACATGGAGGAGACACCACCAGCAGCTGTTAAGTATGGATTGACATGAAATGCCAATGCAAAAGCAATGTGGAAGCCACTAAAATATACTTTTCACAGCCCCCTCAGTCAACTCTTTCATTCCTCTGGGCACTTTGCTATCCATCCAAGTGAAACCAAAGCATCCCCTGTCATCAGAAATTGTTTGCATATTGTCTTTAGGGCCCTGACATCTTTTAAATAACTGTCCATAATCAAATGTGCTTGCTCTGCATTGTCATCAGAAACAACTCTCTTTCCAGTATTCTCCTCAAATTCCTGAGGGGTTGTCACCATGTTGTCCAAATGTATCTCCCAACCTGTCATCCATATTGTAAGCTCTGCACCAGAAACTGGGATCACCCTTAACTAATATAGTTTGTTGCTTTCAATGTCCTATAGTAGTGTATTATTTTAAAATCACACCTATCATAACATATAGCAATCCAGGAAAACTTAATTTAGGTTGAGAGGAGAAAATATTTTAAAAGTGTTCAACAATCTAATATGAAACATAAAACTAGTTATACAGAATATAAATTGATGATCAGGTTTTTTTTTGTTAAAGTAGCAAGCTGAACAAAAACGTTAGATCACTTTTGTACTTTAATGACCTACTTCACAAGATCTTGTAGTATCTTGCAGTAACATAGTAAAACAGCACCAGAATTACAAATAATAAAATAAATAACAATTATAATCTATATTCTAATAACAATATAGAGATGTTTAATGTAGGACCAGGTGTGCAGGTCTACTAAAGATTGTAAAAGCTTGACAATCTTGTAAAACTTACTTTTCAGTTTTTTCTTTGATCCATTCAGAGGCCAGAGAGTTACGTGTTCAGCTCCCTGGGTATTAACAAGCACAAACAAATGTAACTATAGATGAACACAAATGAGGTCATTGATGGTCAGTAAAATGTGAGGTCAGACAAAATGAGAAAAAGTGTGTAATTTATGTGCAAAATTATGTGCAGTTGAAGTACAAGTGCACACACACTGTTAAAGGGGAACTATCGCAAAAAACATGATTTAAAATAAGCTTCATCATACTGAAATTAGAAATATAATCAATGAAACATTTTGTATGGTTTCTGAAATAATCAAGTTAATCTTCCCTTTCTCCCTCTTAGCATACGTCTCTCTTCATTCTATCTTCATGCAGGAATTGGAAGTCTGATTTTGACCAACAATTAAATCTCACTTACGGCCTCCTTATGCATAGAAGATCGATTAGAGCTCACACTTTGAAAACCACCACAATTCCTGTCTCTCTACATGCAGGTTTTGTGCCAAAGTCAGTTACTTAGTTAGATTCAGATAGAATCAGTTATTTGAGTGAGCTTTAAAACATCTGCTAGGAAATAGATTCCCCCTAAAAGATATATGGGTAGTGATTCCTGCGATTCGCCTCTGGCGAATAAATTCATGATACTCCAGCGAAAATTCGCTAAAAAAAACGAGTCGCAGCACGTTTTTGACGCAACGCATCGAAGTTGACGCGACGCACGTCAAAAAACGTGCCGCGACTCGTTTCGCGAATTTTTTCGCCAATTTGGCAAAGAGAAACTGGGTAGATTCGCCCATCACTATATATTGGATCTACTGTCAGTTAAATGTTGACATCCAACTCCTGCATGAAGAGAGAATGAAGAGAAACAGATGCTGAGAGAGGACTAATGAAGCTTGTTTATTCATAAACTGTACAAAATGTTTGCTTATAATTGAAAGTTTCTTAATTCAGTATGGGGAAGCTTATATAAAATTTTCATTTTCCCAATAGTTCCAACTTGTGTGCCCCATAATGAATACCAACAGGTTTGTGCTCTCAAAAACGAAGTGAAGGGGCCAGATTTTGGCAGTACTGTATTTATGAAGGATGGGCAGGGGGAAACTCCCTTCTTGCCCCACTGGCAGGAGCAGGCTTCAAAGGGGCTTTGCACATACTACATGCTGTATAGGGCTGTCTTCCACTAGTTAGCACTAACTTCTGCCCTTCCAGCTCAAGGTACACAGTACAGCAGGACAGACAGGAATGAGTACCAAACTGTGCCATTGTATGTGCCTTGGTGTATTTGTATCCAAAGCCATTGTAAACGGCCATTAAAATTTGCACTCTTCTGTCAGGAAACAGTAATATACTTCCTTAAACTCAAAGGAAAACTTGTTTGCACAAAGACCTAACTTTTTAGCACTGTGAATATTTTTTCCAGTTAACGACTTTTCCCCATTATTAATCCTATGTACCTAAGTTTGTGTGTCCTCTTGAGGCAATAGATGGAAAACTGGACACGATTAAGTGCTAAAACGCAGCTCAGAATGCTCATGAGTACAACCAGGAAAAATATTATGGAATCAATTAACGAATACTTTTTTTGCACTGAAACCTGCATTTAAACGTGTGTTGAAGGAGAACTATACCCCAAAAAATGAATTTTTGAGCAACAGATAGTTTATATCAAATTAAGTGACATATTAAAGAATCTTACCTACCTGGTATATATATTTAAGTAAATATTGCCCTTTTACATCTCTTGCCTTGAACCACCATTTCGGGATGGTCTGTGTGCTGCCTCAGAGATCACCTGACCAGAAATATTCAAACTCTAACAGGAAGAAGTGTAGAAGCAAAAGACAGAACTCTGTCTTTTAATTGGCTCGTGTGACCTAACTTAACCTTAATAGTTTGTTTGGTATGTTTGTGTGCACTGTTGAATCCTAGGATCCCAGGAGGCTGTCCTTATTTTTTATTTTCTATTTATGATTACCTAATGGCACATGCGACTAAAAAAGTGTATTATTATGAAAATGTTTAATTTACATGAAGCAGGGTTTTACATATGAGTTGTTTTATGCAATATCTGTTTATAGAGACCTACATTGTTTGGGAGGTGACATTAATGACTTTACCTTCATCTACAGCTAATTCTTCTCCAACATATGTCTGCTGGACAATTTATGAAAATTCTGGAGCGATAAATGACAAGTAATTGGGCAAGTCTAGAATTCCCCCATTAAAAGAATGAGTTGGCATAGAATAAATTGTAGTTTACGTATTTGTTTTCCGTTAGTAAAGTGAATCGGTATATTGTCTGTGCAGTCATTGACTGATTTTAATGTAGCACCATTAAACCAGAATATAAAGGTTTTCTCTATTTTTCCCTTTAGAAAACAATAAATTAAACATAGTATGGAATGCAAAAAGGTTATTTTGAGACATCTAATATTTGAAGATTTAATTCATTTTCCTAGTGTATAAGACACAAAGCTATTACATTTTTAAAGCAGTGATCTCTTAAAGTCTCTACTTTATGAGGGCTTTCTTCATAAAGATAAATGGTTTCTTTGCCAAATCGAATGCAGATTTGAAACAAATTAAGTTAATGTTCAACGGTACAAGGTAGAATGGATGAGAAGACTGTTTTATTTTGCATTGTAATAACCATATGCACCTAAATCAATGGCTGTGGAAAAAAAGGCAATAATACCGAACAACTGCAGGAAATGAAATATAGGAATATGAACGTAGAGCAAGACTGTAAAAGTGAAAGGATTTGTATTGGAATAATGACATTTCATTAAAAAGGGAAGAAGCCATATTGAATACCGACTCAAGCCAGTAAATTCTATTTCGTATAATAACACTTGAGATGAGTTAGAGTTTGTTTACTGTTCTGATAGAGGATGATGCTGCGTTCTTTATGCACTGTTATCATTCCATGTTCAAAGAAACAAAAATGTGAAAATGGACTGTATATATATTAAAAATAAATGTGAAGCGTTGAAAATAGACTCTTCAAAAAAAAAAAAAAGAATTGTCTTCCAGATCAGGGCTATGTGAAAGGGTTGGATGTGGCCCTCTTGCAGATTCAAGTAGAATTTCATGATCACCCTGCCTGCCCAACTGATTCATGGACAGTAGTGATGGGCAAATTTATTCGCCAGGGGCGAATTCCTGCGATTCGCCCCTGGCGAATAAATTCGCGAAACGCCAGCGAAAATTCACCAAAAAAACGAGTCGCGCGTCGTTTTTGATGCCAATTCGCGAATTTCACTGGAAATTCACGAGTTTTCGGCGAAGCGAAACTGGGTAGATTCGCCCATCACTAATGGACAGCTTTGTATAACAATATAATTTAAATATAAACATTCTCCTGAACATTTGCAATAGTGTTTTTTCAACAAAGCCCTGATTTAGATCACTGTTTGCTTCAAATATTACAACTCTTGTCATCATTAAAACGCAATCAATAAATGAAAATATCCAAGGAAAATACTGCATGGAAAACTCCATTGATACCAGATTAAGTGGAAGCTATTTGGAATAAATCAGTCTGAACTGATCTGATGCAGATCGATTCCTCAGGTAATCACATCTGCTTTTAATATAGTTAAATAATCATAAAATTGATTTTGATAAGTTTAAAAGGGAACAAATCAAAAATAGAACTTTAACATTGCCCATATAGGATGCAATCCCACATGGGCAGTTCAAGCCTCCAAATAAAAGCCTTAAAATAAAAACTTGGTAAATAGATGTGATGTGCAAAATAAATAAAATCAGTGGAAACCAAGAAAGCTAAAAAGCAGGAAGTAGTGTTCTGGCTATTATGTTAGACATCCAGAAACTACAGCCTTTATACATAAAATTTTTGGCTAACATTTTTTATTTTACACAGCCTATCTATTTAGCCAGTTTTTATTTTTATACTGAACATTAGTGATGGGCGAATTTATTCGCGAATTCGCGGCGAATTCCCGCGATTCGCCGCTGGCGAATAAATTCGCGAAACTGCAAAAAAAATTTGCCCAAAAAAATTTGCCGCGCAAAAACGAGTCGCGCGTCGTTTTTGACGCGACGCGCAACTCGTTTCGCAAATCGGCGAAAAATTCCCGAATTTCTCTGGAAATTCGCGAATTTTTCGGCGAAGCGAAACGCAGCCGTTTCGCCCATCACTACTGAGCATTGTGATTTACTGAATTCAGATTGATAAGAAATATAAAAGTACCGTAGACAACAATTTTAATAGCATTTGTCAAAACATGTAAAAAAAAGTTTATATTCAAAACTCTAAGGCAACTGAACCTGCAAAGAAATAGCAAAGACATACAATATATAACAAATCTCTTGCTACCTAGCCCTCATTCCCCTAAATTAACACAACTGTGCATGCATTTTGCTACAAATGAGACATAATTGCCTTGGTCTGCTTGGAGTTATTTCCATGTTCTGCATGTAAGTGACAATGCCATCTGCATTTCATTCTTTAAGCACAAGTGCACTTTGCCTATTGATAATGGGTGTGATTGTGAAAGAAACCCTGAAGCTACTGTCTGGTAAGCAGGAGAGTGTGGCTCAATGGTTTCCCTGCACCAATAGGCACAGCACCATTTGATTTGGAACAGAAGGCAGAGCTATACTGAAGTGCAAAGAGCCATTTCGGGGCAAATACCTTTAATGAATGAGGTTTATTAAAGTGCAACACTAATTAGACCATCAAATGCAAAGGCATGAAAACAAGAAACATTGCAGTTTTAAATTTTGGTGGGCAGATAGGTGAATATTGAAATGTGGTTCCATCCATTCCTGTAAGAATATTAAGGGGCTGATTTAGGTCAAATTTTGAAGTGCAAAATACTTCGATATTCGACCATCGAATTAAAATCCTTCGACTTCGATATTCAAATTTTCACCGAATTTGCCATTCCTGTGGTCGAAGAAAAATCGTTTGAACGAACGATGTTAGAGTACGATCGAAGGATGTTTCTTAAAAAAATGGTCTAGAAGGTCCCCATAGGCTAACATAGCACTTCACCAGCTTTTATTTGGCGAACTAAAAAAACCGAGAGTACAGTACTTCGAATTTCAAAATCAAAGGATTTTACTATTCAACCATTCAAATAGAATGGTCGAAGTAACCTATTCGATGGTCAAAGTTTTTAAAAAATTTACTTAAAATATCAAATTTTTTGCACTCGAATATTCACTTTGACCCTTAGTAAATCAGCTCCTTAAAGTAAATTTTAATATGCATTAGCAGCTTAGCACTGGATGGTGTAATGAAGAAGGTTATGGACACAGGAAGGGGAAGTGAAAAGCCTGGGGCTCATTTATCAACACTGGGCAAATTTGCCTATAGGAACCAATCAGTGATTCGTTTTTTCAGTAGAACAATAAATGCAGCAATTGGATTGGTTGCAATGGTTTACTACACAGGGCAATTGTGCCCATTGTTGATAAATGATGCCCAGTGTGTAGAAAAATAACGTTGAGGTCTATCCTGCAGTCTTGCATCTCTGTGTTCATTCTTCCAGTTCTGCAACACCCTGCATTGGGTTTTCACAAGTATATATTGTTCTGCTTTGCATTGTGCATACGGCTCCACAACTCTTGTTATCAGCGCATTGACGCAGAGCAGCCAATTATTTGCTTTTATTAGACAAACTGCATTACAATAGTCAAACCTACTTCTCCATAGGTTTTTAAATTGCATCTGTTTTAATAAATTAGGGCTTCTCTCCTAGTATTTTTTTTATTAATAACCTAACATCCTATTCTGCAGCTAATGGCCACCCTATAATTTCCAGCTCCAATGCACTAGAGAACATGTTATTGCTGCTTTAAAAACAAACATGATCTTTACAAGAGCTGTAGCTAGACACTGAACAGGTGGTCTTAATGAACCTGCTCGGAGAGCTCACAATCTAACTGGAGCTTTTATATATGCCATAACGCTCCACTTAGAACTTGACAATGTAATTCGTTTTGTTGTCATAGCCAAGAACTGGATTTGACAATTTTTATTTCACTGGACCAATCAAACTGTCCTCCAGTGGGAACTTATTGTTTTTTTACTGGCTGTCTGCATGAACCAGTATTGACCTTCTAGTCAGAGAAGTGTTTATATGCCTCCAAGTGATTTATGTTAAACCTGCATGCACAGTTATAAAGAAACAATCAATTAATCTCTATTTCATGTTGAAGAAAAAAATTAACAGATTGCTGACACAATGGTTAGAGTTTAGAAGAAGATTTAGAGTCTTCGTATAGAAGGTGTGCACAGTTTCGCTAATTGGATGCAGCTTAGAAGGAAGCCAAGTTAGTTCTTTAGCAGGCCCTATTTCTGTCATAAGCCTCTTCTTTTATACTATGAAGTCAGTTTCTTGAGGTGCTTTTGCAAGCTCATATACTGTATTATAAAATGTATAATGGTGAGTGGTTAAAGATGCAAATTTAGCACCACTTCTACTTCATAGTAACCATTAGACAGGCAATATTAGTAAGCATAGTCAGTGCATAAGCTATCCCGAATGTGCTAATTTCCTATGAATTATAGGTGCAATGTATTTGTATGTAAAATAAAGCCTATTTCTTAACAGCTCATTTTATAGACTTTTCAGCATTAAGGCACATGGGTTATTTTAAACACTTTATACTCAAACCTGTACTTAAGTCAAACCTTAAAGGAGACATATTGTGTAAAAAATAAGAAGTAACAGTGCATATACTCATTTAGATATAGAAGAATTATGCTTAGTGATGGGCCAATTCGCGTCGAATTCCTGCGAATCCCAGAAAATTCGCTGGGGTCTTGTTTTCTGACACTGGCGTAATTTTTTCGACACCAAAAACAAACGCCCACATCCAAAACAATTTTTTTTTGCTGTTTCGTGAATTTCTCTAGAAATTCGCAAAAAAGTCGTCACTAATTATGCTTTAAAAAGTCATGTTTCAGGCTGCTTTATTGAATATTTCTGCAAAAACCCTACTAATCTCTCCGTTCCACTTCCTGCTCCCTGAATTCCCAGGCTGTGCATGGGAGCCAGCAGCTCTCAGCTTACTGCACTGTAGGATAGGAACCAATCAGCAATAGCTGGACCTGATAGGGAACCGAAGCCTGTCTGTGCTTGTGTGACTGCAGGGCTGTGATTGGCTGCCCACCCTTTTATCTGAACACATACAGGGACCAGAGAACATATATAGGGAGCTCCAATAAAAATTATTTTTAAAGATAATGTTAATTTTTAGCACCATGTAAAAACAACATATATTCCTTATAATTGCCTGCCAAATTAGAGAATTTTTATTTATCCTATATTTCTCCTTTAACACACACTAGTAGATTGTTAAACATATTTATATATCACATTTAAACCCAGGAACGCTTTTGGGTAAATACAAGTTAGAGCACAGATATGACTGCTGGGTAATCTATATTAACATACATTACAGATATATTATACATTTTAAATGCTACTTGATAAAATATTATATAACCATGTAAAAAATAAAGAGTTAGAAGAATAGTACTTTACACTTGATGAGGTTTTGTTAAGATATGTATTAATAGGTGTGCTCTCATACAGATCCCATAATAATCTGATACTGACACAGTATCATGTATGATCTTTGTCTGCTAATGCAGAAGTGTTAATAAAGTTATGTCTTCTTGAAGCTTGAAAGTTGATTTTACGGAGCACTCAGTAGGTATATACTTAAAATCTTCTTTTATTGAATAACATTAAAATCATAAATCATACATTGACCCCACACAACGCATTTTGAGGCGTCTTGCCACTTCCTCCGAAGCATGATTCTTCTGAGGAAGTGGCGAGACGCCACGAAAAGGCAAAAAATAAAAGTTTTTACTTTCTTTAATGAAAAAGAAATCTATCTCCAATATAGTTTAATTAAAAAAATGTGTACCGTTTTTAAAAGAAACCTGACTGTATTCAGTGAAATTCTCCCTTCATTTACTGCTGCTTATAGGAATTGTCAGACGGTACCTAAATGCTTCCCAGCCATGCAGAACTCCAGCAGCTTGCAGACGGTGACTGTGTAGAAATTCGTACTGGATTTTTTTGTTGCCTTTACATTGCAACTCCAGCTGCAGGGACAAAGATCATGGAGCCAGATTTAAACAGATAAACTGGGATTCTATTTGGAGGATTATTTTACTGCAGCCACTGGTTCTGCAGGGTTGGAAAATAAAAAACTATAAAATCCACATTAGATTACGACAACACAGGACCCAGTGGAGTCTGTATATTCTGATTATTAATCAGTCTTGCGGTATCAGCTTCTGGCAGATATTATTTGACTTGTGCTGTTTTGAGAATTTATGATGATCCCTGCGCTTAACCTCCCAACCGAAGCCCAGATCACACTGAGCATGTGCACAGTCTTGGTCTTGCAAAGATGTATAACAAAGTTACAAGATGACAGCCCCCTGTGGCCAACTTTGAAAGCATAAATAATTTGTTTGGTTAGGTTTTGTGGTGCAGGAAGTTCCTTTTTATGTTTAGTTACAGCATTTCTAGCCTTATTCTATTTTACACTTATCCATGTGTGTAGCTTTCTAGATATTTGGAGAGGTAAAAGTTTTACACACCTTTTCTTTAAATGAACCTCATATGGATTAATCCAGTCAGTGGCCCAAGGCAGTTCTATAATAGGCCAGGGATCTCAGTTGTCCCTAGTTTTGAAAAGAGAAATCAATACTTGGTACTGTCTCTTTGGAATCCATTTTTACTGGAGGAGGAGTTAAAGCTGAAGGTCGGAGACCTTAGTAGGAGTTGCCAGTATTAAGAAAAGTTCTGTGACAATTAACTCCAAGAAGCATATTTATTATGTTGTGTAAAAAAACAGCGGGACAAAACATCACATATAGCCATTTGTACATTTTCTATAAGCCTTTTCTTTGAGTGACTGAATCTAAGGGGCCGATTTACTATTGGTTGAATTTCGAATTGAAAAAAATTCAAAATTCCGCCATGTGTAGGGAATTAAAAGGATTTTACCTCAATTCGATTGGTCGTGCCTTTGGTGAATTTTGATTGAATTATAAATGATAAAAATTCGATCAAATATCTCAAATCGATCGATTTGAATGATTTGATAGTTCGATCGAATTTTTATAATTCAATCAAAATTCACCAAAGGTACTTCGGTAGGTTGAAACTGGTGAACTAGGCAGTCGAATAAAAATTTAAAGGGGAAGCAATTTGATATTCGAATAGATTTTTATTCAAATTATTCAAATCATTCGATTCGATCGAATTTGCAAAATTCACTGGTCGAAGTCACTTAATTTGCATATTTGAAATTTGAATTAGAGTCTTTTTGAAAATTCTATCGAATCATTCATGTGAATTGATGTGAATTTTGTAAATCTGCCCCTTACTGTCTGTTGACAATTCATTTTGCATTTTTCTGCCAAGCAAAATGGGTCACTGAGACCAACCGAGGGCCTAGGTACCATGTTCAAAAGTGTTAGATAAATATATATACAATAGCTAGAGAAATAGATAACAATAGACGACCTAGAATATGTTTAACCCTTTCAGACAAAGTGCTCTTCGGGGTGACAGAAAGGGGAATTGCAATTCTGCTTCATATGCAGATTTCTGATCATTTGCCTAAATTTGATCCAATGCAAAGGTTTTGTCACTACTTAGCAGCCCTGGTAATATTAAGTGCATTAAGAACCTGGCACGCAGCTGTGATATTATTGATTACAAAAGCCATTAAATCATTTCCTGTTGCTTCATCTGCATTGTACAGCAACCAAATTACATCTTGGTGTGTTATCAGCAGTCTGTGGAGTTCTTAATCAAGCATCCCACCTTTGTTTTGCCTTCTAATGAATAATTCACACATTGAGACATATTATTGTTTGATCATTTACATCCTCACAAGTTATTGCTACTGCTGAGGATAGATAACATGTTGACTTGATTTTAGATATCTCTTTTTAACGAGAGACAGGGTGCCCAACAATAATTATTAAATTAGTAGCACACCCCATTAAAAGGGTTAGGAATGAAATAATCACTCTTGTTTCACTAAAAAGGTTTTTATATTTTTGTTTCGGGAGGTTTCTAATCAAATTAGACTTAGTGATAAACTCTGGTCAGGATGAAACATACCTCTTTGCAATAATTCAGAAAGCATTTATACCATGCACATATATATATATATATATATATATATATAGCATTAGAGATTGATAGTGATCACAATGCAGCCTTGTCTCCAAAGGGCAGGCTTTAAAGGCTGCTCCAGTCGATGGGACTCCAAATGTTAGGGCTTATAGAATCACTTGTTTACTAATGCCCCTGGCTAACAGGAACACTGGCCTGGGTATCAGGTATATAATTATAGTACTTGGGTGTGCCACCCCCATCAATTGGAGCTTTCCTTCTCCTTTAAAGAGAATGCTTCTTTTGCACCCTGTACCCCCAATATAACGTATGTTAGAGGGTAGGAAAGCGGTGGGATGGGGTTGCCTACTGGCCAAACAAATTGAGTGCTGTATTCGAAGGATGTGCACTTGCACTTTGCAGCCTGTCCTGTGCATGATAAATTACCTGTCCCATCCCATATGCTTATCAGTAGTGATAATTACACTGAGGACTTCAACTGAAAGTCGAGGAAATAAGATCAAGAACAAATACCTAGATAGAACCTTGCTTGTATGATTCCAGAACATTTCTTGACAGCCACCCTTACTGTAAATAATTTTAAAGTCCTCCAGCTAACTGGGACTTAATAATACACAGTAGAAGTAGAAGTTAGCTTTTTATGTCTTAGGTTGTTCATCTTCAAACACTGTTTCAGTTCAGTTGGTTTTAGAAAGTTCACCATAAATAAAGGATTTTTCCAATGGATTTCTACGTTCTATTTGTGACCATTTTTCTAATACTGAAGTGTAAAGTTTCATTCTTCGCCTTCTTACCCAGTTTATTTTTGGGGGGGGGGGATCTCCTACTCTTTAACTGTTAATTGCTACAGTTAGTTGATACATTTGTTATCTTTAGCCTTGCTGAGCAGAATCCCCGAGCTTCGTTAAAAGCAGCTGTTAGAATTGATACAATAGTTGCTAATATTCCACAGATACTGCTGATAAATGTATCAATTAATTGTACCAACCAAATGTAGCAAATTGCAACATTTTGAAATGCTAGAGGCAAATAACATATGTTATTTCACTTATTCTGTATAAACATAGTAACATAGTAAGTTAGGTTAAAAAAAGGCACACATCCATCTAGTGTGTCTTTTAAATCAATATAAAACCTGCCTAACTGCTACTTTATCCAGAAGAAGGAAATAAAACCTGCCTGGAGCCTCTCTTATTTGCCTCAGAGGCTGGAAAAATTCCTTCCTGACTCCAAGATGGCAATTGGATCAGCCCTGGATCAACTTCTACTGTGAGCTATTTTCCATAACTCAGCTTCTCAATAGCAGCAATGACCCAGGACTTAAAACTCTTCACAGGGTGTCACCATCTTGGAAAGTGTCTGAAACTCACATGTTCAGTGGGTTCTGAGCAGCTTTTGAGAAGCTAAACTTTGGGATTGTCACAAATTATCCAGCAGAAAATGAGGTTGGCCTGTAATATAAGCTGATGCTACAGGGCTGATTATTAAATTCTGATTTTAATTGTACTAGTTTATGTGCTGTCATGTAGTAATGTAGTAATTATCTGTATTAATTACTAATCAGCCTTATATTGTGACATTTCTATTCTATGTGTACTGTATATTGTGAGTACGTCCCTAAGCTCAGTAAGTGACAGCAACACAGAGCATGTGCAGTGAATCAGCAGAAAAGAAGACGGGGAGCTACTGGGGCATCTTTGGAGACTCAGATCTTCCCTGCAAAAGGGGTGTGGTTGCCTTGGGCTGGAACAGAAGCCCAAAATACAATGTCCAATGTTTCTAGCTACTTCTTTATTTAGGCTTTAATTCTCTATTAAAGCTATCCAACCCAAAGCTATCTTATGTGTCAGCCACAGGACATATCTAGTAACAGAATAGACAAATATATTGCATTTAAAGCCTTCCTTTAACCCACCAAGAAGCCTGGTCCACTCAGGGAAAGTAAAATTGTCAACGTATCTCTCTATTCAGTCTACTAGCCCACTCTCCATCCATGTATAAACCACAGTCTAACTTTCTACAACATAGAAAAAGTACATTTTATCAAGTTTAGTAAACTAGAGAAAGTTTTTTAAAACCCTTATTCTATCTGACAAAGCAGAAAAAAGGATGTTTAAGGAGTCTTTCTCACTAGTGATAAATAATCTCAGTGAGGGGAAATGTTTGAATTTTGGCAGTGATATAAATTATTCAGATCTATGTGATATTTCCTCAAAAGACCTTAGCAGAGAACTATATTTTACAGCCTGTTTGTTCTCCTTATGTCTCTTTATTTTAAGATATCGAAGCATGGCTTCTGAGGGGGTAGGACTTAAAAAGCAGCAAATCAGACAAACCATATTGGTTAGGAAAGAAGGTTTAAGTGATCCAAAGCCAGTTTTGAACTGGCCCACTGGGATACCAGGAGAACTCCCGGTGGGCCCAGGTGTCAGTGGGCCTCTTGCTTTTAACCATTTGGCCTATTTCATGGTCATTCTCAATTTCTTTTTGGGAACAAAGATGCTTAAAATGGAGGAATAGAGTACAGTATACAGGGAAAAGAGTCTAGGAGAATAAAGAGGTTGAGTGAGGCAAGGAGGTATTATAGTTAAGAAAGAAAGTGGTTTTCTGTTGGGCCCCTGGCATCAAAGTCCAACACTGTCCAAAGAACTTCTCAAATGCCAGACATGCACAGAGAGTGTAAAATAGCAGGTATTATCAAGAACAAAGTCAGATGGCTATCTCACCAGGATGCTCAAGAGACAGACAGCAGGAAGTTATATCATGCAGGGGGATCCAAAGAAGAAGCAAATCTGAGACAGATTGCTATCTGAGGCAAATATTCTGGAGACATCAATCAGAGAACATAACTCATAAAGCAGAAATTGAATAGTTTCCTTGATCAACCTGTATGACAAAAAAATAATAAAAAATTCCTTGGCAATCTAGAAAGGCCGTGGCAATCTAGATAATCACATTTGTTTTAATTAATCCCTAATAGTAAATTTAACAGAAGAGAATTTATATATGAATATGAATGAGGAAATAGTTAAAACCAGTCTCCTGAATCCTGTTGCTGCGACTGTTCTATACTACAATACATTGAGATTACCAAATGCAAAGTACAAAGACTTCTAGTCATGGATTTGTTAAATGAAGCCTTTCCTCGTCAAAGGGGCCAACATCATGTTCTCCTTGCAGGTTCTTATATCTTATAAATGAATTCCTTAATGATTGGGACCCTGCCTTTCTTTTTTATGCACTTCTCTCAACAGTTGATTTGCTCCAAAGGACTCATCCGTTATTTTATTTCTGCTGAAGTGGACTAAAATAAGACAGTTAACTTCAAGGGTTGTAATTTACATCACCTTAGTGTACCCAGTATTCAGGTCACAGTTAAATATACAGTTCTTCAGGTGTAAGTGGAGCTGCGCTTTTCAGTGCTGCTACACCACATACATATGAATATATCAATAAAAAATTCATTATAACATCTGTCTATGGGGCATTCTCTATTTAATAGAGATAGGTTTTCAGCCATCTTACACATGTAATGAAAAATTAGATAGTAACATCTTTGTCCAATGCATTTTCTCATGTACGAAATGTACTCTAATCAGCCAGCAACTCTTTCATTACAGCATTTTGCTGACGCTCTGATAAAATGTAATTGTACACTGTGGCAATATTAAACTGAAAAAGGAGGTCTTTTAGAGTAAATTAGCTTCAAACGCCGAATGATTGCACAGAACAAGAAGAAAACCTGGTAAACAGATATTACATTACACAAACATGACTTTTTGTAATAATTTGTTCTTGTTTCTTATTTTTTACTAAGCAAAAACTGAGCCTGAGAAATCTGTTTCCATACTTTTCTTATAATCTCAGTTGTATTAGAGGTAGATGGGTTATTTAAGGGACAAGGTTTACTGAATGTGTGTTTCTCACACAAAAGAGGGAAAATTATTTCTAAAAGAAAGATAAAATAAATATGGATAAATGTTAGAAACATTGAACATTAAATTTTTTTTCTAACGTGAACATATTTTTGAATACTAATTAAGTTCAACTGTTTAGGACCATGCTTACACAAAATTATGCAAGATGAATAAAGCAGTGCAGACAATGAAATCTGGCTGAGGATGCTGGGAGCTGTAGATCACAGAGAATAAACAATCCTCAGATCTGTATTGGCAGCATATTTTTACATAATTATTTATGCCTCTCTCTCATCTTTTTATGCCTCTTAGCTATATTGAGCTATATTTATTAGTCTGTGTCCGGCGCTGTGTGGACATAACTAGGGTCTCACTTACCAAACCCTATTTTTTATTTAAATGTATTATTTTTCTATACCATTTTGTGGATTACTATGGAAGGTGACAAACAGCATATGATGTTGGAATAGATAAGTTATGTAAAAAAAAAAATGATAACGTATGCAAGTAAAAATTAATGCAAAATATATACAACATTGCACAGCTTATGCTTTTTGGCTGGGGATTCTTGGTGTTGCAGTTAATTAGTTCTGTAACCAGAAAAGACTTTTAGTTTATTTGTGCATACATCTTAACCTTAAAGGGGTGCTTATCCTTAAAGGGGCTGTTCACCTTCAAATAAACTTTTAGTATGAGGTAGAGAGGGATATTCTGTGAAGTTGTTTTTCATTTTTTATTATTTGGGGTTTTTGAGTTATTTAGCTTTTTATTCAGCATGGTTCCAGTTTACAATTTTGCAATCTGGTTGCTGGGGTCCAAATTACCCTAGCAACCATCCATTGATTTGAATAAGAGACTGGAATATGAATAGGAGAATGTCTGAATAAGGGTCGGGCCAAGGGGTAAGCAACCGCCTAGGGCACAATCACTGGGGGGGGGGTGCATTCTTTTTTTTTACTTTTCAGTTCACTTGGCTTGTTGGCCTTATTTATAAAATTTGCATGCCCCAAACCCCTCTGGGGTTTGTTTTAGCCTGGTGTATCTGTACAGTCTCCCCCACCCTGGAGCGTGACTTGGCGCCTTCCAGGTCCAAGCTGGCGCGTTGAATCTCTGACGCGCATGCGTAGTAGGCTGCAGGGTCGGAGCTAGACGTCAGTCAGTCATTCATTACATAGCTGGATCAGTTGGGCAGAGAGGACCTGCTGTGTGCGCTAGAGGAGTTCAGTAACTCATCTCACTGAAGAGACCTATCTGCACTTTCCTGCTGGGCTTTGGCAGCTCCACTTGCCTTTTACTTCATGCTGCCACAGATCATGGGGGCTTGGTTTGGCCACAGGTATGGTGGAGGCCTGGACTTGGGGCCTGCAGCTGCAGACTGCAGTATTAATGGATATGGCTGGGCCAATTGTTGGCTGCTGGCCTGGCAGTGGCACAGGTACAGATCATGGGGGCTTGGATTGGGCACAGGTGGGGGTGGAGGCGTGGGCTTGTGGCCTGCAGATTTTTAGATGGGGTCAGTGCAGCACCGAACCTGGGGCTGCTGCCGTATTACTATGACACCAAGGGGCTCCGATGGGTCGGTTGGAAGAGAATCAAACCAGATATCAATCGGGAAGACCCGTTGGAAGCCCCCATACACAAATTGGTCTAAATAACCAATATCAGCAGCTTTATCTGCCCATGTACAGTATGTCCACCTTTACTCCTGTAGGGGTTCTGCCAACCCCTAGTGCTGGACGCTAAATCAAATATGCTGTTTTATGTAAATGCCCCCCACATCATTAAAAATTCTAATCTTATAGATCCCTCCCATAGGAGGTGGAATGTGGACAGCCAATTCATTGCATTAAAGGAATTGTTCAATGTAAACTTAAAAACTTGGTAAAAAGGCTGTGCAAAATAGAAAATGCTTCTAATATAGTTAGCTAACCAAAAAATGTAATCTACATATAAAGGCTGGATTGACTGTATGTGTAACGTAACACAACAGAACACTACTTCCTGCTTTTCAGCTCTCTTGGTTTCCACTCAGTGACTTGGGGGGCGGGGGGGCACATGGGTCATAACTGTTTTTTTTTTAATCTGAGCTGAATGTTGAGGATCAATTGCAAACTCACTGAACAGTTTTGTCTCATTTAAAGTCGTTGACTAATTCAGAGTTTGAGAACAGAAAACCAGGAAGTAGTGTTCTGTTTTGTTAGACATCCAGTCACTCCAGCCTTTATAGATTACATTTACTAACTATATTAGAGACATTTTTTATTTTGTACAGACTATTTACCCAGTTTTTAATTTTACACTGTATTGTTCCTTTAAACGTTATCAGGTGGCAGTCTGACAACCTATAAAAATGGCTAGAGGTGTATATATGTAAATAGTTTTACCTTGACTTACTGTAGGTATTGCCAACGAAGCAATTCTATCATTAGAATAAAGTATTATCTAGGCTCTGTTATCTGTGGCAAATATGTAAGATCATTGAACTTGCCTAGAATATATGTTTAGAATATATTTAGTTTCAAACAAATTAAATTATTCACATTTATCAAAGGTTCTACTGTAAAGTGAACAGCATAAAGAGTTTGTGTGTGGGGGGGAGGGGGGGAAGTTGTACACAGTAAAAATCCATGACAAAAGTTAAAAAGTAGGCTGCGCATACTGTTATATCAATTCAAAGCAACTTACAGAAAAAGGCATTTATTTAAAAGAACTTACAAGTTCTCAGAATCATTTAGGAATGACTAAAGGATACAGAAATCATGCTCCCACTTCAGTAAGGATTAGATCTCCAGTTAGTAATAGAATGCCTTACTTTGAAAGGTAAAACAAGTAAACATTAAAACTTGTGTTAGTACATTGACACAAAGGATAACGTTTCTCCCCCGCTGCCCTCTGAATATTAGAAAACCTATTTTAATTAAAAAAAACATATCTACTTACTCTTTAACATCAAAGCATCAAATATAGAGCCTTACAACCTGTAATGTCAATTCCGGTAGGGTGCAAGGCAAACACACTTCAGCTCTGTATTCCTAAGCCACTGTGCTTGCCTTTACACAGGCCTGTTCCTTGGACTTAATTAAAACTTGGTTCACTCTTTTATTCAGTTTATGAAGCCCAGCCAGTAGGATTAAGTGATTATGGGCAAAAAGCCTCATTTGTGACATGTTCATAAGCTTGAGCTGCTAGGCATCTCGGTTGTACTCCATTAAATTAATAAGGAATGAATAGGCTGATCCATTATGAATAAAACTGTGGGGAGCCTTGCTATTGCTTCATACTTTTTACACACTCCTCGGAGAACATTTGTGTAAAATGATTATGTTCATATTCATTCAATTGGAATTCTGCAAAAGAGGAATGCATAAATTACTCTAAGGATCGCAGATGTAGTGTCTATGTTAAACATTATGTGTGTGAATTAATAAGTCTATTATCAAACCATTACTGTTCAATGTATTTACCTATATGCAGTACATGGAACCCTTAACCCTCAGGGCTCATAGATGCTTGTTTCATACTATGGAATCAACTGATTAATCCTTATATATGTTACTAGGCAGTGCATAAATGTCTGTGCTTTATGTACAATGTGAAATATAAACGCTTATTGCGGTAAGCACAACTTATCCTTCTGTTATGCCCAGTTTCCTGACATAGGCCAGTCCACAGGGCAACTTTGCATGGACATGTAATCTTATTTATTCTCACTGAAAAACTGTCATAGACAAAGAAATTGAGAGTTGCAAACCACCAATAACCAATAAAACAAATTGGAATATCATCTTTTGTTTGAATGAAAATGTTTCTATCACTCCATTTACATATCTGAAAGTTCTTCATAGCTGTAAAGTCCTAACTTTAGTGATGTGCATAAAATGTTCTTGAACACTCTCAGGCTTAAGTGTTAAAGAAAAACTAATAACAGATATTTTATATCATATTTTAAGTGTCATATTAAAGAATCTTACCAAACTGTAATATAGGTTGTAAATATTGCTCTATTACCTTTTTTTTCCCTTTAAGCCCCCATTTGTTATATTCGGCCTCAGGGATCACCTTGCCCAAAATATTGGCAGCGCTAACTGTAACAGGAAGAAGTATGGAAGCAAAAGACAGAAGGAGCTTTTGGTATTCTTTCCCCACCTCGTTTACTTATTTTTAAAATGGCAATTCATAGTAACATAGTAAGTTAGGCTGAAAAAAGACTTGCGTCCATCAAGTTCAACC
>CM044438.1:49490583-49505519 GCA_024363595.1 Xenopus borealis | reverse complement strand
AACCTTCCTCCCTCATTAGCCTCCACTGTCCCTTCTCCTCCCCCCACTCCACTAGCCCCCCACTCCACTAGTATTTATGATTTTCCAGAGGTAAATGCAGCTAAAAAGTATATAGTGAATACAGTACCCCCTCTTGTAAATTATGAGGATATTATAAGTAACCAAGGAGTTTCACAAACATATAAAAACATGAGGCCAAAGGCTGAGTTTTTTAATACAGGTCATGGAACTCAGAAGTAACCTCTAATATCATCATTGGTATAATACACAAGTTTGGTATAATACACAAATTTTAGTGAGTCATGTGACAAAAATGACATCACTACTCACTGTTTATAAGCAAATAATTCATGGCTTTGTGTTTTATAGTAGTTTATTAACAAGAAGAAGAGTTTTACATATGAACTGTTTTAAGCAATACATTTAGAGACCTACATTATTCGATGGTGTAGTTTTCCTTTAATTAAGTAGAAAGAAAACTGACAAAGAAGAAAACATGGCATATTTTCTTTGGACATTTAAATCATGCGGTCACACTGTTATCACATTAAATATGTATTGTTAAAAAAAAATGTTTCCTGCTAAAAATTCACTAGCCATAACATTAAAAAAATACTATGAATAAGATGGGACAGATACAAAAAAATAGCATCATTCCACGCCACTCTTGTATTTATATTCATAAACCTCTCCAGTCAAACTGTTTGAGGAAAAGTCACCCATAGTGCAACCAGGAACCAATTAGATGATTGTTTCACAAAAAGCAGTGCAAGGTTATATTACAAAAACACAGGATGAACCACAACTCCAACTTTGTCTATTGCATTCTAAAGGAAAATATTATTGTGATAATGTATTCCATGCTTGCTGGGAGTCGGTGGTTCAATTTTTAAAGGATATTTTGTAGCATTAGGCAAGCTGTTGCAAAATGCAGTATGACTTCTATTAGAAATAAGAGCAAGATAACATTTTTGTCATCAGCTTGGAAGGGCCGGGTTTTACATGCCATGCATCGGAGGCCCACTGTTGTTCGTCGCCCCCGTCCCCTCCCTTTTATTCTCTAATTTTCATCATCAGGGCTGGAGCAATAGGGACTGGCACATGGGAGCTATAAGAAACTATCATATCTCCAGCATCCCTGAACCAGTGTGGGCGGGGTTGGCCGGTGCCCCGTCCCCCCTAAAATCCTTCCACTCTAGGTGACCTAGGTGGCCTCTCCACAAATCCAGGCCTGCGTCTTGGTGCAAAATATCCCAGATAATTACTTTTTTCTTTCTATAATTTCACTCTGGCCCTGCTATGTTTAATGAAATTCATCCTGTGCAAGCTACGGCACACTCCAAACTGTTGGTTGAGAAGTGCCCATTTTGAGGCTAGAAGACCTTTCCATGTTTTTTAAGAGTGACATTATTGTGCTATTGCTTGCAATCTACTAATGTAGATGGCTTAAAGGAAAACTATACCCCCAAACTGAATATTTGAGCAAAAGATAGTTTATATCAAGTTAAGCGGAATATTAAAGAATCTTACCAAACTGGTGTATATATTTAAGTAAATATTGCTCTTTTACATCAATTGCCTTGAACCAATATTTCATGATGGTCTGTGTGCTGCCTCAGAGATCACCTGACTAGAAATAATTAATTAATTAATTGTTTAATCAATAATTAATTAATTAATTGGCTCGTTTGAACTAATTTTATAGTTTGTTTGGTATATTTGTGTGCACCATTGAATCATACGATCCCAGGAGGCTGACCGTATTTTTTAAAATGGCAATTTTCTATTCAGGATGACCCAATAGCACATGCTATTAAAAAGTATATTATTATGAAAATGGTTTATTTACATGAAGCAGGGTTTTACATATGAGTTGCTTTATGCAATATCTGTTTTTAGAGACCTACATTGTTCGGGGGGTATAGTTTTCCTTTAAGTAAAAGAAAACCTTATTAATAAGTCATTCTTATTGTTACAGAAATCAGCATTAATAAGAGGGAATTCCTATATGCCTGTACAGAACACATCCTACATACTGTATTTGCATTTGACTGCACAATTCACAGTTGCTGTCTCAATTACAGTTGATAGTTGGTGGTTCTGTTATTTGTTTTTTTATGTTTTAAGTTGTAAATGATAATCATGAAATTCTTATAATCCAAGCTGCAGTTTTAGATTTACACCCTCACATACATATGTACAGTTAGTATGAGACCTCTTAACTGGAAACCCAGAAATAGTTGTTTTTAGAGCTGCCTACTAAAGATGTCATGTTCTAGAAGTGACTAAACCTTGCATGAGTAGACTTTATACTTTACCCCCATAGTATATACAATGTAGAGATGAGAAAGACAATGCACAAAGTTCTTTCCTTTCCAATTATGGAGCCCAGATAGAAGCCCAGTCTTTTGGATATCTTTCCAGCATGGGGGGAAGTGTAGTCCAGAGCTGGGACAGTAAGGGCAAGGAACTCTGTTCAAAGTTAGAGCTCTATGGAATAAGAGGTTGCTCATGCTAACTAGTCCAGGAAATACAGTTAGCACCTCAAAATTAGTAAACTACTTATTATTTTTACTATTTTAATCACAAAATTAATAAATGATAAAGTGTCTACATGAGTTATTATCCACGGAAAAGTATAAATGCAAAGATACATGATTCCTTTACAAGCTATTTCTTGGTAGAACTCAGGATTCTATATTTTAAGTTCAATTACATTGTCAGACCTTTAAAGATATATCATTAAATGTTACAACCTGCTCTTTCACAAAAGAGCAGTGTTAATATCACTACCTGTTCATTCAAGGGAATGCAGCTAAGACAAAGAGCAAGTGTGTGTTTAATTATTTTTAATATTTATTTTAAATAGGCATTAACTGGCTAGGATTGCAAAAATGCTAATAGAGGGCCCAACTTGATGGTTGGGCAATTTATCTGAATTGTCTTTTCTTATGACTTATCACAATGACTGCATGAAGAAAAGCTTTACTGCCCAGACCAACTGATCTGCTGGGATTGTGCGCTAGCCTGACAAACTGCCTCTTGAGTGGCAGTTATGTTCAGTATAGGTTGGCCAGTTAGGACAAAATCAACTCTATTGCAATTGCTTGACAGTATAGTCATTTTTAGAGTTAAATTGATTTACAATGTTATCTTCCATGGCTACTGTATGCCTAATCTTTTTACGTTCTACTGACAAATGTCCTGATTCTGCAAGTCCTCAATCTGCAAGTTCAAGAAATACGTAAAGACAACATAACCTGTCAGAACGTATTTATGGTTAAAGTGAACAATAATGTACATACCATACCTCAAAAATGACTAGATAAGATAAATATAATGGTGCATTGTTTATACATTTTATGCCTGGTCTGCATGCCAATATTTATTTCATTGGAAGTGAAAATGGCAATCGATAAATGTTTTGAAATACCTTTCCTCCACAGTACTAATAGATTGTAATGCTAATAAAGATGGCTTCATGTCTCATTCTTCTAACGCATTGCCTTCTGCCTGATCACATTTGCTCAAGTGGCAGTCACCTGTGGGAGAACCTTGTGCTGCGGTGATGTGATTTGTGTTGAAGGCCTTTCTTTGAAATGAATACCCTATTTTCTGCATGCTTTATCTATAATGGAAAAATATCTGGTTGTTTATTTTTTCTTTCTTTTGGCCAAGGTCCAAACCTCATAGTTATTAACCCCAGAGTATCCTATTTAATGCATGCCCAGAGATTTGTTAGTTAACTGCCGATGTGAAAGCAAGACAGAAAAGCGGGTATATAATTATTAAGTGCATTATTCTCTAAGACAATATTTATCTAAGAATGTTGAAAAAACACTCATTAAATAAATTGGGGTTATTTTGAGTTCAGAATAACTGACAGCCCTGTAAGCCACAGACACAGAAGGATTAGAAAGAATGTTGGCCTGTTTTTCTTAAAATCTCCAACAGCATTTTTATTACTATGACAAACTGAATTTGTACTCAGCACTTACTTTAAATATGTGTCTTTGTAGCCATATGTTGACAGCAAACATACTAACCAGGTAACCCAGTTTAGTTACTGTATATGTGATGCCTAGAAATACATTGTGATTTCAATTAAACTGATCTAAATGAAAATACTGGTTAGCTTTCTGGCTGCACTTGGGAGGCAACCATAAGATCTAATAAATCTGAACCCTTTCCATGCCTTTATGCTTACTGTTACTAATCCCAGTACCCACATTGGTAGTATGAGTAGGAGAAACCTAAGCAGAAGATTAGTAATACATACCAATAACAACAACATTTAACAATTTTAACAATACAGCTTATAGCCCATACAACTTATAGCCCATAGTTTATGGGCTACTGGGGGTCTACTTTGTGACTCCCACTTGAAAACCAAGTCAGAAGGAAAAGGCAAATAAATAAAAAATTATGAAAACTGAAGGATGAACACAGTAGCAGTTCCATGTATAAATACCCCCAGAATTCACAGTAGAATGGCACAGGATCAATTCAATGTATAAATGCCCCCAGAATTCATAGTAGGCTAGCACAGGGGCAATTACATGTATACATACCTATATAATTCAAAGTAGAAGGGCACAGGGACATTTCCATGTATAAATACCCCCCAAAACACATAGCAGGATGGCAAAGGGGCAATTCCATGTATAAATACCCCCCAGAATACAGAGCAGGAGAAGAGACAAGTAGATGAGCACATTGTCAATGATCAGCCACTCACCTATGAGGATTCAGAGAAGGTGCCCTGTTAGAGAGGTGGAATCCCTGTCAGTTGTCTGAATGGTACTGTGATAGTGGGCGGCCTACTCACGGTACACTGCTCCTTTTTTCATCTGTGCAAGAGCACATGCGCCTAATTTAAAACACTCGCTGGCCTCTTCCACTCCAGGGGGGAAGTGGTTTGGTGTCAGCGTCAACCCATCAACTCAACTTTTCCCAGCAAAAAAAAAAACAAAGAGTTTCATTTGCCCCCAAAATAAGTGGGCCCTCAGCAGATGCCCCTTTTGCCCACTTATTAAAGCAGCCCTGGCCATGTCCCTCAGATTGAGCATCATTTATACATTCAGAGTAGGGAGCAACAGGAGCCACAAAGTTCAAGACAGCCATCTCCATGCAATATGTTTACTGTGCAACTGCAAGAGCACTAATTTCTACAAAAAAGATAGCCGACACAGACTATTGTCCCAGTACAGGTATTGGATCCATTATCTGGAAGCCTGTTATCCAAAAAGCTCTGAATTATGGAAAGGCCGTCTCCCATAGACTCCATTTTATCCAAATAATTCAAATGATTTTCTTTTTCTCTGTAATAATAAAACAGTACGTTGTACTTAATCCAGAACAAGATAGAATTGATCATTGTTGGAAGCAGAAACTGCTATTGGGTTTATTTAATGTTTAAATCATTTTTAGCAGACTTAAAGGTATGAAGATCCATATTACAGAAAGATCCACAATCCAGAAATCCCTAAGCATTCTGCATAACAGATCCCATACCTTTACGTCTAATGACGTACATTGTAACAAAATTCAAAAGGGACCTGTTGTGTAACTTAACAGTGTTATGGATTATCCACTAACTTTCTGCCCTTACAAATGAAAAATAAAATTATACTATTTTAATATATTTACCTGGAATTTTAATAATTTACTATAAAAAAAATGGAGTCATCCTGAACCAATGAACACAGCATACAGCTTGCACAGCTTTATTTCACAGACTCATATCTTATCCTAATGCGTTTCGTATGATCCCACATATAGGGGCAAATTCACAAAGTTTTTTTTTTTCAAACTCCTATCTATTGTATTGAACTTCACCAGGTCTGACCTGGCGAAAGTAAAGTCTAGCGCAAGAGGTAACGTTCACAATTAGTGTAGTTACGTCCCTTCGTCAATGCGCAGCTTCGTCTGGCGTAAGGGTGCGAAGTTGCGTAAGTCTATCTAATTCGCTAGTGAAAATTCACCAGAGTCCTTGTTAGTGAATTTGCGAATTGTCGTCACGCTGGCGAATTAGCACTAGTGTTAGACGCTTCGTGCTTTAGTGAATTTGCCCCATAGTCATTAACCTACGAATATGTTTTCATTGATTGATGTTGCACCTTGCTGCTTATTTGGGGTGCTGCACCCGGACCACTCAACATGAGTGGTGAGTGGACTACAACATTAAAACACATGGAGTAATTGTTTCAAGGGGCATGGACACTCAAACCAAGTTATTTATTTTGTGAGCGTGGAAACATTAACAGTTGCATGTGTTTGTTAAAATCTGCTGATTCATGGAATTGTTGACCAATTAACAGGAGTGTGGCTGGAGCACTTAAGATTTAGTTTGGCTTTCTGGAGATATCTTGATCCATCAAAGAGGCATCCAGTTTGCTGTGACTTGAGCACACTTGCACATAATTTAATAAGATAGCAGTGTTAAATTAATGCTGTTGATTATACATCACCTGTACTGTTCAGGTTCCGGTTTTATCTATTTTACCTTTTACATTTTTATATTATTTTACCTCTTACATTTTAGCATTGCAGTTAACCCATAACAACCAATCAGATTTTGTTCAGTTAAGACTAGACGGGTTGCATAACTTTTCCAACAGATAACAACACAGGACTATAAATTTGTAAAGAACTGGTAAAATATTGAAAAGCAACCTATTGCATGTCTGTAGGAAAAATCAAACAGGCCTGGATTTAAAATGAGATAGTCCGTGATTTATGCTACAAAGGATCGAGGGTAGCATGTTTTGGGTAGTTAATTTTCTCTGTCCCTACTGCACTTCTACATCAAATGTCTACAGTTATGATCATTCTTTTTTTTGTTTTGGATAAGAGTAACTACACCAGCTGGAGGTGCAGGCGACTTAGGGCTGCATAAATGAATAATTTCACCCAGAATCAAACTCTTGTGTATGCTAATTTTGCTGTAGCTTTATAAAAAATATTGTAAAAAGTTTTTTTTACTTGCTTTCCAAGTACAGCAATGGCAATGTGCAGACAGTTTTTTAAAAGTACTAAAGATGGTTACAAGGGCAAAGAAACTGAAATGGAAAGCAGAATATTACCTTGCTTATAAACCAAAGTTCTAGAATTTTAGTATGCTAAAGATAGTAGAGATAGCCTATAATAATAATAATTTTAAAAAATGTAGCATGAGAAGCAATACGTGTTTATAATGTTGCCATTTTTGGCTCAATTGTTCCTTGAATTGACATCCTCTGCCCCATCAGACCTAGAAGAGCGCTATTTTTAAGATGGAACACTATAGCCAGACATTCTCTTTATTTTCAATTATAGTTACGTTTTTGCTTTAATTGCTGTAGTCACGTGTTTCATTGCTTTAGTGTCACATGTTTCACATGTTTTGCAGATTTGCTAACATTAGCACAGTTTGATGTTGTGCCATTAACCCCAAGATATATTTGCCTCAATAAAATATTAGATTATTTCTCCTGTGCCTTGTGAGTTTCAAGGCACATTCTTTGAATTAAAAATCATTACTTAGCAGTTCTTTTTAGGCCATTTTCTAATAATGTGTCTTTACATAATTTTTTGTAACTTTTATTGCAGCTCAGAGATTCTGCAAACATTATCTGCATAGGTCTGCAGGCATGTATCACCAACGAAGCAGATCTCTGTGGATTAATAAACTATTTAATAACAGTAATGTTTGTAACCATGGTCATGAGAAAAGTCATTACATTCTTCATAAAATATAAGAGTTCATTTGATCTCACATTCTCTAATGACACATTACCAAGACTTTATATTTCAGATGTACTGTACATAGTATTTGTACCTGAATAGAGAACTGGCTAAAATATAGACTACAAAGAGTGGTGGTAAAGGGAACATTTTCTAATTGAACCAGTGTTGTTGTTAGTGGAGTACTGCAGGGCTCTGTACTGGGTCCCTTTTTTTTCAAATCTTCGCTATAGAACAAGCCTCATGGATAATTCCCCTAAGAGAATCATTAAATGGTGGGGAATTGACTTTGATGAATGAGTGACAAGAATTGCATTTTAAGGTTCTTAACGGGATAAAACATCAACCTTCTATTTCCATGCTTATCAGAAATATGCGCTGTGAAATATGTCAGTGCTACGAAATATGTTGGTGCTATATACAGTAAATACATGTTAATAATGTTAATGATCTGATCCCTGTTTCATCACTTGTACTCATTTTACTCATAAGAAACATGCCAAAACTTACCCAGATCTTGCCACCTGCCCTTCATTTACACAATAAATATACTGTATTTTCCCTATTATCAGTGTTATTACACATACATTATCAACTGTAATCGTTTAATATATTGATTGCCATTATTTTCTGCTAATGACAATTCTTTTTCTCTCTAATCTATTCTATATGCCAATAAATTCACTTTCCTCAATCTCCTTAGGTACCTAAATATTTACAGTATATGAACAACCATTCTCTTTCTTTTCCAATGTGGGCAAGTATAACAAATTCTCCTGTGTCTATTGGTACCTGTAGAGCCTATAATTTCTAGTTATACTTGTTGACAGATACAATTGTAACATGTGACAGTAAAAAGGGTACATACTGTACTTCTACAAATGAACAGCTTTGTTGCATAGCACCTAAATAAAATGTGACAGCATATCATTTTCATAGACCAAAACAAGTTCAAATGTACCGAAAAAGCTTTTCAGAAACGCTTCAAGCGTAAGGTTCTTATCATTTTTGTTTGATTCCCATGTTTGATGATTTTTTGAGAATTATTTTAATCGTAGAATAAATGTCATGTTTTAAACTCCACGTGGTGCTCCATACATTCTCTACAGCACAAGACCTATTCATTGAGCTAATAATCACGAAATCATGTGCTAACATAGCACCTATACATTCTGTTATCTCAATCAAGGCATCCCCTTTTCTACCTGACATTCCTCTGGAGCCTATTGTACCCCAAGTTGTTCAACTCACAGGTAGAAGTAAAGTGTGGTGTTTATACAAAATGCCTGTAGGTGTCACTGTGCACAAAAGTTATACTGTGTATATATATAGTACTTTCTATACTGCTTAAAGTGTTAGAGCTGAAGTTCCTGTTGAAGTGTTATGGCTGCATGTTATACTCTACTCATGCTTGGCTACCAAAACATAACTTAAAGCTTGTGTTGTAGCCTTTATTAATGCCTTCTGATGGGATTCTAGGTTAAATATTACTAGGGATGCTACTAAAGAGGGAGTTTTGTAATGAAAGAGAACGAGGAAGCACAAATAATCCATCCACATGCTTATCTCAAATGATAAATAGAATATATTATTTAATGCATTTAATTGCATGAAAACTAATGCACCACAATATAAATGGACCAAATAAAAAAAGGGGTTTGATCATCTGTATTAATCTGAAATACAGATGAAGCCACGTTGGATTGTGTGTTTGACACAGAATAACTAAACTCAGACACACTTGTCTCATTTAACACAGAAAATTGTGAACAATGGTGCTTTGGTATGCTAATGAAAAGGTTAAATGCATTAAATGAGTTAAGATAACTTTAGATAACACAGTTTCTTCAATTAACCCTGAGTCACTACGCATTTAACACACAAATCCAAGTGGCTGCATCTGTAAACATACTTAGTGGTGAAAGTTTCCCTTAAAATTATTAACAGTGATGGTATAAAATGATGTGAGAGAGAAATCTGTTTCCTGCCATAGAGATCTTAGGAGCCATGCAACACCCTCCCCTGCTGCAATGGCCATTAATTAAAACTTTGTGAATTTATTAACATGATTTCCTTCAGCAGAGATTTGTAAAAGCTCTGATTTACTGCATTTCCACTAGAGCATGATGAGCATAGATAAACCCCCAAGATAGACATCTTCACTGCAATAAATAACGATTAACCATTACCATGCCTATTATATAGCACAATGTTCTCATCTAGATACTTTCAGTAATTATCAGGCAATTTATGTTCATTTTCTGAGTATAATCAGCACCAAACAACACAGACAAGTCATTATCAGATGACATCCTCAATTCCTCACATAAGGCAATAGATTTATGATCATGGAATAAAAAGCTATGCAACCTGTATTGTCATGATCGACTCCCTAAATCCAGAACAGGTGCTTTGCTCCCTGGTCTTGACTCTGCTTCTGGCTTTAGCAGCCGCCTTTCACTTCGGTAGGAGCCCTCCGCTAATCAGATTCTGCCAGGTCTTAATAAGAGGGGAGCCAAGCAAGAGTACTGGACTGGCAAAGGGGCATGATCATTAGCAAGTTTTTAGGACAGAAGGTACAGTTCAAAGAATGAATGGAGAGCATAGTCAAGCAGGCCCAGGTCAGTACAGGCAGCATTCAAGGATAGTCAGACAGGCAAGGGTCAAATCCGAAATCAGAATATGTAGAAACACACCCTGGATACTAACAAGTTAGACCTTACAATGGGCAACTAATTGAAACCCGAAGTCCCTTTAAATAGCCAAAGAGCGATTATGTCATCATGCAGGCATGTACATTGCGGAAGTATGGGCTGAGTGCTCCATAGAATTCCTGCAACTGGAGGAAGCAGTATCGTGTAGTGGGCTTCCCCACCGGAGGTGTGGTGGGCATCCTGGCAAGCCCACTAGACCATCAGGGTGAGGTTTTGTTACGTTACCCCCCCCCCTCGAGGATGGGCCACTGCACCCCCAGGTTTGTTAGGAAACTTGAGGTGGAATTGTTTCCTAAGATAGTCAGCCCTGACATGACAGGGACTCAATTGTTCTACTCAGGACCATATCCCATCCACTGTACTAAGCACTGTAACTTACTCCACACAAGGTGAGAGTCAAGGAGTCTCTAGACTAAAAATTCAAGCTGCCCCTCTACCAACACTGGAGGTGGAATATTGCTGTTTGAGATGGCCCGGGGAAGGAATAATTATCTCTAAAATTGGATATGGGCCGATGAACCTGTGGCCCAAATTTAGCAAAATGTTTAAAATAGGAGTTAACATAAGGTACAGGTGATAACAGACCACAGTAAGAAAGTGCCTTTGCACGCACAACATACACAACAAAGAACAGAGATTGGCCAGTAGATGCTTGAGAGGCATTATTGTAAGCAAATTCTGCCCAAGGCAACAACACTGCCCGTGATGCTTAAGGGACTGGTTAACTTTCTCCGTCTGACCATTGGTTTGGGGATTGTATGCAGTGGAAACGATAAATTTATCCCAACTAAAGAGGAAAAACTTGCTAGAATTTAGAAATTAATTGCACTCCCCTATCAGATACAATATTGATTGGAAACCATGCAGTCTTAAAATTTTATAAATTAACAATTCAGACCGAGTTTTAACGCAGGGGTGAAGGAGTAATAAAATTACTAATTTTACTGAATCTGTCAACCACTACCCAGATCACAGTTTTCCCCTGAAAGGGAGGGAGATTCACAATAAAATCCATAGACAGATGGAACCAGGGTCTATGGCCTAAACAACCCCTGTGACATCTTGTTTAAGAGACGGCAGCCAGACATTTCCAGACAGAAAAGCAGTAGTTTTAGTAATGCCAGGACCCCCTGGCATTTTAGAATTGTGAGTTTCACTAAGTACCCTCAGATTTTCAGGAACAAATAATCTCCCCAAAGGAGTATCACCAGCAGTGCCGTAGTTCTATATAGGCACCCGAGGGCCTGTGTCTAGGGCGGCAGGATTGTGGGGGCGGCCCTGGGGTGCCTTAACTGGTGTGACTTCAGGATGGAACTCCTTTCTGGCAGGCTGTTATTTCTCCTACTTAATCAGTCTCAGTGGGACTTCACTTTAACTGAAGTAAAAGTGAAGTCCTACTGAAAGTATCTAGATGGGAACATTGTCTGCCATGCACGTGATGTCATTTCCGCTACAGTGCAAGCTGGATGAGCGGAAGTGACGTCACTCGCACGGCGTGTTTAGATCCAATGCCTAGGGCAGCATCGGACCTAAATACAACCCTGATCACCAGGAGCCAGTGCCTGAGCTTAAGTCAGAAGTGTGGCAAGAGCTGACCCTAAAGCTGCCACAATTATCTTTGAGAATAATAGAAACACACTCTAAAGGTTTAGCCAGACTTGATTCAAAGCTCCTACAGTGTGCATCTGCCTTAGTATTCTTGGAACCAGGCCTCTATTTTAGAGAAAAATTAAATCTGGTAAAAATAAAGCCCATCTGATCTATCTTGGATTCATATGCTTTGCTGATTCAATATACAGAAGATTGTTATGGTCAGTATAAACTCTGATAGTATGTTTAGCCCCTTCCAACAAGTGTCTCCATTCCTCAAAGGCCCATTGAATAGCCAACAATTCTCTATTACCAATATCATAAATGGCCTCAGCAGATTAAAAAATTTCCTGGAAAAAAAGCACATGTATGAACCTTATTAGTTATTGGATGTCTTTGGGAAAGAACTGCCCCCAACCCAAGCTCTGAGGCATCTACCTCCACAATAAAAGGTAGGATTGTGTCATGATGACAAAGCATAGGGGCAGGCTGGATAGCCTCAGGAGGGGGGATCCGCACCCTTCATGGTCAGATCCGTAATTAGGTACACCACAACAGCATTTTTTTAAATAAACTTTCTGTAGTGGAGAGAGAAACCTAAAAATCTTTGGGTTGCACGTAATGAGAGGGACTGAGCCCAGTTTAATATGACCTTAACCTTTCCTGGATGCATCTCCAACCCCTTACCAGATAAACTGAACCCCAAAAATTGTACCTAAGGAACCCCAGAAGTTCATTTTTCTAGTTTAGCGAACACATTGTTCTTTCTTAACCTGAGGAGCGCCTCATGATCCTATTATTGCCGGTAACCCAAGTTAGAGGAAAAATTTAAATGTTGTCAAGATATACCAATTCAAATAGCCCAAGTAAATCCTGGAAAATGTAATTGACAAATCCTTGAAAGACTGCAGGTCATTGCATAAGCCAAATTGCATGACCAAATACTCATATTGGCCATCTCTGGTGTTCCACTCATCCCCTTCCCTAATCTGAATGAGGTTATATGCATCTCTAAGATCAAGTTTATTATTGTTATTAACATGTATTTCTATAGTGCCAAACATATTTCATAGCGATGTAAAGTAAGGTAAGTTTAGAGTAGATGGTTGCATTCTTGACCTGTTCAAACAATAATCAATGCAGGGGTGAAGGCTGCATCCTTTTTGCCCACAAAAAACAACCCAGCACCTGCAGGGGAATTGGAGGGTCTAATAAAACCTCATCACATATTCTCTTTAATTTAATCTTTCACAGTCTGGGCTTCAGGCAAGGAATGAGGACATGTTCTCCCTCTAGGAGGAGTAGACCTTGTCAATAGGATAGTCGTAGTGCCTTTGTGGGGGTAGTGCTTAAGCAGCTTTTTTGGAAAACACATCCATAAAATCAGCATAGGAAGGATGTAATTCCTCCAAGGAGGAAACTGCCACCATTTGACAAATTAGACAAGAATCAATACACTTAGATCCCCACTGAATAATTTCCCAAGTTATCCATTCTATGTGGGGGTTGTTACACAGTTATATAGTTACATATAAATGGGGTTGAAAAATGATAAAGAACATCAAGTTCAACCCCTCCAAATGAAAACCCACCATCCATCCACACACACCCCTCCATACTTTCACATAAATGATATATTCCCATATCTATACTATAGAGATATATATAACTATAGAGTTTAGTATCACAATAGCCTTTGATATTATGTCTGTTCAAGAAATCATCCAAGCCCCTCTTAAAAGCATTAACAGAATCAGCCATCACAACCTCACTGTCCTCTCTGCGAAGAACAACCTATGTTAATTCAAATGAAAGTACTTTTTCTCTAGTCTGAAGGGCCCCTGGTATGTTGTTCCTCTTTATGGTTAAAATGGTCCCCTGCAATTTGTCTATACTGTCTTCTAATGTACTTGTAAAGTTTAATCGTGTCCCCTCGCCTTTTTTCCAGAGAAACAACCCCAACCTTGACAGTCTACCCTCAAAATTCCTCCATCCCCCTAACCAGTTTAGTTGCACGTTTCTGCATTCTCTCCAGCTCCTTTGCATTCCTCTAAAGGACTTGAGTCAAAAACTGCCCTGCATACTGCAGGTGAGGTCTGACCAGGGACCTATAAGGGGAATTTTATACCTTACTGCAAAAGGGAGGATCTCTGGGTATAAAGGTGTGTTCACAGCACTTGTGAGGTTATCCTGATGAAGGGGGGGGGTTATCCCCCCTAATCGTTGAACCTGTGAAATAAAAAGGGAAATTCCTCAACTGCAATAGAGTGTGTGCAGATCCAATCTGTTCGTATTGCTTTGTCCCCACAATACATTCAAAGACCTTGCACTCACCTTCAAGCCTTTTCCTCAGAAGGAATGGTTGTTTTATCAGAACTAGAAACTGAGGGAAAATATGTAACTCTTTTAGCCCACCTTTCCTTTTGTCTCATATCAATCTGGATGGCCAACCTCATAAGATCAGAGTGGACTTGTCAGAATTATTGACAGAATCATTAAGCCCCACCCGAAATTGACTACGAAGAGCAGAGTCATTGCATCCTGTCTCAACAGACCAGTGGAGGAGTTCCTTGAAGTAATCAGAATACGTAGAAACACACCCAGGTTGTTAACAAGTTAGAGCTTACAACTGGCATCTAAATCAAACCCAAAAGTGGCAGTACCGCATGGCAGGCGTCATCTCCGGTCGCACGGCGGGCATCCCTGCTGGTCCACTAGAACACCTGGGCGAGTGTTTGTTATATGTAGCCATTCATTCTACAATGTTGTAAGTTCATATTCAGTTTATTGTGTATATTATGTGGCATTATGAGCAGAGTTGTGACCTGTAGGGATGGCGCGAACCGTGGGAAAAAAGTTCGCGAACATGTTCGCGAACTTCCGGAAAATTGCGAACGGTTCGCGAAC
>CM044438.1:49466651-49487702 GCA_024363595.1 Xenopus borealis | reverse complement strand
GGCATTGTTTAAAGGGAGGTGAACCTTTATTTTTTTCATTTTAGCTTTAAAGTGAATGCATTAAATTTCCTTTTCAGACCAAATATAGAGTACATGGGACCTGTTACCCCAGGCTTTCTGTATAATTAATCTTTCTGTAATTTGGATCACCATACTTTATTTCTGCTAAAAATAACTTTAGCATTAAATAAATCCGATGGGATACCTTTGCCTCCAAAATGTAGTAACCATATTTTAGTTTGGACCAAATACAAGATACAGAAACCTGTTATCCAGAAAGCACCAGATTCACTCACTTTTCTATTCAGACTCTCTCTTTCTCATAGTCCAGTCTCTTATTGAAATCAATTCATCAGGGCCGGGCACCCTAGGTGCACATGCGAGACGGAGAGGGGTGAGAGATGTAGGGAGGGATGGCGATGGAGGGCAGGGACAGAGAGAAGGGGAGAGCGATGATGGGTAGGGTTTAAAGAGGGAAGCAAGGGGAGTAAATCTGAGAAGTGTGGAGTAGGGGTAGGCAGAAGACAATTTTAGAGGTAGCTTCCCAGTGCCCCCTATTACTGTGCCCTAGGCTGCTGCCCCTTCTGCCTAACCCTAGTTCCTGCCCTGCAATCCATGGTGGCTAGGGCAATTTTGAACAAGCAACCAGATTGCTGGAATTGCAATCAACTGTTCGACACTTGAAAAAGAGCCACATTGCTTGAAACATGATGTGTAGAATAAACCTTGCAGCAAAGTACCTGCGGTTTCGGAGCCTGTTTTGTCCACAATATTTATGACGTTTGCAGATGCATTTTGGATAACTGGACCCATACATGTATAAGGAAACATTAAAGCAAATTGTAACTCTGTGATCCTCTTTAGTCAGGTATACCTGCCAGCCTGTCCCTTTAAGCCTATTTAGCCCATATTGATTGGGTCTATTTCCATGTGCACAGTCTTGGGGTACAAAATCTGAAATGAATAGTTGCAATTAGAGCCATTTTTGATTTACAGCACCAGTGAACCCCAAAATGGATCCTTTGGATAAAATGGAGTTTATGGGAGCCTGCCTTTCTGTAATTCAGAGCTTTCTGGATAATTGGTTTCCAGATAACAGATCCTATGCCTATATACAAAAGATTTCCCAAAATTCTACCAAGATGTACAATGTAAATTAAGCATACAAAACTGAATCTATGCTGAATTCTTTGCTATATATATTTTGTAATCGCCTTGAGTCAAACTGTTCGGCATTGACACCCTTTGTTCAAATGTCTCTGTAAATGGCAGAAACTACACATATGATTTCAAAGATCACTTAGAAGGAAAATGTACTTCTGATACCTTCCAGTGAATTCATTCATTTAGCTCCAGATCCATTAAACCCCTAGGATAGGAGAGACGAGAGAAAACACAAAAGGGTGCAAGTACATTATGCAAATTTACATTTTTAGATTTTTTTTTTTACACATAATGCTGCAGCCCCCCTCCATAATTCCAGGGGTTTCTGCCACCCTTAAGCTCCAGTGTAGCAGTTGTTTCAGGGTCCCCCAGCATCCATAGACACAATTGTGCATCATACATTAGAAAGAGAAGGATGGACTTATTAACAACCATGTAGAAGTGAAAGAGTGTGCTTGGACACAATTGTATCAATATACTCTTTCCATAGCATCTGTTTTGGAAGCAAAAGATTTTTCTATTACTTATTGCGTTAAGAAGGTGCATACAGTATATAGTAAACAGATTACTCTTTTGTCTAGGAAAATTGAAAGCGAATATCCTTCAGAGAGACCAGACTTTTTCTCTGCAAATTCATTCTGAAGGCACCCTTGTGAGCTATTGCTTCTGGTTATTTTTTCCCACCCTGGAAATACCCTTTTTAACATAAACATACTGCACTTAAATGATATGGAGTTAGTAATGGTTAGTAATTGCATTGTTTTAGGGTATAGAGCACATGAGAACCCAGCTCTGGGGCAAGCTTATTTTACCTAAAGAAATGTATCATGAGCTTCATTTTCACAGAGAAAGAAGTGGCTGTGAAGCTGTCAGGTTGCATTTGAGTTGCAATTGGAAGTTGAACATCACTGTTGGTTTGCTTTGATCTCTAATGCCTCTGGAAGTATCAGATTTGCCATCTATCGACTGTTCTGATTCCCTCTGTGTTGTATAAGCACAATTTCCATAAAGGGCAAGAGGGACATTTTTATTACTCTTTTCAGCTCAGAGCAATGTCCATTTTCACCTACTTAAATGATTCATACTGAAATGATACATAACCTCTGAATGATGCATATACAGAGGAGAAGAAAAAACATTTATAAGAAATTCTATAATGCATACAGTATGTCCAGTTTGTATGAATAACCTTACGGCTTATTATGTATGTACCGAAAAGGGGATTCTTATAGGGTTCCTGTCATGGGAAAAAAATATTTTTTCAAAATGCATCAGTTAATAGTGCTGCTCCAGAAGAATGCTGCATTGAAATCCATTTCTCAAAAGAGCAAACAGATTTTTTTATATTTCATTTTGAAATCTGACACGGGGCTAGCCATTTTGACAATTATCCAGCTGCCCCTGGTCATGTGACTTGTGCTCTGATAAACTTCAATTACTCTTTACTGCTGTACTGCAAGTAAGAGTGATATCACCCCCTCCCTTTCCCCCACCCAGCAGCCTAACAAAAGAACAATGGGAAGGTAACCAGATAACAGCTCCCTAACACAAGATAACAGCTGCCTGGTAAGAACAGCACTCACTAGTAAACACCCATGTCCCACTGCGTTTCATTCAGTTACACTGAGAAGGAAAAACAACAGCCTGCCAGAAAGCAGTTCCCCCCTAAAGTGCTGGCACAAGTCACATGACCGGGCAGCTGGGAAATTGACATTATGTCTAGCCCCATGTCAGATTTCAAAACTGAATATATAAAAATCAGTTTACTCTTTTGAGAAATGGATTTCAGTGCAGAAGTCTACTGGAGCAGCACTATTAACTGATGCGTTTTCCCATGACCATTTCCCTTTAAAGCAAATTAAATGAGGTTTATTAATGCAATTTTGAAAAGCAATACAGATTATTAGTGTGTGATGGGAAAATCTTGTATTGTTTCCAGACGGAGAGGGGTTGGCCAGAAAAGTTTCCATCCCACACCCTGTGCGTTTTGGGTTTTCTCCACCCCACACATTAATGTTTGAATGTGTGGAGTCACCAATAAATGTGTCTTTCTTTTTTTTAAACATAATTGTATTCCATTTGATCAGCACCTGATTGGTGCAAATTGTATCATGCAGCAGATGCCACGCTGGAGTATGCACAAGCATGTAGAGCTGTGTCTGCACGCAAACGTATGGCTCCGCTTCTGTGCAAATGAGCTCAACATCACATCTCTGTGCTTGAACACGGTTCTGTGCTTGCACATGGACATTGCACACAAATTTTTTTTTGCCGGAACCTCCAACAAAGTGGGTCGCGCAATTAAGGAAAAGATTGTGGTTCGGACCTGGGCCAGTGGGGCCCACAAGAGTGGGGGCCCACCCGGTTTTTTCCTGGCCCTGAACTAGTGTGTAGCTTTAGAAACTCTACTATAGTTTATAAATAAGCTGCTATGTAGCCATGAGGGTAGCCATTCAAAGCTGAAAAAAGAGAAAAGGCAAAGGACACACAGCTGATAACCGATACTTTTTTGCAGTATGCAGTGAGATTCCTTGTGGCTAGTGATGGGCGAATCTGGGCGTTTCTAGCAGAAATTCTCGAAACGGTGAAAAATTCACGAATCATTGCCACCTCTCGTTTTGGACGCGGGCATCTGTTTTCAGCAATAGGTGCCGGCATCCAAAAATTGATGCCCACATCCAAACGAGACACCGGCGAATTTTCGGCCCGCGAAGTTTTTCTCTGGCGTTTCGTGAATTTATTCACCTGTGGCAAATCGCGGAAATTCGTGGCGAATTCACCGATCACTACTTGTGGCTACACAGCAGCCAGAACATTATTTTGTCATTCCATTAAAACATTTTAATTTCTTTAACGTAACTTCTGTCTGCTAAAAATAATATAAACAGTAAAAAAAACCAACAGCATTGTTTTGCCTGTAATATGGATATTTACACCTTTGTTACCATCAAGTACTGTACTAGCTACTATTTTATTATTATATAGAATAAGGAAATCATTTTTTTTAACATTTTAATAATTTGAGTACAATAAAGTCTATAAAGTCACACCCCTACAAGACACACACATGTAGACTATGATATGCTGTGTCTAAGTAGTGCTGTCATTATTGTCTTGTAGTGAAGCACTTTAATGTAATAAAGTGGTGATGGAAATGCCACTCATAAGCTGTTATGTTTAATTCAAGAGTGAGCACACCCTGGTTATTGTATCATGGCAGTCCCTGCAATTTCAGTAGCAATGTTTTAAATGGATGACAGGAAAGAAATTGCAATATCCATATTTAAAATCCCTGGATTACATAGTCTGCTGGTAACTCAAATACATGAATTAATGTGAGCTGCAATTTGTATTAAAATCAATTCTGTGATCGAGTCTAAAAAGGCACACAGCTGATTTTTTTTTTGACAGACATTATATAACCAATTCATTTCCTTCATACCTTAAGTGTTTGGTTTATAAAAAGAAATAACATAATGTAACATGGCATGCTAGATGAATGCGATTGTTTCAGTGTACTTTATTCTGTGTTATTGACATGCGATAGCTACAGAGCAGCCACTGTGAGGCATACAGTATGTCTAGCCACTTAGTACTAAGAATCATTAACTTATTTAGCTGGAAGTACAGTGTGGAAGGGCACTGTACTATATTCAGTACTTTTCATCACCCTAAAGTAACCTTTATGCACTTATAGTATATCATGCTATTAGTGTGAGTGAATTTCTCTTTTATTAATACCTGGATACGTCAAGATAAGGCACTAACTTGTAAAGGGGCAGATTTATCAAGGGTTGAAGTGAAAATAGGCCAAAATTTTATTCGAAGTGAAAACATTTCAATTCGAAGTGAAAACATTTCAATTCGAAGTGAAAACATTTCAATTTGAAGTGAAAACATTTCAATTCGAGTTGAAAAATTCGACCATTCAAAAATCTGTCTCTATAAAAATTTCAAATTCAACCCTTCGCCACCTTAAACCTGCCCAATTGCTGTTTTAGCCTAGGGGGGACTGCCTATAACCTGTATGGTGTCTTTTTGAAATTTCTGAGAAATCTAAATTTTTTTTAGGAAATCGTTTGAATCGTCCAAATTGAACGATTCGAATGATTTTAATTCAATTGAAAACATACCACATTGAAAAAGGACCATTTTTGATCGAAAAAACACCATAAAAAAATCTAATTCGACCCTTGATAAATCTGCCCCAAAGTGTTTCATGGTACTCAGCAGTTCATATTTACTGTGTGCTCACTGGGAGCAAATCCAAGTATTTACAGCAAGAGTTGTCTGGTACCTTACATGTGGGTTGGGATGTGGTTTTAGTTTTTTAAAGGTGTGGGGAACGTGTAATTGTGATTTAGCATTGCCTCTATAAGTTCCCAAACTATTTACAGAGATAACTAAGAATTGATAAATTACAGCTCTGAGATTAGATTAATGGACAAACACATAAAGGAATGTGACATAAAAATTGTAGCCATGCCTTCTGAGTTAGTTACAAGATATCTGAACATGTAATGGGATGGAATATGTGATTCTACTGCAAAGAACATATGTAAGAGGCCCACGTGCTCAGAGGAACTGAAATGCTATCATATCTCTGAGATATTAACTGTGGCATCTTAAGTCACAACCCTGTTACCATTCCTTTTGACACAAAATATATTATGCATTCCAAGGACAGCTATCATATACCATTTAATTTTATGCAATGTGGAGAAAATGGAAGGATCTTGTCTTGGTGACATAATGTGTAACTTATCTGTACAGGCTTTTAGCTAATGTGTCATTTCAGATACCATTTTTGAAATCAAAACATAGAAATTAATAAAGTCAGTTAATACATAGCTACTCGCTGTAGTCACACAATCATCATTATTCTATATCTACTAAATCATTGCACACTACTCACTTGTTACTATGGGTCACAGGACTAGGGAAAATTGGTATATTTGTATATGATCCCTATAAATTTAATGATATCTAATATTCTACTGTATATCTCCAATGGACAAGACTGATATTCTTTGCCTTTTTCTCCTTTTATTCATTAACTGCACTGCTTCAGTATCCTTTGTCAGTACTCCACCATATTTGCACACTTTTAATATTAATGGACTACAATCTGTTGCTCCAGACTACCATAGCTCGATACTCCACTCAAGTGGAGTATCCTTCCATGACAAACATAGTTGTGCCAGGGTGGCCTCCCTAAGGGCGACCCGGTACATGACCCATTTGCTGACAATAACATGTGTGGTTCAGGCCTCCCATTAGAAAAATAAATAAGAAGATGCAATGAACAGTTAAGATTTATTTTATTAGAAATCGAATAAATATGCACTCTTTCCCTAGTGTCCCTAATTATGACCTGCACTAATTTTTATAGCAAAGGTGAACATACAGTATCTATTTTATATGCATGTTATAATACAGTAATTGCTTTTATATTGGAGGCTCTTGTGCTCTTTATGTTCCAGTATTTTAAGAATCATATGATCCCTTTTCTTTGGTGAAAACACAATGTAAGGCTCTCCTGAGGCTTTAACTCAAGACCTCCTGGGTGGTGACTGCTCTTACTAAGCACTGGGGCAGGAGAGCAGCTAGCAAGTGCTCATCTCCCATTTATTCTCCCTTCCACCTATTTCCATGGCTGTGTTACATCACCCCAGAAGCCTTATTGGTTGGGTGGGGTCAGCAATCAGACCTGACTCTATATATGACCAGTTCTTATCACTGCCAGAGCCTGAGCATTGGCCTATGTACCTGAGTACCTGGATTGTCCCTAACTCTCTGTTCCTTGCTCTGGCTCTTGTTCATGTTCTTTGTCCTGTCCTTTTTCTCACCCCTGTCCTATTCTCTATGCCAGGTCTGTCCTGTTCCAATCGTGATCTCTTCACCCGCTCTGTCCTCTCACCTGTTCACCTGCTCTCTGGCCCAATCTGTCCCTATCCTGGCAGACCCTGACTCTTTGCCCTCATCACCCTGATCTTGTTCCTGTACCTTTGTCACCCTTTTTTGCCTCCTGTCTGTAAAATGTCAATCCTTGCCTGAAGAACTCACACTTTTCCCACCTTCCTCTCAATAGGATCCCTTACACTCAATTCTCAAGACCCTTGACAACTAAATGCTGCTTCATTTAAACATACCCAGTTCTTGATTTATTTTTCAAAACTCTAACTCTTCCAATTTCAAAGACAATTATCTAATGGATTTCTTTTAACAATGTGTTAGAGCCAATGGCAATATTATACCTGTGTGGCTTTTGACATCTATTTAGGGGAAAAAAGCAAAGTAAGGAGATTATAGATCATTGATTCCCTAACTGATTGTTTGATGTCCTATAGTAAAAACATCCAGGTATGCATTACAATCAGTGAAAAAACTATTATCATAAACTTTACAGACCTTGCAGAAGATTCTTCAAAGTCTTCTCAGTGAATCACAACCAACATGCACATTTTCCTGAGGTGGCTCAGCATTATCAGCCTCTGACAGCCTAATGGATATTTAGCTCTTATCTTGCATGTATACCACTGCTGCAATACCTAATCATGTTGCAAAGAGAGAAGGAAAGCTAAATCTCAAGCATTGTTTGATAGTATTCAGATAGCAATCTACTGCCACAATCATTTTAAGGAACAAATTCACTAAGCGCGAAAATTCTGTAGCGTTGGCTTCGCCAGGTGAATTTTTGCCAGCAATACACAAATTCACTAAGATGCAAATTTGCGCTCATGGTGGCGAATGTTAGCGAAGTAGCGCTAACGTTAGTTCGCCAGGCAAAGCGCATTTATGCTAGTGATGCCTAATTTGCATACGGCGAGAACTTATATTACACAAGCCCAGGAAAACTTGCCATAAACATGTGTCCCCTGTGCAGTTGAGTTGCCATATGTTAGGAAATGTAGAGGGGGATGGAGGTAAGGGTAATCCAAAAAATGTTTTCGCTTTTTTTCAGACTATCACCCTACTAAAGGGAAAAGACGCCAGCGTTTTTTGGGCAAATTAACATCTAGCGTTAGAGTTAACGTTCACAAACATTTTTACCTTAGTGAATTAGCGTAGTTATGTCCCTTCGTCAATGTGCAACTTCGCCTGGCGTAAGGGTGCGAAGTTGCGCAAGTCTATCTACTTCGCTAGCAAAAATTCGCCAGAGTCCATTTTAATGAATTTGGGAAGTTGCAAATTGACGTCACGCTGGCGAATTAGCGCTACCGTTAGACGATTCGCTCTTTAGTGAATTTGCCCCTAAGTGCTGAGAACTGGGAAGAGATGGCTGTCAGATGTAGCTTGTTGGACTTTGCATTTACTTTTCTAAAGGAATATTACTAATTACAAGCTTAATCTTAATCTAGAGAATAAATTAGAAAATCCCTAGAGGATGATACAGTGTAATCTGGGTGATTTTCTAACCTTGCTTGACTAATCAAATCTTTCTAAGCATGGGTAAGTTACCTAAGCATGTGCCAGAGATAATGCTTGTACAGTCAGTGTTGGACTGGCCTACAGGGATACCAGGAAAACTCCAGGTATCAGTGGGCCCTCTTGCTTCTAACTATTTCATGTTCATTCCTTATTTCTTAAAGAGGCTTAATAATGGAAGAATAGAGTATAGTAAGTAGATATAAAAGAATAAAGAGGTTATGTGAGGAGAGAAGGAATAATAGTTTAGAAAGTTGGGCCCCTGGTCTAAGGTTTTCTGGTGTGTTTATTTCAATGTTTCGGCACCATCACTCGGGCCGTCTTCCTGAAGAAGGCCCGAGTGATGATCCCGAAACTTTGAAATAAGCCCATTTGTTTGTTTTCACTATTCAAGTCGTTGTAATGCATTTTTGAGAAATGGATTTCAATGCAAAATTCCGCTGGAGCATCACTATTAACTAATGCATTTTGAAAAAATTTTTCCCATGAAAGTATCCCTTTAAGTCCTGTGAGTGCGGTCCTTTCTGGAATGGATGGATATGATTTTCTGATTGTGCACGCAGGCACATGAGAGAGTGCTGGCCTCCCAATAGTTTGTTTATATATACATATATTTACTTATTTATTTGTTTATTAATTTACCCTTTAGTCTGTGTAATTTGCAAAACTTATGGCACCGACATGCAAGCGATAGAACACCTTTTGGGTAGTTTCTTGCTCAGTTAGTTATTTGTTATTATTATATTAGTGTCTTACAAAAACAAAAGGTAACATGCAAAGGATTCATTAATGGCATTATTACTTACTATTTGACCACAACTAAAATGCATTCTAAAGATTCAGTGATATCTTGCAGACTTCAGAATTTCCAAGCTTGAATAATAGAAAGCTCTCAAACACTGTCAACATTGGAAAAGCAAATGTAATTATTATTAAAGACCCACTCTGGAACAGCTGCTTGCAGTTCTCTCTGAGAAGTTGCTCCCTGCCAGGTTCACAAGCAAACATTTTGAAAGACACTCACTCGCCTATACAGCTTTGTTTATAAATTCTTTTAGCAGTCAGGACACCTTAGAATGGGCTGTTTCAGATGTATTATGGTACATAATGCCAAAATATTTTTCATTATTTGTGATATGTATTATTCCAGTAAAGAGAAATATTACCCGCTTCATTAAAATTGGCAGGGAAAATGTGCAAAGTCAAAAAAGTGAACAAAACTCTTTTTTTTTTAACAGGTTGCATGTTGTCCCATGGGTTGGGCCTCTAAATACAGCATGTAATAGCACATTATTCAGAGGAGGATGGTGACACATGGGCATCCTGTAAAATGCCTTTTAGCTTGTGTGGCAATCAGATAAGTAGGATAAGGAGAAGAAAAGGCAAATGTAATAAAATGTGCTACTTTACTAATCACCTATAGAAACCAGCATGTAGTATGCATTGGTCACCTGTTTAATAACACAACATCCTATTGGTTGCTTTGGGCAACTGCACCTGGACTTGAGTGAATTTTTATTACATATGAAGACTGGTTCCATATAAAATAGAAGGCACGTGTTTGCACTGGTACAGTAATCTATAGCAATAAGGATTGCTTTTAAACAGGTGACTGGTAAACGGTACCTGATTGTTATCTATAAGTGCTTAGGAAAGTAGCAAACCTCTTTTAATAGACATTTTTGGTATTCATTGCCATTTTACCCCCCTCTACTATGCATATTGATGGGACTGAAATTTTTAAATTCAAACATGTAACAGATATTGGCCATAAAATACAAATGTGTAAAATTTCTGGCCATTACACAACAGTAACATTAACTCTAGCACCTTAAGCAGTATAGACAGTACTGTGTATGCACAGTATTACTCATGCGCACAGTGACATCTACAGGCCATTTTTATAAACACCACAGTATGGACTTTTTATACATGGTGAATTCCATTCCTACCTATGCTTACAGATACAGACAAAGTTGGACTGGAGCTGTAGCGGCCCACTCAGGCTGCAACAATCAGGGCCTTGCTAATGCCTATCCCTCCGCCTGTGCACACTGCATTACTTTGCTCTGCATTTTGCTTACATCCTTCCATCTGTGAAACTCTGAGGGCATGGCTGAATAGGGGAGTGGGCCAGGGCCCACTGAGTTTTCTCCTGGTGTCCCATCAGCCCAGTCTGACCTTGTATACAGAGCAGACAGGGCAGAACAGTTCCTTTTAAACTGGAGTTTTTAGGCAGGAAGCCGTACCCTGGATTAACAAAGGCAAATCAAAAGAATTTGACTGCAGCAACTATTTATTTCTTTGATCCTCAGAGAAGGCTAAGACACATCTTGCCGTAACTCAGATCACATATTAAAGGAGAACTAAACCCTGAAAATTAATATGGCTAATATGTCATATTTTATATACTGAAATTGTACCAGCCTTAAGTTTCAGCTTGTCAATAGAAGCAATAATCTAGGACTTCAAACTTGTCAAAGGAGGTCACCATCTTGGAAAGTGTATGTGACACTCACATGCTCAGTGGGCTCTGAGCAGCTGTTGAGAAGCTAAGCTTAGGGGTTGTCGCAAATTATCAAGTAGAAAATTAGGTTTGTCTGTAATATAGGCTGATGCTACAATGCTGATTACATTTTGATACTAATTGCACTGGGTTCTGGGCTGCCACATAGTAATTATCTGTATTAATTCAGCCTTATATTGTGATGTTTCTATTCTATGGATACTGTTTATTGTTAGTGGGTCCCTAAGCTCACTAAGTGACAGCAGCATAGAGCATGTGAATCAGTGAATCAGCAGAAAAGAAGATGGGAAGCTACTGGGACATTTTTACAGGCACAGACCTTTACTGCTAAAGGGCTGTGGATGCCTTGGGCTGCTACAGAAGCCCAAAATATAATTTACAATTTCTAGCCTACTTCTTTAGTTCTCCTTTAAATAAAGCAAGCAATTTAGCACATGCAGGGGCACTTCAAGCCTCTCAGCCTGCTAAGTGTGATGTAGACCAACGTTTTCAACAAATATAACAAAAATAATTACTGTGCATTATTCAGCAGAAACATTTTAAAATGTAAAAGAATTCATATCTGAGAAAAAGATCCCAAAAGAGGCGCGTAATCATCCACTGATTAGCGCTACTATAAAAATATGGCACAGGAATAAGGAAAAATATAAGCTCACAGAATATCCTTATAGATTAGCAACGCTACAGAACAATCCAGAATTCCCACCAGGAATGGAAAAAGGAGCTTTTAGTAGATGGGGTGTGAAAGACGGAAGAGAAACAAAAATAAACGATTTCATAAAGGGAAATAAAATGATCCAGTTAGCTGAGATCCAAAAATGTTGGGGTTCCCATCCTAGAGACATTTGGAATTACAACCAATTACACGGGTTCATAAAATCCAATAGCTCATGTAGCTGGGGAAGACAGCTAACGCCCTGGGAAAGGATACTATCTTCCAAGCTAGAAAATCCTAGAATGCTGTCTCTTTCCTATAAATTGCTGCTAAATGCAACCCCAACCTCGCCTCTGGCATTTCAAGTAGGATGGGAAAAGGAACTACAAATAAAAATTCCTGAACCAATATGGAATAAAATATTCAAAAATATGCATAAAAACTTTAAAGCATCAAAAGTGTATGAGGCTACCTATAAACTGGTAACTAAATGGCACTATACACCGGCAAAACTCAGTAAAATGTACCCAGGCACTTCTGATGTGTGCTGGAGATGTAAATCCGGAATAGGAACGCACACCCATATTTGGCTTACATGTCCTACCTTAGAAAACTATTGGAAAAATATTCTAGGCACTATTCAAAAGACGACAGGGTACAATATTAACCCTAAAAATCTTACCTTAATTCTCCTTAATCTAAGCGAGGGCGAGAAGCCATTAGATTATCACTCCACCTTCTCCAAGCAGCGAAAGCCCTCATCCCAGTGAAATGGAAAGACGAAAAAAAACCCACATTCAAGGAATGGATAGCTAGAGTGGAAGAAATTAGGAAATTAGAAGAAATAACTCACATTATAAACAATATTAGCGATAAATATTGGGAAATCTGGATGCCGTGGATAAATTATGTAAATCACACCAATGAGGAAGTACATAGTTAACAACCTGGTGGTTACATGAGTGGGGCAAGGAATTTACAGTCTATGATTTAAGTGCTCTGCCCCGATTGAATACACTATGGTACAGCATATGAAAATGAAAATAAGTTTAAACCTAAAAGGACTCTATGATCCTCGACAGTTAAGATGATTATTACAGATATGACTTGTTATTACTGCCTGCTCTACATCTGTTGATATTATAAAACAATTTGCCTGCTTATATTCCCCCCCCCTTCTTCCCTTCTGTATCCCTTATGTTATAAAACAATAAAAAGAGATTATACAAAAAAAATTTAAAATAATTCAATTTAAAAGATTGTGTTTAGCTGTTTTTTTATCCCTGCTTCATATATATTCTGTTACTATAGCAGGCATTACATTTATTTTGGTCATTCTTTATATTTAGCCTTTTATTTTGCTTGGATAAAAATGACAATAAATATGATGTTGATTTATCTTTGAATCTCACTCCAAGTCAAGTTGTTCAATAAATAATCCATCTTTAGTCTTCGTCCCTTATCATGTTGCTCTCCCACAGATCTTTCCAAATGAGATTATATTTTGAGGCCTTTAACAAAATGATTTCATTTTACCATTTAATCAAGTGAGATTATTTGCTTTAGAAAGTGTATGTCTAGTTCACCTTCTAATGTTTAGAGTCATATGAGTGGGAGACACTAAAGAACAGAGGCCTGGGGATTTTTACTTACTCTATGTTCAAAGTGTCATGAAGATTAAGCATAGCTTGTTATTCCTAAATGCAAAGTACAGGATGTGTAGTTGTGATAAATTGTTACTAAAGTTTGTCTAAATGTAGAGATGAAGTAAAATAAATCTCTGGTGTTTATGTTTAGACTTAATCCCCAAAGCTCCATAACATCAACCTCTTTGCCTACATCTACCCAAACAAAAATTAAATGGAGCCTCTCCTTCCCAGAGTTATTTCATTATTCTCCGGTGAGCCTTTGACAATTTTTCATGCAGAAGAAAAATGATGTGGAATTCAACAGAATAAACTGGAACCGCATCTATTTTTAATAACAACAGAAGCTCATTTAATTTCTCACAATTGTAATGGATTGTCCTAATTTTGGTTGGAATAAATAGTAGGCTCTAACTTTAGTTGACTAGTCAGATGGTAATGGTTATCTTAAAGATATTTTAGACACTAGACCTTGGTTTAGCAAGTGTACTTTAAAATGATTTTATATATATATATATATATATATATATAAAATGATTTAAGGAGCCCTCAGTTTTCACACAAAGGCCAAGCATGTATATAAATGAATGGGGGGCATAGGGGGAGGCCCATTTATGAACAATCTAATTTTTAGAGTAATTAAACTGTGAATAAACTAATTTTCTCTAAAACCATGTATGCCATGAAATTACTAATATATTCGATCATAAAAAGAACAAACAAAAATAGCCATTGAGCGATCCAATGAAAATTCCAAAACCTTTCATTTTGTGTATGAATGAACATTTGTATGACAGCAAACTAATGGATCTCCAAAAACTTCTAAAAACCTGAATACAAGAATGAGCTTTGAAGGTAAATAAGGGTGTCTTCCTTTGACTTCTACATTATCTTGATAGCTGTTATTTGGCATACTTTTGTATACTGTAAGTGGCTTTTAACTTCCATTTTTATCTTCCAAAATAACTCAAAGTGGTCAACTTGTCTTTCCAATACCAAAACAAATGTGCAATTAGTGCTGTGCATGGTCCTCTTGTAAATATGATTGATAATTGCTTGCTGCTCCCTTCACTTTGTCCCCTCTCAACTATATGTAGAAGAATAAAATAGTGTGATATGTTAAGTCCAAATATCGGCCAAAGGTATCAGTAAGTAGTGATGAGCAAATGCTTTGCCAAGCCTGGCTTTGTGGCAAAATTCAGCATTTTGCCATCTGCAAAACTTTTTGCAGCAAAAATCCCCTGTGACAAATTTTGCCACGACAAAACTTTGCCCTAAGAAAAAACGCCTCTTGACTTTAATGCTGTTGTACACTGAGACAAAAAAAGTCATCAAGACAAAAAGTAGCCACAATCACTATCGGTGAGTACAGATGCCACACAGAAATTACAAATAAAGTGCACAGTGTACATAAATGTATATAGTATCTCTTCCACCAGCCACACACAGAGTATCTAAGATCAATTTGATGTAAGTGCAAGCTTCACAAATTCACAGTAAATCACTTGCTACGAAACATGAAAGAAATCGCAACCGTTTAATTATGTGTATTAAAAATATCTCACCTGCTTAATGCAGGCTACTCACAAGTGTTTAGTAAATCTTAGTGCATATAACAGTCACAGTATGTTAGTCACAGTCCATATATAAAAATCTACCCCATATTGGCACTGCCAAAAGTATGTCATTTATCACAATGCCTAATTCCCATTTTGGGCATATGGACCCAGTCACTAGTGATACCTTCCCATCTGTTTTTCACATGACACTCACTGTAATAGTGTGCAAACAAGTTCATCATTTACATTTAATTGCAACTGATAACTGGTTTGCTGGTTATAAAAACCAAAATAGCATATGACTGATGTCCATCTGGGTTCATTATACATAAAGGTTATTTTAACTGCACCTTTATTAAGCTGGAGCCATATTGTATAGCTTTGAGTGCTGATTATACTAATAAGACAGGTGAAGTTTGACAGGATTTGAAGCCTTTGATGGTTGACTAAATTCTTCATCACAGTTTGGCAGTATGGAGGGAAATTAACCTGGGAACCTATGTACAGAATTATGCCCAGTACTTGAAATTATTGCATTTGACTAGTAATGAGAGAAATTTTTAACAAGCTATCGATTTGTGTGAAATTGTGCATTTAGCTGTAAACCCCAATGTATTTTGCATTAAAAACTTTTTCTTATGACTAGTGATGGGCGAAACTCCCGCGTTTCGCTTCGCCGAAAAATTCGCGAATTTCCAGAGAAATTCGCGAATTGGCGAAAAATTCGCGAAACGAGTCGCACGTCGTTTTTGACGCGCGGCACGTCGCGTCGTTTTCGACGTGCACGCCGCGTCAATCGCGTCGCGTCGTTTCCGACGCGTCGCGTCAAAAACGACGCGTGACTCGTTTTTGTAGGCGAATTTTTTGGCGGCGAATTTTTGCTGCCGTTTCGCAAATTTATTTGCCAGCAGCGAATCGCGGGAATTCGCCGCGAATTCGCCTCTGGCGAATAAATTCGCCCATCACTACTTATGACTGTACATGAAGATGTTACAATTTCTATTGCCGGACCTGCTTAACATTTGGTAGTGAGATGTCTTAAGGTGAAATAACTAGTTGGTCTTGGCTTCTCTGTCAGCTCATCTATTTGTGGAATTGAGTAAGCAGCTTATATAGAAACTTAATTTAGCCTATGGAAGTGGTTGCAAAACCACAGTTTCCCATTAGGTTAGAGTATCAAGATAATCAGGCTGGACCATTTACTATGGGACTCTCCTATTACTCCCAGAGCCAATATCTTTTTAACCTTATCAGAGACTTTGCTACTCTTATGGTCTCAAGAATATGCTTACAGTTTACCATCATCTAAGGTTTTCTAATTAATCAACTATGCAAGTGTATTATCCACATTTCTCCTCAATTTTTTAACCTCCTGTTTTTGAGACATTGATAGTGTTTCGTCTATTATTAGCTTTAGCTTTTAGCATTAGGTCAGAAAGTAGTACCTCTTGATTCTAACAAGGTTCAGCCAATGTGTACTAACCTGAGCTCTTATTTTTGTATTCATTCTGGTTGTTGTAGATTTCCCTGTTATGTAATGCTACAAAGAATGTATTTAATGTTCAATGTACTGATTCTGGGCCACTTGTCCTTCTCTTTCAGTATATAGGTTACAAATTTCTGAACATGGGAGTGAAATTAGTTAGAAATATCATCACAAACAAAAAAAAAGACAGTGTAACTTGGTCATGAAGGAGAGGCATTCCTTTTCTGCTAATAGGTTTACTAAAGATATTGATAGTCATCACTAGAAGAACATATAGACTGATAGTATTTTGGGCCAGTGGAGATGTCACTGGCTGTGTGTACAACTTTGTGTGCATTTCTAACTAACAGAGGCAAGTATACTGCAGAATATACTGCATTTTTAATCAATCCCTTGCCTCATAAAAAGGTGGTGCAATATAACAGTGTATAACAATATAATAAATAAATTCAAAGTAAAGCTTTCTATGTTTCACTAGAAGGATGTGCCCTTTTTCCTTTTTTTAGTTTTAAAAATTTTCTGTTTTTCTCTTAAAAATGAAGCACAGTTATGTTCAGGAAACTACTCTCATAGAGAAGAATTTAAACTATTTGTCCATTTATTTTGCCCACATTTTAGAAGAAAGCCTGGTTTGGAGGTTAATGTGGATATTTGTAACCTCCAGGAAACTGAGGTTCCCCATTAACAACAGGCTAATTACTTACCGACAGCCTGTGGACCTTTTGCTGTTAATTCTTTGTTCAACAATTGTATGGTTGTTTTAGCAGGTTAAAGCTCTGTTGTCATTTATTGTGGTCATCCATTTTAATATCAGCATGGTTTTATGTATCACATGCACTTGAAGATATTATATATATATATATATATATATATATATATATAATATATCACTTTCTGGACACAACCATTCACATCAGGGATAATACTATTCAAACCACCATATATCGAAAGCCAACGGACAAACCATCATATCTACGGTATGACAGCTTTCACCCAGACCACACTAAACACTCAATAATCTACAGCCAGGCCTTACGATACAATCGTATATGTTCTGACACTGCTGAAAGGAACCACCACCTCAAAAAACTCAAAACAGACTTCATCAACAGGGGCTACAGCCCCATGATTGTGGATCAATACATTCATGCAGCCACCAGGATTCCCAGAAGTCACCTTCTACATTATAAACAAAAACCTGAAATAAATCGGGTTCCCCTAGTGGTCACATACAATCCACAACTAAGGACCCTCAGAAAAATAGCCAGAGATCTACAGGGTACACTTAAAAAGGACGAGAGGCTCAAAAGCATTTTCCCAGATCCACCACTCCTAGCATTCAGACAGCCTCCCAACCTAAAGTCACTAATAACAAGAAGTGCCTTATTGCACCCCACCAAAAATGGAACATACCCCTGTGGCAAAAAACAATGTAAAACCTGCCCACATATCCTGACTTCTGACAAAATAAAAATTCCGGACACATTAGAGGAATACAGCATCCACGGTCACTACAACTGTTCTTCTTCCAATGTGGTGTACTTAATACAATGTACTAAATGCAAAACAGGGGGACTGTATATAGGAGAGACTGGACAAAGCCTGAGAAAGAGAAATACACACCACCGATTCACTGTAACCAATAAAAAACTGGACACACCAATAGGAAAACATTTCAATGGCCCTAATCACTCCATAAAGGATTTAGGAATTTTGGTTCTTAAGGGCAATTTTAAAACAGATAATGATCGAAAAGTATGGGAATACAAATTAATGGAAACCTTCAATTCTCTGGAGAAGGGACTAAACCTGGGACTTGGATTTATGTCTAATTATGTGGACGAACAAAGGATTGCACCAGGCCAGAAATACCAACATGTCTGGATATGGACTAAGATCATTTGGAATTCCTTTGATTCTACACTCCAATAATTCAGCCCTGATTTACAATCTAGTTGACCCACATTATCTTCTACCTTATCTGCCTATCTCTTGCAGATCCCCTCGTAAATGACTTTGACACCTCACACACAGTTTGATATTCCTTTTTGTTGGTCATTTGATCTATGAGCTAAATGTTGTATATATACCAGAGAACACCACAGCTTCATTGTAATCAGCTTGAAAAAGGAACTAAAATGTTCCGAAAGCTTGCTATGATTATATTAGTTAGCCAATAAAGGTATCACCTTTATACCATTTTGTTATTTTTTATTTCAAAAGGGTTGCCCAATAACATTTTTACTGGCTAACACGGTACAGCAACTTTACCTGCAATATATATATATATATATATATATATATATATATATATATACTTCATCACAGCATTTCTTCTCTCCTACCTCCTGTCACAATAATTCTATATATTATAAAGTCTTTGGAAAGACACGGAGAAAGAAACACAGGAATAGGCTGCTTTTGACTGAATCATATTAGATGTTAGGTAACTGTACCAGAAACATTCATTTTTTTACAGCAACAAAGCATTTAGAATGTGATATTCAATAATTTTTTTTATTAATACAGTGGTTAGTTTTATAGCAGTTGTGTAGAATTCCTGGTAATCTCCTTGATTTTCCATGCAGACACAAATCCACAGGGATGCAATAAAATGTGCTTGTTTGCCTACTAGATCAAGTGACTCATGACGGCGATCCCAAAAAACATGGCTACAGGCTTGTTAACCAAAAAAAAAAAATTCACAAACGCTATGTTGATGAATATTCATGTTTTTCAAGTTTACTTAAAGAAGGGAAAGCTACTCCACTGGCTTGCACATTTTGTGCTGGTGGATAAAAAACTTTTTTTTTTTCGATTGTAATCCGACTTTCATTCGAGTAAGTGCCCAACTAAAACCTTAGGGAATTTTATATAGCACATGTTGTCAGTATTTTAATCATCCCCAGCTGTCAAAATACATGTAGTCCGCCTCTTCTATTTAAAATGTGTCTTCAAGGCATAAAATAATTAAAGGTACAGGTCCATAAGGTAAGCTAGAAGCCACTCCAATGTGACAAAACTACATATGAAAGGCATTATTTCTGGAAATTTTAAATATAAATTTTGTTTTGTGAGAAGGCTGCAGGGCACACATTTTCTGTACTGTCAAGTTTGATAGTAAAAATATTTATATTTTAAGTAAGATTACATTGCAGCCTTGTGTGCACTGCCTTTCACACACTGCTGTCAGTTTATCATAGTATTTTATAACTGACTTATTAATTTACTCTTTTCTGCTTTTTTGTAATATCTGATCTTGTGGTGACAACCATTGCGTAGAAACAATTAGGTCTAAGATGTGTTTTCTTGACAACAGTTTGAGCTTACCCAGATATATATTTTTCTGTGAAATTTTCCACAGAAACATTTGTCATCCAGCTTTTTATAGACAGTTTTACATTAATAGGTTTATCTAATTAATAATATGTATATTTGTATAATATGTATCTTTTAGCATATGTCTATGTGCATGTGTGTTTGGTGTAAGGATATTGTTGTGTCTAAAAGCAACTAAGAGACTATTGTATGGGTCCCTAACTTTTTTGTACCTGTGAGCCCAATTCAGATATAAAAAGAGCTGGCGAGGTGAGGTGAGCAACACAAACATAAAAAAGGAGTGCCAAATAAGGAATTTGATTGATCATTTGGTAGTCCCTATGTGGACTGACAGCATACATGAGGTTCTGTTTGGCAATACACCTGTTTTTATACCACCAAAACTTACCTTAAAGCCAAGAATTAAAAAATAAGCACCTTCTCATGTTCCTCGTGAGCTGCTGGTTGGAAATCACTGTACTAATGTAATAAATGCAATAAATAATAAATGTAATAAATAAAAGAGTTTGGTTTGCACCATGTCTTGCAACACATAGCAAGCAATCATATGGTTACATTTGCTGGTTAACTGTTAAATAGTTAGTATCTGGCCGCTCTGGAATAATAGACCTGGTGTAACCTTTGCAAATTGTATTGCATTTCCCTCTTCTGTCCTTTTCTTTTTAAAAAATTCCTTATTACTAGTGATGGGTGAATATGGTGCGTTTAGCTTCACCGACATGGCAAAAAATTTGCAAAATTGTAAAAATTGGAAAGTTCACGAAAAATTTGTGAAATTTATCAGTTTCACAAAAAATTTGTGAAAGTTACCAGTTTTCACAAAAAATTGTGAAATTTTAACTACTTCACTATAAATTTATGAATTTTAAGCAATTTCACTATAAATTTGTGAATTTTGAACTATTTCACAAAATTCGTGAAATTCAAACGTTTTCACTATAAATTCGTGAATTTTGAACATTTACATGAAAAAATTGTGAATTTCAAACGTTTTCACGAAAAAGTCATGAATTACGAAAGTTTTCACAAAAAAATTTCGAAAATTGGAAATTCATGCCAGCTAATTTTCTCTGGCGAATTTTCACGGCGATTTCGCAAATTTATTTGCCGGCGGCAAATTGCGGGAATTCGCCGCAAATTTGAGCTAGGCAATAAATTCGTCCATCATTACTTATTACATATTCTGAAAACTTCTGCCACTTGTATAAACATAGTAACATAGTAACATAGTTTGTTAGGCTGAAAAA
>CM044438.1:49439578-49466641 GCA_024363595.1 Xenopus borealis | reverse complement strand
CTCAACAACCTGTGCCATAAAATTGTCGTGCAACAAGTTTATAAACGTATTCCCAATATTGATCTGGCAGTACTGTTGCTCCAGTCAATATCTGGGTAATTAAAATCCCCCATTATCAATACTTTTCCCAAACTAGCAGCTTTTTCTATTTGTGTCAGGAGCTTAGCCTCCTCCTCCTCACTTACATTAGGGGGTCTATAGCATACCCCTACAATTAATTTGCTGGACTCTTTACAATTGGTGAAGAATTCTACCCATAAAACTTCTGCCCCTTCATTCTCTAGCATACTAACAAAGATATACAGATAATAAACATACTCCATCCAGGATACTAACCTATGGGGCAGATATATCAAAGGTTACATTTCTTTCAATCTTATTAATTAGGTAAAAAGAAGTAACAAAGAAAACCCCCACTCACGTGCTCAAATAATTGTCGGAGTGAATAATTGCTGGTTTAACAATTAAAGAGATTTAAATAAATTAATAAAATTCCGTGATAAAATTAATTGGCTAAGTCCAATTCATTCAACTAAATTGAATCAATTATCTAAAAACCAATAATTTAAGACAAAAATCAAATAATTAATATAGAGCTGAATAAAGTGCTTGGTGCAAAGCTGGCAACAGCTATATAAATATTGTGATTACTATCAATCTATAAATCAAGAACACAATGAATATAAATATATATCTAAGACCACTGATTGTGATTAATTTCCAACTTATTTAAACAATATCCAAATTCATAGAAAAAATCAAATCATCATGATTAGAACTATATATTAATTAATGTTGCTGAATTCATCATATATCAATGGAGAAATAGAATCGATTCAATTAAATAAATATATTCACTGTTAAAAAACGGCTAAATAGCCAAGGTGTAATTCAATAAGTTAATAACCCAGCATTTAGAAAATTTAAAAAGTGGAGAAAAGGAAAATAGATAGAGGGTGGAGAAGTCCCAAGAGAACTACTGCCTGTTGTATTTCTAGGCCCTGGGACCCCACAAGAGGGAGTACGGCAAGCGATGTGGACTGTGGTCTCGGTTTTTACCTTTCTATCTGAGTTAAGAGCTAAGCTTCCCTAAAAAACCACAAATCTCACAAGGCCATGTAGTAAAAGGAGAGCAGGAGAGGTTAAATGCGGTTAAAAATGGTAACAAGAGTTTTTCGTGAGTAAAGAGGATTAAGGCTGATAAAACCAAATAGCTGGAGTCTTAGTCCAATCGGTTTTTGCCAACGCGAGTTTCGCCAAGGCTTTCTCAAGGCTTTCAATCTTATCATGATTTTTCTCTAGGATTGAAGAAAATGTAGTGGCTCATTTAATTTCCCACTTCTCCAAAAAATTTTCTCCAGAAAGAATTCTCCAACGTTTAGCATAACCCTTCTAAGCCTGTTCCAAAAACTTATTATTCAGCCAAGTTTAAAAGTTGTGAAGTTATTAATGCTGTGGGAAATGTTTATGTATATAAGGCTTGGCATGGAAATACCAGTGAAAACATACAAGGAAAATTCGATGTCAGAATCTCAACCTTAAGGGGATGCTTTTTAATCATTTGTTTTTTTTTTCTTCATATCCCTGAATAAAACTTTTTAATGCTAAATATCACCTATTAATCTAAATCATGTAAATGTTATTTATTAAGTGAAAAAATAACATCAAAATCGAATACAAAACATCTAATCTAATATAAACCTAAAATGGGGGTCCCAACCTTTTTTTACCCATGAGCAATATTTAGATGTAAAAAAGTTGCATGAGTTGCAAGAGCATGAAAAATGTTCATGGCTGGTGCAAGAATTGTGATTGGTCATTTGGTAGCCCCTATGTGTAGTGGCAGCCTACAAGAGGTTGATTTTTATGTCACCAAAACTTGCCTCCAAGCCAGGAATTAAAAAAGAGAACCTGCTTTGTGGTCACTGGGAGCAACATTGAATGGGATGGAGAGCAACATGTTGCTCATGAGCCACTGGTTGAGGATCACTGATTGAAGAGATGGCAAGGTCATATAGAAGTCAATGGGAGAGGTTTGTAGGTTTTTTTTGTTAGCAATCGCATGACAAATATGAGGTTTTTGTATTCTTATTCAAATTTATAAATTTGTGCTTTTTATAGTCAGACTTTTATTAAATACTGCAAGTAGGCCTTTGTATTTTTTTTAAATGTAAGGTTATTCTTGTTCATTAAGGGGCAAATTTACGAAATTCCCGTGAAATGATCGAAGTTCGATCTAATTCGATCGGAAATTTTTTTCGTGAAATCGGATATGCAAATTTGGCCTTTTCCATTCACGAATAGCGAATGATTCGACTGCCTACTTTGCCAGATTGAACCTACCGAATTGTAAAAGAAGCCTATGGGGAGCTTCCCATAGGCTTCTTTTACAATTCGGTAGGTTCAATCTCGAATCCTGCTCGAATACCATTCGTACAATCGGAGCATTCGATCGTTCGAATCATACAAATTGCTCGGATGCTCGAATGAAATTTCAAGATTTTTTCGTGAAATCGAACGATCGGTATCCAATCGGCAGTGTGTAATTTTTATACTATTCCTGTTTATCTATAAGTAACAAAGTCATTTACCATTTTAACAGCAGATGCAGTCAACAAGGTTTGGCAACCACTATGAAGTGATGTTCTACACACAAACTTGATAAAGGGCCGTTGTGCTCGAAACATGTCATGTTAAATAAAGGCACTTTTGCAGCAGAACCTCTGCGCTATTTTGTATCGACACCTACCATTTTGGAACTACTATTGATGGCTTTGGATGGAAGCAAGGTGCAGCGATACTTAAAACTCAAAACACAGAGGAACGAGTACCAGTTTATTACATGTGCTACACACAACACATATATACACAGTATATATACTAACACATTCTGGCTAGATCATTAAAGGCTATTTTGTGGCTGTACCATGGATTATGGGTAGTGTAAAATATTTGTAAGGTCGCAAGTTGTCTTTTCCTGTCTAAAATACTTAAAATACCTACAGTATATTTTAATCTAAAATGTTTTAACTCTTCACAATAGATAACTGTTGATGTATCGTGATGGTAATCAATGTCATGACTACAATAATTTTTCTGCCTTTGCTTAGGGACATAATATAAAGAACCTACAGATGCAGTCACTTGGATTTGTAAATTAAATGCGTCGTGACTTAACTCATCTATCTCATTTATCCCACTTAGCACAGAATATTGTGTCACAGCATCCCATCCAATTAAAGAGTTCACCATTGAAAACAATGGTGCTTTGGTATGCTAATGAAAAGGTTAAATGCATTAAATGAGTTAAGATAACTTTAGCTAACACAGTTTCTTCAATTAGCCCTGAGTCACGACGCATTTAACTTACAAATCCAAGTGACTGTATCTGTAATTTGTTTTAAAGTTTTTTTTATAACAATACAAAAGTTTTATTCCTATAAGCCTGCTTTGTCACTGGAAAGAGGAATCCTTACACATCTAATTATTCTATCTCTAAAGATCTATTTTGTGTAGAGAGTTGAAATGTATTTATATTATTATGACTCTTTACAATATATCTCTCTGTTGACTTGTGCCATCCAAGAAAAGCAAGAACATTAAAACCCTATCTGCCTGACCACAAGCATTACCCTTTATCGTCCCACAATGCTGACTGTTTCCATTGACACCCCAGACAAGTGTTTTGCAGTATGTCAGTAAACACTTGGAGCACCGATGGAATTATAAAGTACTATAAACATCACACTTTAGGCTTTATTGATCTTATTTTATGACCTGCATCTACCCCACCTCATAACAAATTTTAAAAGAAGAGTTTTATTATATTTGTAACAAAGTAGACAAAAAAAGACAGCAGAAAACACTTCATTATTTTGGGAATCGAAAGAACGTTTTGAAGTACAAAAGTACTCTCTGTTATAATAGAGGCAGGAGGCAAGTTTTGTACAAGAGGGTTTAATGCACAATGCATCTCATACTGTATGTGAATATAAATAAATATAAATATATATATATATATATATATATATATATATATATATATATATATATATATATAAAAATAAAATATTATTTAATAATACACATCTCACCAAATGTGCAGTCTGGTATATAATATATCACACCGCACTGAAAAACCTTGTACCTCCACAAAGAAAATATAGAAAGTGTAGTTGCTTTATGCAGCACTATATGGGGCATAAATGTTAATTTGCTTTAAAAGTCAGAACACAAAAAAATTACTATGTAGCATGAACATAATAATCAAGAAACTTAAAAAACTAAAAATGTTTTTACCTCACAGCAAAATATTTTAGAGCCTGTTAAACCATCGGTAAACTATAAAAAAAATTTGATCTGCCAGGAACCTCAGTGGGCCTGAATATTTTTTGGTTCCCAGCATCCACTGAGTCTGTTTCCCCTATTGTTACTCCATCACCAAAAAATGTCCAAAAATGTAAAAAATAAATAAATAAATGTTCACGCTAATATGTAATATGTTGACTGAACTGAAACTTGACCAAAAGACTAATAAGGACATTTCTGTAGATATTTGGTGAAAACACCTTTGCACTGCTTTTTCCACAGCTTCAGTAATACAAACCTGAAAGCCTGCAAGTTATCTGTATGCTGAATTGTGCTTCTGCTGATGTAAATAAAAATGGAATGTTTCTGTAAATACAGTACCTATAAAATATCCCCCTGCTGTTTACAGACCCTGAAAGAAATCTGACTCCAGCAATAAACTTTTCACAAAACCCCACCATGCTGAAGATTTAAAGCATTGACATTTCAGTTATTTGTCCCCCACCCCGACCTCCTCATTAACCAGGTATCTTTGTACTCAAAATATTTACCACCCGCACCAAATTTACAGTTTAATTTGCTTCATAAAATCATTTATTGACTGATCAACCTCATTACTAAGCTCAGGCACAGACTCCAGAGCGCCCGGCAGTTTTAATTCTTGTAACAGCAGGGTACGGCAAGAGAAAAACAATCCTGTCACATTAACCACAGGGGTCTAAATTATTCAAATACACTAAATTCTCGAAGAACAGTTCCCTTGCTCGTAATTTGTCTTTCCTAGCCAACAATTAACCAGGAATATTCTAAGTTTTCAAAGCCAAGTGTTTGAAATTTCAAGGTGTAGCAGTTCTGCACCTGGATTCAAAGATTAGCATCTCTACCCTGCTCTGTGCCGTGACATGCAGGAGTCTCTATCCACCCAAACTTATTACATATTGTATACAAAACAAGTGAACCTTGAATAAGATTTCTGGCAATATTTTACCTTTTATCGAATATTTGTTTATAATACTGACAGTTTTATCACAAATGAATGATATCATTGTCTTTTGCATTCCAAAAAGGAGAGTATGTTCATTAAAAGAGAGGGTAGGGGCTGTATCGGAGCCTTGACATAAGAACAATTTTCTCTGTAATGTACTCTGTGATTGAATGGGTTTGTGGAGCTGTATTCAGAATGCATATAACTTTAACTTGAAACGTAATGGTCCCATTCCACAAAGCTTTAGCAGCAACTTGTTGTGCTTCAAGAATATACACAAATATGTATATATATATATATATATATATATATATATAATATATATTTATATTTATTATATAAATATACACACACACATATACACACACATCTGTATAGCTTTGTCAACTGGGTTATTTTCAGTGTTTAGAGTGGGACAGTACTGCATTTAGGTATAATGATTTAACCTTAGGTGGGAAAGTCTAATATAATCAAAATATCAACAATCGTCCCAAAAGTGATTATTTCCGCTGTATTCTGTAAGCTGATTGTGTCATACAATAACAACAGAATCATTCACAACTACTGGGGGTTTTGTCTATACATGGACCAATATGTCCAGGCAATGACATTGATTCAGAACTTCTTGGTTTGTGTGCAAATGAGACCAATCTTTGTCAAAGACACTTGTTTGCTGACCTTGTGCAATGGATTTCTGCCCAATTAGGTCGCCTACATGCTGGGGCAAAATCAGGCTGATTCAATTGCTGATCGGGGGCTATTATTCAGATAATTCAACAGGCTTGCAGAAACCCATTGGACAAGGACCACATCATTGTGCTGATGTGACTCTTGCCTGATAGATACTGTACCTTGATGATTTCTACATACATGGCCTGTTGATTAGCATAGATGGGCCAGATTGAAAAAACTAAAATAACTAATTTCACCCCACTCTGCACAATTATGTAATAAGCCCAGGACAATATGGATCCAGTTTAGGACAAGGTACTGGAACAATAACTCCACCAATATTGTTACTAATTATCCTTGCATTCTGGCTTTCACTACCCTTATCCACCTTTAATTAACTGCTACTTAAGAAGGCAATGTTTGACAAAACAAGTCACTGAGTTAATATGCCCTTTGTCACCATTATACTTCACATTAGCATTATTGACAAATAACTATGGTTGCCTAAAAATGCAATTTTGAATCAGTGTGGAGCACAAATGATAGACCAACTGAATATATTAAATAGGTGTCATATGTTTTGGGGTGATGATTTCCCTTTAAATATAGTGACAGCTTCATGTAATAATATTGTATAATAGGCTACATACTCAAACAACAGGGAAACAAAACCTTCACCATGTGCTATGTCTTGGCAGCTTTGAGACTTGATAAACTACGCCCTAGCATTTCTTTTTCTCTGTCTTCTGTCAAAGTAGCTCTCTGTTGTTGTGACAGAAATTGAAATCGGGGAGGGCTGCTCAAGACGTCTTTGAAATCCAATATATTTAGCTGCTGTTAAGCAGGGATGTGAATAAAGTTGAGGAGAATTCATTCAAGACTGCCCTGCATCTCCCTGCTGGGGCCACTGACAGCTCTAAACAGATGTAGGTAATGGAAGAGTTTAGATTTTATGGCACAAGCAAGAAGGAGCTGAGTATATCAAAATGATAAACTGCCCAGACGATGCTAAATTCATGGCTAGGAGCACAATAATGGCACATTCAATAATGTAACATCATTCAGTAAATCAAATGCCCCCTGGCTTTTCTGATTACCCACAGAAAGCACCTGAATATTATGTGGGAGAGCAAAGTTACCAGATTTTGTCAATCACTAAAGCACTGTGTGACAATAGGGGGGAACTGCAGTATTCCATAGGAAATATGCTTTCATATTTTCTCAACAGTGGGTAGTACACAGCTGGCTTTTAACATTCCACAAAGTATTTAATACAACTGTTTCCTTGGGTCACAAAATCAACTTTTTACAGGAAAAGCTTTTTCTTTGTGTTTTTTTTGTATATGCCAGGGAATGCACATTAATTACCAATGCTCCTACACAGCCAAGTTAATTTAAAAAACAGCATGCCACTAAACTGAAACAAGTAAATTTGTTCTGTATATAGGACCTGATTATAGGCATGGATCTATTATCTATATCCATAATTCTTAGGTGCCATTTATGTTCATTTTAAAAGAAACAGAAAAAGACCCTACCTCGATGTTAAGCAATAAAACTCAGTTTTGATGGCAAATATCTCTACCTTTAAATGTTAGTTTAGTTATCATGCATGGAGGGAAAGAGATGCCAAATCTTTCTTCATTATAATGGGTCATTAATAACCACAAGCGTGTAGAATGCCATTTTGCATGCCATTGCCATGTTTTCATCCAGAGTTTATTTCCCATAATCCATTTAAATAATTCTGAAGTGAGTCTTATTAAAACTGTTGGGAACTATGGGCAGGCAGAACAATCATGTGCCTAGGGCACAATGGTGGGGGATGCTAAACACTTGCCTCTTCCATTGCCTACCATTAGTGTGGACCTTTCCCACCCACACTGTTGTCTACCTAGTGAATGTGCACAAGCGTTGTGTGCACAATCATTGGTGCATGCATGGTTTCTAGGGTGCCTGCTAGCACCTTGAGCTATTGTCACCTTAAAATGATACTGTCATGGGAAAACATGTTGTGCAAACACTGTGCATGTCATCATCTAAAGTAAAATGCAAAAAGGTATTTTGTACATTTTGTACGTAAGGCATTATGATAAACATGACACCAGTGCTTTCTATTCTTTTCCTGTTAAATATATTATTGTGGTATTTCTTAGGAAATGACAAAAAACATTAAAGGGATACACTCATTTAAATATGGGATTTTATAGCCCTTTACAGTTGGTTTCATATGTTTCCATTGATGGCATAATTTTGTAGTTCAAAACCTAATGCTAAGGTTATTAAATAATAGACTATTATATAAAATAAAGTTTATTTTCAAATTCATATGTATGGAACTGGATAGTGCAATTTGCTTTATACCCAACAAGTAAAATATGTTTTCTCATAATTTCATAATTATTGCAACCTTGAGGTGACACAATTTCAGATGATGTTGAAATGCACACAATTTCCTATGTCTGCACCAAAAAATTCAGGTTGACTTAATTTCTGATTTTTGGTGTTAAAAGTCTTTAGGCACAAGTACATTGTGTCAATTGATGCAGACCACTGTGGCAATCCTGATCTATAGAGATCAATAAGAAATATTTATTTATAGGCAGATACAATTAACTAGGTCTAATCTGACTGTGTGACTTATAAGGCATCAGGATATAAAACACCATATTGTTACTATAGCTTGTCTTTAAATAGTTACATAAAAAAATTACCGTTATTCATTGGATATTATCCCACAAATCTGATTTAAGAGAACTATTCACAAAGCCAAATGGTCAGGTAGCAAGGACAGTTTCAGCCTTTTTCTATGGAAACATCCAAATTCTATTCCTCTTAAGAGATACTCTCCTTGTTGAAGTTATAAGGACTCTCTACGCTTGGGCATTTTCCTAGAGTATATTCTTGGATGGCTAATAAGCAGTCAAAGCAATCAAACACTTTTCTCCTCTGGTCATTCGCTACTACAATTAACCTTCCAAGGAAACTATTATTCTTGTTAAAGCTAAAACAATAAATATTCCTTGCTTCATCGATTAAGGTTTTAGGCCGTAATGCTAAATGTTATACGCTCCAGCCATATGATGTGAATACATAATTCTGGCTTCCCCTGCAATGTCTTCTGCATTTTCAATGAATACACAGCAGTTTTCTTAATATTTGGAAGTCACCTGATCAGACAGGCCATGAATCCTATATTCTACAGCTGTGCATCACACTTGTGCATTGGCTTAGTAAATTTTTACCTATTCAATGTTAAATATTTATATTTACTGATAATATAATAATTTTGGTTAAAGACTCCAGATATCTAAGGCAACTTGGATATTATAAAAATAATTAATTCCTCTTGGAGCTTATAACAAAATGTGATAACATTTTATATTTCACAACAGGCGGTACATTATTTTCTAGTGTACAGTAACATGTATTTAGAATGTCCCCAGAAAAGTGTATTTGAAAGAAAGAAAACATGTTTATGGAAAAGTACATTCTTAGGGCTTCCCTTTAATTATTTTAACTTTAACACTATTATACATGTCTCTTCAACAAATTGCATTTGTTCTTTGCTGTCTAATATTGTGTCCAGTCTCAGAATAGCCTGATATCCTTCCTCCATTAAACATTCTTCGACAATGTTAACTTTTTAGATTGTATCTCCAGTTTATTTTATCTGTTATTGATCCACCTTTTACTGGCTGCCTTTAGGCTTACTCAGATAGTCCATTAGTATATAACATCACATGGCCTTAATCCATTAAATGCCAGAAGGATATTTACTACATGGCACGAGAGAATGTTTTGATTCTTTCAGAAGCTTTTAAAGGTTAAAATCCATCTCTAAAATACTGAAAATGACATGTTCATCTTTTTAATCATAACTTGAAACCGTATTTCCAATTATGAGTATTGATATCTCCATATAAATTAATTTTACTTATCTATATATATTTCTACCAATGATTCAAGTGATGCACAAAGAAATATGAACAAACCCAGAATGAGACACAGGCACAGAGGTACACATATTCTCAAAGGAAAACTATACCCCCCGAACAATGTAGGTCTCTATAAAAAGATATTGCATAAAGCAACTCATATGTAAAACAATGCTTCATGTAAATAAACAATTTTTATAATAATATACTTTTTTAGTAGCATGTGCCATTGGGTAATCATAAATAGAAAATAGCCATTTTAAAAAATTCAATGGTGCACACAAACATAACAAACAAACTATAATGTTAGGTCACATGAGCCAATTAACAGACAGAGTTGTGTCTTTTGCTTCCACACTTCTTCCTGTTACAGTTAGAGCTGAAATAATTCTGGTCAGGTGATCTCTGAGACAACACACAGACCATTCCTTAATGGTGGTTCAAGGCAAGAGATGTAAAAGGGCAATATTTACTTAAAAAATATTCCAGTTTGGTAAGATTCTTTAATATGCCACTTAATTTGAATTTGTTGCTCAAGTATTCATTTAGGGGGTATAGTTTTCCTTTAAAGGTGTAAGACTTGCACATGGAGAGACAGGCCCATACACACAAATGTAATAAGTGCTTAACAGAAAAAATATGTGTAATGTGAACACTTTTCCCTCAGTGAGAGCAGTTTTTCCTTTGCCAAAGTATAATAGATTTTGCAAACTTACAAACCACCGGTAGAAAAAAAATGTTATAGTTTGCTCCAGTATACAATGCATGTAATTCCTTACTGAGAAGCTATTTTTGTGCTTTTTATACAAATGCATTTCGAGTTATGGCTTTTATAACAGCCAAAAGAGTCTGGTATATAAAGAGAGCGGGAGAGATTCATCATTCATAAAGATGAACTATCAAAGCAGAGAAATGCATACAGAGAAAATTACTCCATTCTGTTACATAGGTACAAATTTGCCCCAAGGTCTTTTGTCCATAGCAATGGCTCCCATCTTGCTTTTACTTCTCAACTTAAGATATGCAAAAAGACCCCCATGAAGACGGCAAGCGTACACAAAATGAGAAAGAGATAATGAAAAAGCCTGAGACTAATGCACGTAGTTAAGCATGCCATATTTTGTGCAGTTTTTTGTCAGGCAAATAATGCATTAAATGGATGATGGTACAGAGGGTGAAAACTTCATGTGGACATTGGTTCATGTGCCACCATGTCACTCCATATAGATAAAGATCATTACAACATCCTTTTCCTCCAAAATGAATGTTGGAACAAATTATGAAAATAAATGTTTGGAAGTTTTATTAAGGGGTGCAAGTGTGCCAAAGGAAAATGACCAAGATGGTGCTCAACAGTTTTATAAAGAAAGCAATTTTTGTCTCATGTTTCATAAAATGAGGGTTGTAATGTAATGAAAATTTACTGACTGCTGTACTTAACTTATACAAACTAAGCTGCAAGGTTTTTTTTTATAAATGCCTTGGACCCAAGCACTGGCATAACTATAGTGGAAGCAGACCTTGCAGCCACAGGGAGGCCTGGGGGAAAAGGGGGCCCGGACTGAAATGTGCCCTTCCTCTGTAGACAAGAAGAACCCGCCCCCTTCCCCAGTCACTTTCTTACCTTCGACGGGGAAGTAGCGTGCATCATCATGGGGTGGATTGTGGGTGGAGTCTAGGCCGGGGTGGGCAGAGTCATGGCAGGAAGTAGATAGGAGGATGGAATCAGAGTGTGCTGGGCCCCTCTGAAGGTTTTTTTTGCAGAGGACTCCATCACATTGCATCATTGTTCATTTGCACCATGCACCTACGGACACTCCTTAACTTTTCTAACTACTAAGTGATGCAAAAATTAGTTATTGGGCAGCACAAGGGATGTCCATATGAATCCTGCATCCCGTCCCTCAAAAAGCCAGTGCTTCACGTGCAGACAGCTCTGTTTTCCTACAGAAAGTGCAGTTTCTTGCACTCCAGAATAGAGCACAATATACAGTACTTGGTGAGTAAATGTTTACAGGATTTAGCATCACTTGAATGTGTTCGAAGTGTAACATTAAAATAAAGTTTGAGCAGAAAGGAATAAATTAAAGAAAAGGAAATAATACAGGTACAGGATCCTTTATTGGGAAACCCATGATCCAGAGAGCTCTGAAATACATTTTTAAAATGTCCTCATTGTAATGTAATAAAACAGTTCTTTGTACTTGATTCTAACGAAAATATAATAAACTAGAGGTAAAACCTGTTGGGTTTATTAAATGTATTTAAAGTTTAAAGTAATTTTTAGTAGACATAACAAAGTATGATGATCCAAATTAGGGAAAGGTCCCTTATCCAGAAACCCCTTGTCTTGAGCATTCTGGATAACAAGTCCCATAATTATAAAAAATAAGCATTACCCAGTCCATAAAGATGTCAAGCTTTGCACTACTATCAGTAGTTAAAAAAGGAAATGTGAATGAAGATGTATGTTTCACTGCCCCTTTAACTGAAGCACATTTCTTCAGTATAAGTATAGAACAGACTAAGACCACGTCTGATCTCCAGAATGACAGCATTACAGAGAGGAGCAGCAAGTACTGTATCATCCTTTAACCTTTCATTGATGGGCAGACACGGTAATATACTTAAGATTAGGCTTGAGTTGGATGTTGTAAGTTTAGCACTGCAAAAGCTCTCTCAGTGAAGAGATCCTCAGGTTTATCAGCATCTGGACTTCTTCTTTATTTGATCTGTCAGATCTAAAGCTGTGTTTAATCCAGGCCAGAATCAAGATGTCTAATTCGCTTAGCTACTTATACTTTTTACACATAGTGTGTGCTGCAGGATTACTGATGAGTGATGGGCGAATTCGCGGCGAATTCCCGCGATTCGCCACTGGCGAATAAATTCGAAAACGACGCGGCGGAAACGACGCTTCGCGATTGACGCGCGACTCGTTTCGCGATTTTTTTCACCAATTCGCGAATTTCGCTGGAAATTAGCGAATTTTTCGGCGAAGCGAAACGGGTGAGATTCACCCATCACTATTACTGATACCTAAAATAAAAATTCAAACTGCAGACAGGGTGTTTGTCTTTAAGAGATACACAGGCCTGATTTATTTTCCCCAGCACGACAGGTAGTAATGCTAATATTTTATAATTCAGTTTACAAAATTCCCATTTTCTTCGCCATCGTCATCGTCATCTTGCTTCACACGTCTGAGTCAGCAATATCTATTTCTTTTCCAAATTGACACCTTATTTCAATATAATTTGAGGCCACATGCAAATATCCAAACACCTTCAATGTTTACTCTAATGCACCTAAATTCAATGCATACCTTTCATATCTTTACATATAACTCCTGATACAAGCTGACACAAGGAAAAGGACATAGCCTGCAGCACACAACGCTGGCATTATTTAGTAGCTTGTTGTCTAGTTGTCAGTCCCAATGCTCTGTATTATCTCTATCAAACTAAAAAACAAGAGACGTTTTTATTCAGTGGTGATTAACAGACAGATCCCAAACAAAGCCAAGTCTAGCACATAACTGTAGATTCCATATAAGATCTTTTTTTTGCAAGAATTTTTTGCTTGTTCATGCTCAGATTAGATAGGAACGACAAAGGTGCACAATATGTTTTAGGGTAAGGCCAGACGGGGCGCTTTCAGGGACTTATCGCCGCATCTCCCCGAATAGCTTGGTCGCGCTGCGCACCCACGACACGTAAAGTCGCCTGAGCTTATTCACACGCAGCGGCGCAATTTTAAAATTGCCGCTGCGTGTGAATAAGCGCAGTCGACTTTATGTGTCGCGGCGATAAGTCGCCAGGTGACAGATCTCCCCGGAAGCGTCCCGTCTGGCCTTACCCTTACAGCTGAATACATTTAGATTGCAAGCTCTGAGCAGGGTTTGTTATTTCTGTTCTTTTATTCTGTAACCATTGTTTAGTGTAAGACACCCCCATTTCATTTAAAATTATTGTTAAGTATTCTATTTCTTACTGATTGGTGTTAATGATGATGAAATAGCTTGTACAGTCTTTACAATTGTGTACATATTGTGTCAAGTTCAATTAAAGGGACATTTTCAACCCTGCTTTTTAACACAAAACTCGCCCACTACCTATCTGTTCACACACTCCTTTCTGCAATTTTGGAAAGGTACACAAATGGGTCATGAATGACCTACTCCTCAGTGAATCAATGGAAAAGCAGGGCAGACAGAAAGTGATACTGTATTGGCTTACATCAGGGCAATGACTGCCTCCAAAGTGATATCTACTAGAGACACTTTTGTTATCTGTTAGGGTATGTGCTACAACTGCACTGAAAAACAAGTTTCTTCCTCTGTTGTAAACTGAAGTGACAGCAATTTTTTCATATTATTACTGTTCCTTTTCTCACCCTTCGCTAGGTCAAGCACTTTATTAATGCAACATGAGCCATCCAGTATTTGTACACCGTGTGTGTGTTCCACACTTAAAGGGATACTGTCTTGGGAAAAAAAAAATTCAAAATGCATCAGTTAATAGTGCTGTTCCAGAATAATTATGCATTGAAATCAATTTCTCAAAAGAGCAAACAGATTGTTTCATATTTCATTTTGAAATCTGACATCTGACAATATTGTCAATTTCCCAGTTGCCCCAAGTCATGTGACTTGTGCTCTGATAAACTTCAATCACTCTTTACTGCTGTACTGCAAGTTGGAGTGATATTATCACCCCCTCCATTTCCCCCACCCAGCAGCCTAACAACAGAACAATGGGAAGGTAACCAGATAACAGCTCCCTAACACAAGATAACAGCTGCCTGGTAGATCTAAGAACAGCACTCAATAGTAAAAACCCATGTCCCACTGCATACTATTCAGTTACATTGAGGAAAAACAACAGCCTGCCAGAAAGCAGTTCCATCCTACAATGTTGGCACAAGTCACATTACTGGGGCAGCTGGGAAATTGACAAAATGGCTAGCCCCATGTCAGATTTCAAATCTGAATATAAAAAAAATCTGTTTGCTCTTTTGAGAAATGGATTTCAGTGCAGAAGTCTGCTGGAGCAGCACCATTAACTGATGCATTTTGAAACAAAACATGTTTTCCATGACAGGATCCCTTTAAATCATGCATGATATTTTGACAGCCTCATGAAAGCATATGTCTTGCTAAATAATCATGAATTTACCATTCATTTGCAATTAAAACTCACAACAAGGTTGTCCTTTTTCTTTATATCTTTTGCATCCTCAGTGTTAGTTAGGCAATTTACGGTTAACAAATCAGAAGCATTGCATTCAGTTAATTTGCTTTTTGCAAACTGTGTTTACCTGCCATTTCCTTTTCATTTCTGCATTTATACATATGAATTTTAAAAGCCATATGCATTGCTTAACACATTTGAAGCCATCTCCATGAACAACCAAAGCACATTTCCAATGCTTATACATGTATCATTTAGCTTTCCAGACATCTTTGAAAAAATATTTCATACTTTTTTGTTAAAAGAAACTGGGTGGAGTATAAAGCACTCATATACAGGGTATGTTTCCCTTTTTAATACATGAATTGATAATGGTAAAAAATATACAGGCTACTGTTTGTACTGAAACTTTCTACTGTTTATCCCTCTATATTCTGGATTTCCGGGATCTATTTGTAATTTGGATCTTCATAACTTAAATCCACTGTAAAATCATTTAAATGTTAAATAAACCTAATAGGCTGGTTTTCTTCCAATGAGGATAAATTAAATCTTAGCTTGAATTATGTAGATGGTAATGTTTTATTATTATAAAGAACATTTTTTTCTCTTAAAAAATAAGATTATTTAGATAAAACGGAGTCTATGGGAGCTTTTCAGTAACTCTGAGGTTACCTGTTCAGTTTCAGTGTGTTTGACAAAATTCATGTTCCTGATAACTGATCCTATATTTTTTTTATTCCAGCTCATTGTACAGACATTTCCCTGGTTATGTTGGATGAGTTTGGATAGAAATGCCTGGCAGTCGTTTGCTGTCAGAGGACAGGTTACTCAAAAGGAAGAAACAGAGCTATTTCAGTCTGGATTCCATTGTCCTTGGAGGAACGTACAGTATGTAAACCTGAAAGCTCAGTGCCATTACTTTCCTGTTAGTTTCTAAGTGTGAATGTAACTGCCTTATATATTTCACTAACATTAAACTTAAACCTGGAGAATTAAGTTTATTAATGTCTGCCAATATTCAGTGAGAGACTAGTAGTGCCAGCTATTAAGGACACACAATTACCACAGACAAAAATGAAGCTTGGCATTATTAACTATAATTAAATTTTTCATTAAACATAATCTATTTTTTTATATGACTCCAGTTAATCCAAGCATTCTTGCCCTGCTTTTTCCCACAGCCATTTCATTTTATTACTGAACTTTCTTATAAATTGCTCTTAATGTGATCATGATTAAACATTATTTGTAAATGACAGTGTTATTTCATAAAAAAATGTTTTATTTAAAGCAGTATTTTATAGTGTGTGCTCTCCTTTCAGTTCAATGAGCTTGGTGCAGTATAGTGATGGGCGAATTTATTCGCCAGGGGCGAATTTGCGGCGAAGTCCCGCGATTCGCCGCTGGCGAATAAATTCGTGAAACGCCAGCGAAAATTCACAAAAAAAATGAGTCGTGCGTCGTTTTTGACGAGACGCAACAAAAACGACGCGACGCGTCGAAAACTTGAGTACTATATATATATATTTTTAACATTTTAACAAGAACATCAAACTCTCATCAAACTCTCATAAAATATGTGTATAATGTCAGCAGTATCTGTAAATACCAAATTATATTTGGATGGTCCAAATCTACTATATTAAGTGCATTGGAAGCTCACATTTCCTATTGATGGGCCTATTGATGCATTTGAACCCTGGAGCACCAGCACCTCTGAAGGTGGCACTAGTTCAAGGATTCTCACAGCAGACTGCATTAATTGATACAGTGTCTAGAGTGAATTGCATGCAGATCACAGAACAGACATCATCTGGACTTACAAGCTCCAGCACAAATGTGCTATTAAAGATTCAGCCATAATTGTGTTAGGTGCATCACCCTCTTAAAACCATTATAACCCTGAAATTATGAGGGAAAACCTCTGCATTGAGGTGATTGAATCCAAAAATGCATTTAACATACTGAATTTGCAGATCATATATTACCCCTTCTGGCTTAAAAATATTATCTACACTATTAAAATTAAATGTGGAATTATTAATAACCCTTGGCTACTGTATGGCTTTGGATTCCATTTTATTCAGAGTCTGGGGATATGAAAGGCCCTAGAAAGACATTTCTGCGGATCAAGTAACTTCTAATTACATCACAGCTTACAAATAGTGATGGGCGAATTTATTCGCCAGGGGCGAATTCCCGCGATTCGCCGCTGGCGAATAAATTCGCGAAACTGGCAAAAAAATTTGCCCCAAAAAATCACCGCGCAAAAACGAGTCGCGCGTCGTTTTTGACGCGACGCGTCGGAAACGACGCGACGCACGTCAAAAACGACGCGCGACTCGTTTCGCGAATTGAGCACAACTTTCGGCGAAGCGAAACGCGGCCGTTTCGCCCATCACTACTTACAAACCATTCTACAATATTCACGTATACTGTAAATTAGATGGCCGTATTGTATAATATAATTTATCCCCAAAAAAAAAAGTTTGTCCATGCCCATTTTTATGGCCACACTCCTAATTTCCATTTCACAAAATGTGGCAGGTTATGAAAGTTTGAACACATTTCTAATGAAGCTGAAATTGGCCTTTATGCTATTCTCCCAAGAAAATAGCTTATCTCAAATAAATACAGATGTATCTTAGCTTATTTTAAATTGTTACTAATGTGTCAACGTGCATGTGCTCAGTGTTCTGGCTCTCTGCCAAAAATCCTTTCATTTTAATTGAGCTTCAGAAACTTTTTTCTGGTGTCACTGCAGGAGATCAAAGAGGGGCTTTGGAAGTTTTAATAAAAATCCAGGACTGTGGGCTGAGCTGTCAAAATGGGAACTGTCCGACAGAAAACTGGACATTTGGGAGATATATATATATATATATATATATATATATATATATATATATATATATATATTGTATATGTATAGACAAATACAAGAGGATCTCTGCACTCAACCCATTATCAATATATTTAAGACAGTGGGGGAAATTCACTAAAGCATGAAGTGGCTAATGCTAGCGCAAATTGATAATGGGTTGAGTGCAGAGGACCTCTTGTATTTGTCTATATGTATTTTGTGGTCACAGCCTCATTGCACCCCCGCCTAATGGTTTTTAAAAATCAGTGTCAGACTGGCCCACCAGAATACCAGGAAAACTCCCGGTGGGCCAAGGTGTCAGTGGGCCCTCATGCTGCTAAACTTTTGGCCTATTTCATGGCCATTCCCTATTTCTATTAGAACAAAGACACTAAATAGATGGAATAATTGATTATAGTGTGTAAAGAAAACAAACTGGGAGAATTGAGGTTGAGTGAGGAGATGAAGAATGTTAGTACTGAGAGTGGGCCCCTGGTCTAAGGTCTTTGGGTGGGCCCCTGGTGTCCCAGTCCGACATTGTTAAAAATTAGTGGTGAGCACAACTTTCCCTTGTTTGTTATAGTATTTGAAACAGCATTAATGCTTCAGCACTAGTGATGGGTGAATAAATTTGCGAAACTCCAGTGAAAATTCAGGAAAAAAACGAGTCGCAAAAAACGACACGACGCGCAACGAAAACAACGCGACACGCGACGTTTCGCAAATTTTTCCGCCAACTTGCAAATTTCCAGCGAAATTCGCACATTTTTCGGCGAAGCGAAACTGGGTAGATTCGCCCATCACTATTCAGCACTCGTCTCACATAAGCATTAGCAGTCCTGCTTTAACACCCTCACTGAGGTTCACACAGGCACAAATCTCTTGCACTTATAGGCTTGGATGTACACAAGTCCCAAATTAGACTCACACTTGACACTTTCCTGGGAGGGGTTTCTATCTTCCACTCTTTAGTCCTTTGGAGCTCTCTCCAAGGGGCTGATTCACTAAAGGGCAAATTGACTAATGCTAGTAAAAATTCGCCAGCATGACGTCATTTAGTTACTTCTCAGATTTACTTATGAGCGCAGGCACCCCTTTGCCAGTGAAGTAGATGTAAACTGGCATCGCTTCACACTTTAACACCAGGTGAATTTTCGCTCTGGCAAAAGAGTTACTATGACAATTCACTAAGATTTTACTGAATTTTACCTCTTGTGCTAGAATTGCCTTTACCACCTCAAAACAGGCGAAGTGCAATAGATAGATAGGTAGATAGAAAATTTTTTAACTATTTTTTGATGAATTCCTATCTTCTAAGTCCCAAAAAAATTCTAGCTTCTTTTCATATTTACAGGGCAATAGACTGAAAAAGAGTAACTTTTTTTTGGGGTACCCATCTTCCTCCTACATTTCCTAACAAATGGAACATAAAATATACAGTGGGCACATGTGGAGGGCAACATAACAACTCTATTTTATTTTATTAAGGTTTCCTGGGCTTGAGTAATGTAATGTATTTGCTGCAACATGTCCGTCCAGCCATAACCTCTATGCAAATTAGTCAACGCTAGCAAAACTTTGCACTTTAGTGAATTAGCGTTGTCTGAACGGATTTTCGCCTTGCAAAGATTTGCAATGGCTGCTGAGCGAACGCTGGCAAATTTGCACTCTTTAGTGAATTTGCCCTCAAGACTTTAACTCAGTGGGGAATCACAGTCTCTTTCCCAGCTACTTTCACACACCCACCTCCTTCATGCACATGGATGTTTCCACTGGCCACTTACCCTCTTCAAGGGGAAAGCACTGAGGTGTCATCTCATGCCTCATATTAACTACAGCTTAATTACCTAGCCACCTCTGACTTAGGCAGCTGAAAAACACTAAATGGAGCAAAGAATGGAAGACCCATTCTGCTCTCTTCCATTCACCCATTATCCAATGTTTCCTAAGTCGATACACAAATATAGCCATGCTTCCTGCAAAAAAACACATATCTTCCCTGGAGTTTTATATTCACCAGTAACAGACTTGTGAAATACACAATTTCGATCCCTTTTTTACACAAATATCTTACACTATATACACTTAGGTCCATATATATTTGGAGAGACAAACCTTTTTCTCATTTTGATTCTGTACATTACCACAATGAATTTTAAATGAAACAACTCAGATACAGTTGAACTGCAGAGTTTCAGCTTTAACTCAGCGAGTATAACAAACAGATTGCATAAAATTGTGAGGAACTAAAGCCATCACTTCATTTCAGGGGCTCAAAAGTAATTGGACAAATTAAAAAATTGAAAATAAAATGATAATTTCTAATACTTTGTTGCAAAGTGAAGCCTTCTGAAATCAGAAGGTATTTACTTGTCTCATGCCATACATATAGCACTGCCTAGATATACTTTGTTGAAAACTCTTTGCTGGCAATGACAGCCTGAAGTCTTGAACTCATGGCCATAACCAGATTCTGGGTTTCCTCCTCTTTAATGCTCTTCCAGGCCTTTACTCCAGTCAGTTGCTGTTTGTTTGTGGGCCTTTCTGTCCAAAGTTTAGTCTTCAACACGTGAAATGCCAGCTCAATTGGGTTCAGATCAGGTGACTGACTTGGCAATTCAAGAATATTCCACTTCTTGCTTTAAAAGAAAACTATACCCCCCGGACAATGTAAGTCTCTATAAAAAGATATTGCACAAAACAACTCATATGTAAAACACTGCTTCATGTAAATAAACCATTTTCATAATAATATACATTTTTAGTAGCATGTGGCATTGGGTAATCATAAATAGAAAATTGCCTTTTTAAAAAATAAGGACAGCCTCCTGGGATCCTAGGATTCAACGGCGCACACAAAATTATAAAGTTGTCACATGAGCCAATTAACAGAGAGAGTTCTGTGTTTTGATTCAACACTTTGTTAGCAGGTTCACGCAGCCATTACACAGCAGCAGAAACTTGAACTCTATCACTCTCAAGCTGTACAGAAAGTACTGTGTATCTGCATAGTAAAAGTAATGTGCACAGTGACACCTGCAGGCCATTTGTATAAACACCACAGTCCCAGTGCCACTGACAGCCATGCATGCCCAAGCCATAACACTGCCTCCCAAATGTTTTACACATGATGTAGTATGCTTTGAATCATGAGCTGTTCATACTTTTTTCTTGCCATCATTCTGGTAGAGGTTGATCTTGGTTTCATCTGTCTAAAGACTTTTTAGAAAAGTCCAATCCGGCCTTTTTATTCTTTATGCTTATAAGTGGCTTGCACCTTGCAGTGCACCCTCTGTATTTACTTTCATGCAGTCTTCTCTTTATGGTAGACTTGGATATGAATACCTCCTGGAGAGTGTTGTTCATTTGTTTGGCTGTTTTGAAGGGGGTTCTCTTCACCATGGAAATGATTTTGGGATCATCCACCACTGTTGTCATCCGTGGAGGTCCAGTTCTTTTTGTGTGCTTTCTTTCTTTCTTATGATGTACCACATTTTGCCACTCCTAATATTGTAGCAATTTCTCGGATGGGTTTTTCTCTTTTTGCAGCTTAAGGATGACTTGTTTCACCTGCATGGAAAGCTCCTTTGACCACATGCTGTCTGTTCAGAGCAAAATCTTCCACATACAAGCACCCCCCTCAAATCAACTCCAGGGCTTTCATCTGCTTCATTGATAATGATATAACAAAGGAATTGCTGACACCTGCCCATGAAATAGCCTTTGAGTCAATTGTCCAATTACTTTTGAGTCCCTGAAATGAAGTGATTGTGTTAAAAAAAAAAGGCTTTCCTTTTTCCTGACACTTTTATACAATCATTTTGTTCAATCCACTGAATTAAAGCTGAAAGTCTGCAGTTCAATGGCATCCGAGTTGTTTAATTTAAAATTAATTGTGGTAATGTACAGAACCAAAATTAGAAAAAAGTTGTCTGGGCCAAGTGCATATTATGCCAAAACAACTACTGAAGTATATAAGAAACAAAAATATTTGAAAGCTACTGCAGTGTTTCATTTATAATAGACCTGTCATTTACAGTATATATATTAATATTTACATTTGACCCTAAAGGAAATGTTATATGTTAGTGATAGTTTTCACTGTTTCTTTATTGATATTGCTCTTATATATTGTGCAGCACTATACAGGTATGTGATCCGGAAATCCGTTTTTTCCGAATTATAGAAAGGCCGTCTCCCATAGACTCCATTATAAACAAATAATCCAAATTTAAAAAAAAAAGTTAATTTTCTCTGTAATAATAAAACAATAGCTTGTACTTAATCCAAACAAAGATAGAATTACTCCTTACTGGAAGCAAAACCAGCCTGTTGGGGTTATTTAATGTTTACAATATGATTTTCTAGTAGTCTCAAGGTAGGATGATCCAAATTACAGAAAGACCCGTTATCTGGAAAGCCCCAGGTCCCGAGCATACCAGTACATGGATACATAATTATTATGCTTTATATATACAGAATTTGAATATTCTGCAGCTTCTTACAGAGATTATATCATTCACATCAGTCCCTGTTCCTAGTGGAGTTTACAACTAAGGCCCCAATTATATAGGGTCAGATTTATATGTATGTTTTCAGATTGTGGAAGAAAACTAAAGTACCCAAAGGAAACCCATGCAAGCACGGGAATCACTATCATCAGTCCCTGACCCATTGGATCTTACAATTACTGTCATACTTCATACATACTATTGTCTCTAAAGTATCATATGTTTGTGCATGTGTGTATGTATTGAAAGGAGGAGATTGAACAGAAAACCACAACATTTTTTCACCAAAGGGAAAATTATACTTTACAAAAATGTTTGAAATAGGGATCCTTTATACTTGGGATTAGATAAAGCCCCAGTGGAGTCCATTTGCCATGGATGTTTCAATTCAGCTAGCAACTGTGGTAGCCTTTGCAAGGGTTAAAGGGTAATGAAACCCCCCAAACCCCCCATATCTTTCAGCAATCACATTTACTCTTGGCACAAAAAAAAGTTCATTATAGCAGTAAGAGCATTTTCATCAGGTGATGGTAATGTATAGAATATACGCTGTCCCTCTGCCCCAGGCAGTGAATAAGTAAAGCACGCTTTCTAGCAGCAGAAATCTCCACTTGGTCAGTGGCAATAATGTAATTTTCAAACATACAGATCAAAGCAGTTAAAGGTATGGTAGGCTCACCAGGGGTTGGAAGAAAAGCTGCAGGCTGCTGCAGAGGTAGAAAAGACATCTCTTTGCTAATCTCGTCGAAGATGAGCAGAGTATAACAGGACTTTATTAGAAGGTTCATGCAGCCATTAAACAACAGTAACATAAACTCTATCGTTCTTAAACAGTATAGACAGAACTGTGTATACACAGCATAACTCATGTGCACAGTGACCTCTGCAGGCCATTCGTATAAACACCACAATGGACAGATCCTATTCTTTGAATGAGAATTGACAGGCAGTGAATGAAGTATTAAATACTAACCACATTGCTAGTGTGCCATAAACATTAGGACACAAACAGCCATGTGACAGTGGAGACAGCAGAGCCAGCACCTCTCACTCTCAGAGTGAGAGTCTGATATAGATTTTGTAATATATTTGTTACTGTTATGAAAAAGGGTATATATTAAGCTATGCATATTTTAGAGTCAGGGAGGGTCATTTACTGAAATCCAAATCTTTCTGATTATTTAAATTAAAAAAGTCAGACCAAACTAGAATCCACTATTTAACTTTATTTATTATTAAAAAAAGCTTGAATTAATAAGTTCGGGTAAAAACCCAGATCAAGCAAAAATCAGAATCATACATTTTTTCCCAGGCTTTTTCCCCGAATTGCATGAATTTTTTGGGCCTTTTCACTAAAAGTCAGACTTTTTGGATTTTTTCCTGAAACCCCCTAAAAGGTCAGATTTTCAGGCTAATTCCAAAGCAGAATACAGAAACTTCAAAATAGGATAAAGACCTCTGCCATTGACTTATACATAACCTCGGCAGTTCTGAGATGGCAGATGTTTGAATTCTGGCTTTTTGTTGCACCAGACTAAATTTTAATTAAAAAAAATAAATACATTTTAGTTTTGCCCCAAAAAAGCCAACCAGAGTTTAGTAAATAACCCCAGGTTACTGTTCTGGTCTACATTTTCTGTATCATCTCCCTAAAGGGCAGATTTTCTAAGGGGGAAGTAAAAATTTGAATTTAAGTAATTTTGGGCTATCAAATACCCCAAAATTTGATTCGAATTGAAAAAAATGTGAAAATTTAAAAAGCCTTCGACTTTGACTATTCGCAAGCTTAAAGCTGCCGAATTGCCATTTTAGCCTATGGGGGACCTTCTAGAACTTATCCTGAAAGTTCTGAGAAATCGAAAGAGGAAATCGATCAGTTCGAATGATGTGATTGTTCAATTTGAATGATTTTAATTCGAATACAGCAGTTTTCAATCGAAAATGGCTATATTTGATCAAAAACGACCCCCAAAAAATTTCAGTGGTCGAATTTGAAGTTTTTTCAATTAGAAATTTTACCATTTTATTCATGTGGTTAACTGTAACATGTCCTTCCAGTTAACCACATGAACAAAATGACACTACGCTTTAACTGCACTTTACAAATACTAAAGGAACTTGACAAAATACATTATTTTTTTAAACATTTTTGATGTAGAGAGAAGTCCTTCATTGGCATAAGGTGTGCTAATAAATAGACTTTGGCATCTCTTGGAGATCTTATCCCAAACAAACCATGATAGTTACCAGCAGGTATGTATTTTTGTCAATGTCCATCTATAACCTCTATTTGCATTTCTTTCTATTTCAGTGTGAAAGTTCTGCACAGAAGTTTCAAAGATTATTTTGGAAGTATCCATTAAGAAATGAAAGGAAATTGGAGAGAAGACCATACTCATAAGCTACAGGGTGACAGACTAAGGAGAGATGTCAAGAAACACATCCTTAAAGAAAGGGCATTGGATCTGTGGAATAGCTTTTAGCATTGTAAGTTTAGCCAAAAAAGGACATTTTTAACAAGCTTGTGAAATGAAAAGGCTCTTGTTGTAACAGAATGTCAGAGGTGAAGAAGGTCTGGTGTTTTAAATCAAAGTGAAGGTCAGAGTAGGTGAGACAAACACTTATCATATATTTCTTCCTTATATGTTGCCTTTTTATTTAATTGCATGTTATAAACAACATGGGCTATGTAAACAGTCCATGTAACAACACATTTAAAAAGGGCAGAAAATCTTTGAGAATCAAAGGTAAGATGAAAACTCTTCAAACTTGCTTATCAATTATATTCCCCAATTTCCCCATGCAAATACTGGTTTGATAATTAAAAAAATAATTTTTGTTTCTTTGTATAGCATGGCACAGACATTTCTCGTTGTGACATCATGCGGTTAAAGTGGGGTGTTAGCACACAGCCTGGAAGTGCATATTCCTCTCCAGAGGAAATATAATTCAGCTCAGTTCCCAGGAAAGTTAAAAGAGTAAGACTCCCCCTGCTCTCTACAACAGAGCTATTTGTGGAATTGATGCTGCTAATCTTTCTGAATGTGAAGGAATTAAATTACTTTATTAGATTGACATTTTTTTTTGGCGTTACCGAAAAATCAATATTACAAAGTAATTTGAAGCTGCCATGGGACGTAAATCAATCTCATATATAATTGTTGAAACTGCGTCAAAATCATAAGCCAGCCAGCACAGTTAGAAAGACTCTATAACAATGCAAGGGAATGTCATTTTCTACAAGTTGGCTTGATTTAAAAAAGGAGTATCATATGATTTGATTTAATTAAGATGTGTGGGTATACATGCCGTATATTCCGTCTATAAAAATGTTAATGCAAAAAAGAGCACCATTTTGCGATATAAATGTTTAAAAAGTGTGGTCTACAATTCAGCAATGGCATAATGATGTCAACATTGTGTTATTGTGAGGAAACCCCCACTTCTGGAAATAAGGATTTAACATGTGAAATGTATGTATTTGTACATTGTTTCATTGTTTATTAATAAAAAAAAAATCACAAGGATTTTATCACAGGCCATGCTACCTACCAAGGTTAAAATTTTATTTTTAACCGTCACAAAAACAACTTCATGTGTCAGGAGACAGCTTTCACTCTCCAGTGAGAAATTGTCTAATGATCTCTGTAGGGAGTTGTAATGATGAAGATGTAATTTCCATCTCTACAATTATGTCAACTAACTATTTGATTATAGGGTTTATGATGTGAGGTCCTTGGAACAAATCCACTAAGGGAGTTTACTAAAGATGCCAAGTGGGAGATGCTCCTTGGTGAGAAGGATCTTGGGTAATTAAACTAACACCTGTTTTTGAAACTGTCATGGTCCAATTGTCAAGAAAAGATGTAGTGTAAGTGTAATGGCAAAGATAATATAAAGACGTGTTAAAGCCCTATAGATTTTTAATATATACTCTTTGAATAAATAACTCTAATAAACTGTTACATTCTTCTTGAACAATGGTTGTGATATAGCACCATTTAAAAAAGCAATAAAGAATATGGTCTACACTCAAGGCCAAAAACATTTTAAAAAGGCTTTTTAAAAGGCTGTTATATCAGACGACTGGGCCACCATGACACCGGGAGAGCCTCACTGACCCAGGCCAACTCCCTGCCAGGACCAGCAGGAGCTAGTTCTTAGAAGGAGGTGGAGGAACAAAATACAGGCAGGCTTTGCATCAGGTGTGCAGGTGGTGCATTAGGAAGGTGGGTGGTGCATTAGGCGGGCAATTGGGTGGTGCATTGGAAGGGCTGGTGGTTAGGTCCAATGGGTGGATGAATGGACATGTGAGGGGGGGAGATTGGAGTTGAAGAAATGGGCCCAATTTCAATCCTGGTCATACACAATAGGCTGGAGTTGTGTACTAAAAAGTGTACAGTTAAACATTTGCAACTACCAATCTGCAGGTACCATTTACTGGCCACATGTTTTTTCATTTTTAAAATCGTATTGATTGGTATGCGTACTGTAGCTGAGAAAACATGTTGTACCTTTTATTACAAATGAGGGTTTAAATGTTAAAAGAGAATTCAACCCTGTAAAACAAAAACCATATACCCCACCCCATTTA
>CM044438.1:49382636-49434399 GCA_024363595.1 Xenopus borealis | reverse complement strand
ATATATATATATAAAAATATTAGTAAGAGAAGTACTGGGAGTTGGTGTAGTAAAGCCCACTTCACAGGGCACCAACAGTTATCTTGGGCAATCTTCTGAATTTGTGTTTGGACCTCTGTGTTTGTCTTTGAAAATTTTTCATTAGTGTATTTGAAGGATAATGTATTGTAAGGATGAATGCCAGAGTTCATCTTAATGGATCTGCGCCCCCTCAACTACGCATGCAGGAGACACGTGCGAATGTGCACGCGCTCAAACAGCCGCAGGACTGCCGGCGAGCACAACTCACTAAGCTGAACTAAGGGGTAGGCAGCAGTGAAAGGTACGTGCCTGGTGACCGCAAAGCTTTGTGCCCTAGGCACAAGCCTACTCTGCCTACCCCTAGTTCCGGCTCTGTTCGAGGGTGAGGTAACCCTCGAACTGACCAATTGAATTTTGGTTGAATTTTAACCCTTCAAATTCGAATATCGAAGGGTTTTAGTACAATTCAATCAATTGAACGATTGAATAAAAAAATTTTGATTGAGCAATTCGAACGATTTTAACCATTCGATCGAATTTTTTTTATTCAATCTTAAAAACTTAGAAAAACCCTATGTGAGCTTCCCATTGGGTTTAATAGCAATTCGGTAGGTTTCATCTGGAGAACTAGGCAGTCAAATTAAAATTTAAAGGGCAAGTAATTCGACTGTCGAATATTTGAATATCTGAATAGAATTTTATCAGAATCATTCGATTGAATTTTGAAAATTTGATGGTTGTAGTGGCCACCAAAAATATTCGAAAATTGAAATCTTTTTGAAAATTCGATCGAATTCCGAATCAGTCATGTGACTTTAGTAAATCTGCCCCTTAATGATTGATGATAACTCAGGTGATAGAATGCCATGTTTGTATAAGGACATTCATTAGCATTTGGTACCTGTTGATTTTATAATTTTATTTAAAAGGTATAATAAAAAGTTGTGTTTTTAATGTGTTGCTATACGTAGCTCTAGGAAGGCTCATTGATTGAAAGGGGGGGGCTAATAATTAAAGGTGTCCATACACGTAGAGGTCAGAATGGCGCAGATACGGGAGGTCGGATCGCGGGACCGCATCAGATGCGAACAGATATGGCGCAATCCGATGGGATTTTTAATCCTGCCTGATCGACATCTGGCCGACTTTCGGCCAGATATCAATCGAGGAAGCCCATCGGAGGTCCCCCCACACGGGTCGATAAGCTGCCGACTGTCAGCAGCTTTTATCGGCCCATGTATGGCCACCAATAGGTTTTAGTGGTCCTGTTTCTATAGGAAGGATAAGGTAAACGTAAATAAAAATAGTTTTATCTTTACATTTAGAACAAGTGGTGTAATGGAGGACATGGCCCATCAACCCAATGTCATGTAGCATTTAACCGATAGCCAGCAATACCACCCCAAGTGATGGAATGTGCTCTCTGCTGCATGAATGGGATCTTTTTATGAAATAGTGGGAAGGATTTGTTTCTTTCACAATGGACCACACACAGCACAGTCACAATTCAGGAAAACATATATTTAATGTATAATATAACCAATACACTGCTTTTTCTACAGTTTTCACATTGTTTTAAATATTTTTTATTTGCTTCTTCAGAATGAATGGGAAAACTATTATAACTTATTAAATTAGTAAGAAATAATAGTTGAAATAAGGAACCAGTAAAAGGGTTTTGGATTCTACCACTGGTTTAGCTGGGACAAGGAGTTAAAAATCTCACAATCCAATGTTGTAGTACTATAATTACCTTTTCTTTATATAGTATAGTATCTCTTAGTATATGAGCTACCCCACATTTCAGTAATCACACAGTGGTCAGCATCTCAGGCAATAAACCTGTACCAATGGTGCAAAATGAAGTTAATCTCTATAGATGAAATACAAGGCTTTTAATGGTATAGCAGCACCCCTAGTATAACACAATTAATGAATAATTAATAAGGAATACCGAAGCGTCTAAACCAAAAGTGAAGTACCGAAAGCGGGTCAAAATTTTGCTGAGTCAGACACACATTTGAAACTTTAAATCCCTTTTGAAACAGCTAACAAGTAGCAACTTGCATGCTCATGAACCAATTGTACTGGCAACTGGCCCGCATAAAGCAAGGCTATTTAAAGCATCCCACTGCTGCTGATTGGCCAGTTGCGATTGCTAGTTAACTCCTGAACTGCTGGAGAGTCTTTCCTAACATCACCCCCCCCCCTTAGGAGCGTTCCAGCTTATCCAGATGTAAAGTATGAAACTCCGCAATGAAACGGTAAGCATGAATATTTTTAACCGGTTCTTAAGATCTTTCCTCTGGACCATAACCTTCCCAATGCAATCAGGTATTGCAGTTGACCCCGAAAGATACTTGAGTTTAAAATTACAAACTATAAATTCTTCCATCACCAGAGGAGGGTGAGGCAAGACCACCTCTGAATGATAGCGAGACTGTCTACTGAAAGGAACAGGAGAAATTGCGGACTTTCACTGTGCTATCTTTGCAAGACCTCTGTACAGTGTATCTGGACCAGGTGAAATTAGATGGTTTCTGCCATGCTAACATGAATCGGTTCGCACAGGGATAGCACAAAGATAGCACAGATTGAAAGGATACATTAAGGGTTAACTTCTGTCCTTGAAACTTCTGTACTTGTTCAAACTTCTTTGTGCAAAACAAGTTTCTGTGTTACGTACTCCCCAGCTGGCCTGAGCAGCCCCCAATGCCCTTGGGCGAATATGTTTCTTATCTTTTCCTATCACGCATACCAGCACACCCCACCCTCCCAACTACTAGAATATTCCTTTTGCAGACACACAGAATAATACTTCTCATTTTCCCTTAGCCTAAGGCACACACAGGGGGAATTTTTCCCCCTCTGAGGCAAATTGGAGAGGCTTAGGATGGGGTTTTTGCCTTCCTCTGGATCAACTAGCAGTTAGGCAGTTAAAATTAAAAAAAAAAAAAGGTTGAACTTGGAGTCTTTTTTCAGCCTAACTTACTATGTTACTATGTTACACCTATTGTAACACGTCATATTGGCTATATAAGCAACTGCTGTAACCCTAATAAATCGGAATGACACGTGCCTACTGTGTCATTCTTTGCAAGACCCCTGTACAGTGTATCTGAACCAGGTGAAATTAGATGGTTTCTGCCGTGCTAAGACTAATCGGTTCGCACAGGGATAGCACAGTGAAAGTCCGGAATTTCTCCTGTTCCTTTCATCTACAAGATTTCAAAATAGAGACATGGAATTATGAGAGGTAATTCAAGAGGGCATACTACTGGGTTAATCTGTGCTGAAATTCGAAAAGGTCCTAGAAATTTGGACCCCAACTTGATGCAATCTTGAGTCGCAGATTGTTTGAAGACAACCACACCCTATCTCCAACTGCAAATGTTGGTTCTAGAGATCTCCTGTTGTCACCAAAGATATTGCCCAAGGATCTGATTCACTCTCTCTGTCTGTCATTTGACTACGGATGGTAAGGGGATGATAGAGGGGTTTGAATATTCAAAATTTTGCTAAATTCTTGCCAAAATCTGGAGGTGAACCGAGTTCCCCTATCAGAGATGACTGAATCCAGAGCGTTGAAACCTCTCGCATCACCAATAAAATAAAAGACGATGACGGGACCCCTTTTATAGGTATAAAATGTGCCATTTTTGTCAACCTGTCGATAACTACCAAAATCGTGTCAAACCCCTTAGATTAATTTCTGAGAAAGAAAAGCACAGGGATGCAGAATGTCCCCTTGGCCATGATGTTGAGATAGTACTGCTCCAATTTCCACATCAGAAGCATCTGTCTCTACAATAAAAGGCTTTGATAGATCCAGATGAACCAATATTGATGCTGATGTGAATCTTTTCTTGAATTCATCAAAATCTCCTTGAGATGCTGAAGACCAGGAGAAAGGAGTGCCTTTGTGTATAAGTTGAGCAATGGGCGAGGTTATGGTTGAAAAATTCTTGCTAAATCTCTGATAAAATTTGTGAATCCAATGAATCGCTGAACTTCCTTGATATTAGTAGGAACAGGCCATTGGAGCAGTGCAGAAACCTTACTCTCATCCATCTTAAATCCCAGGAATTTGACACGTGTGATTTCAAATTCACACTTCTCTATCTTCGTATACAGATAGTGAGTTCTTAATTTGGTAAGAATCTCTGTTACATGCTCTCTGTGTTGCTTAAGGTTATCGGAGAAAATTAAGATATCGTCAAGACAAACAATAACGTACTGATCCAAAAGGTCTTGAAAAATGTTATTAACAAAAAATTGAAAAGTGGCTGGCCCGAAATGCATGACCAGATACTCAAAATGATCATATCTGGTCCAGAATGCCATTTTCCACTCATCCCCCTGTCAAATCCTTGCCAAGTTATAAGCTCCTCTAAGATCGAGTTTGGTAAAGATCTTGGCAGACCCTTGTCAATCAAGAAGCTGTGAGACTAAGTTGATGGGGTACCTTTTCTTTAACGTGATGAGATTCAGCTCATGGTGTCATGAATTGCTGGCAGGTTTACAGATAGGAGCCAAGGTGGTGGATAATAAAGTATTTATTATTGAACAAAAAATAAAAATAAACAGACCTTTGCAGGAATACAAAACAAGTGCAGGGAAAAAGGCAGAAACGCAAGTCCATGTTCAGGCTGAAATTCAAAGGCAGGCAGCAGACAAATGGAATCAGATTCAGGCAGAAAGGTCAAGACGGCCAGAGTTCATGCAAAAATCCAATATATTAGCCAAAGGTCAGAACCAGGAGATCAAGTACAAAAAGGTTCAGGGACAAGGCAAGGTTACCGGATAACAGGATACAAGGATTCACAGGACACAAGGCTTGAAACTAACAATCCAGCAAAGGGGGTTAGAGGGAACAGGCTTATATAGTGTTCTAATAACAATTTTCCCTCAACTGGATCGGGGGGCTCTATGACAGGCTGACCTGGAGATAGCAAAACCATAGTCATCATAAAGCCAGGCAAGCACCACACCACCTCCTCTGGCTCAAACAGGAGGAGCAGAGTCTGGAACCCAATAGGTCTCTGGTTCAAAACAAGGGAGTTCCTTACACACAGTAATCTATGCAGGGCCTTAAGGATCCATCCTTCTTTTTAACAAAGAAAATGGGGGTGCCTGCAGGGGATGTGGAGGGTCGTATAAAACCCTTCTCTAGATTCCCTTGCAGATAACTCTTTAATACGCTGAGTTCCTGCTCTGATTATAAATCTGACCAAAGGGAATCTTAGATCCTGATAATAAATCAGTTGGGCTATCATATACCCTATGGGGGGGAGGGGGTAACTTATCCGCCTCTGTTTTATCAAACACATCAAAAAACTCACTATATTGTCTTGTAACTGATGGTTTATCCGACTTTGCTGAACTCTCAGAAGTACTGAGTACTAACTATTCTTAAGTGGATCGAAGGACACTGTGCCTTCCCTCCAATCAATCACCGTTTTGTTTTAATAACCAAGCATAACCAAGAATGACTTCAAAAGACAAATTAGGTACAATATCTAACAAAATGAATTCAGAATGAGACTGACCAATACATAAGGTGACATCTGAAAAATGGTGTGTAATTGGACCCAAATGAAGGAAAGATCCATCCACCACCCCAATCGCTAACGGGGTATTCTTGGGAATTCAAACTTGATCCCAATCTGGTAGCCGTCCCATAAGAAACAAAATTCTCTCCAGTGCCAGAATCCACCAAGGCAGTCCCATAAACAATCTCACTTCCTGCCTGTAAGAGGAGACAGTTGGGGGATCAAATCCTTTGGGCAGCCAAGAAAACAGTAATTCCTTGCCCTTACTTTCCTTGCCTCAACTTCCCCTTTTGCCTTCTCATGCCTTTACAATCCTTCTTGGGGCATGTAACTGAAAATTACCTTGGCCCCCACAATAGAGACGTAGGCTATTTTCCCAATGTCTCTCCTTCTCTTGTGCACAAAAATGGAGTGCTCCAAACCTCATGCGAACAAATCCTTTCGGATCAGGTGCTGTGCAGTAACAAGTCCGACCTGCCATGGGTCATACAAACTTTATGTCAATCCAATTTACTGCAGCACACTGGAAAGCTTTTCAGCAGGTGATTTTTTATTTGCTCAACACATAAGTGCAGACAAAAAGAGTGGCTAGTCGATTCCCCCCTCTCCTCGGTATCCCAACCGAGTCTATGACCTGAAATTTTAATTGGCTCACTGTATGTCCTGCCTGTTTAAAATGTGCTGGAACAGGTAGAGTCGTCAACTCCTTACCGATCGTAGATTTGTGTTTGGATATTCTATCCTTTATCTTTTGGGTAGTATCACCCACGTAAAGTAAGCCGCAAGGGCATTTAAGTAAATAGATCACAAAAGTTGAGTCACAAGTGTAGTATTGTCTAATAGCAAACTTTTTACCGGAGTGTGGATGATGAAAATTTTCCCCTTTAATTACTGAGTTGCATTGTGTACAATGCAGGCATGGGAATGTACCAAACCTTGGTCTATTTAGAAACCGGGTATTTTGTCCCTTGGTACTCCCCATATCTGCCTTGATCAATCTATCCTTTAAATTTTTTGCCCTCTTGGGGCATGTAACTGAAAAATTACCTTGGCCCCCACAATAGAGACGTAGGCTATTTGCCCAATGTCTCTCCTTCTCTTGTGGTGACAGGGGACCTCAAATAAAACCCAAATGCATGGGTTCCACCTCTGAATTGGAATAACTAGGGAGTACCATAGTAACAATTGGCATGATAACCCCCTGGCATTCTCACTGCCTCTCCAACAGCCGTTTATCAATCTTAACACATAGTGCAATAATGTCATCAAGACCCTTGGGTGAATCAACCCTGCCAACTCATCTTTAATTAATAAATAATAGTTATTAATAAATAGTAACTATATAATAAACTATATGACTATTATAATTATATTAATAAATAATAACAATTTACTAATAATTGTTATTAATGAAGGTGGATTAATTATAAGCAATTGCAGTCCAATACTGTGGTTTCTGCAGTCAAATATAAAGTTTGGAAATATCCAAAATCCCCTCCAACATTCAAAATAACAGAAACATTTTTCCCACTCCCATCTTGAAACTATTAAGTTTTAAGCAATCACAATAGCTTCAAGGAGTGCATCATATGAATTTTAAGGCTGAAGCTGAAACTAGTTTGCAAGCTGCAAGCCATCTCAAATCACAGTATCTTAAAACTATTCACAGAGAAAATAACTGTCAGCTGTTCAAAATGAAAGCCACTGAATAACCAAGCAATGGCATGATAAGAAGGGTTGATGTTATAAGTAGCAATATAGTTGTGTACAACAGTTACTAAACTTGGAATCAAAGGGAAATAGAAGAAGTGGTTGGCTCTTAAAAATCACCTGCTTTGTTGGCAACAGATTATTATTTTCTCTCAGAGATAATTTTTGCTGCTCCTGCTGTAGTGCTTGAGATTGAGCTATATCAAGGCAGAAACACCTCTGGTTAATGACCAATTTGTGTTAGTGGTTTACAAACATTAAGAAAATATTTTTCATCTAGCACATTTAAAATAAGGAAAGCACAAACATGATATAGCTCATTTCATTCGTGCACAAAACAGCAGGAATTATGAAAGATATTGCTGAGTAATAAAAATAATATATACAGTATGTTGATCAGGGCCCTATCCTACCTGTGCCTAAAAACCCACATTTCTTCCCAGATCCACTTTTTTGGATCAAAAAATATTTATTTTTCAGAATTGGTTCTTTCGATTCACTTTTTAGGTCCAGGTATATTTTACTCCCATGTCATTTGAGCTCCTTAAACATGATTACAGAGATTGTAACATGATGTCTGGAAACAGCCTTGTTTTCTATCTTTGTTAACTTATTGAATACATTAAACCATGCTGTTGGAATTGAAGCACTTTTTTGGCATACCTGTTAATTTGTTTCTATGAGTCATGAAAACAATCATTTTGCAGCAATATTTCTCTCTGTAATCTGAGAATTCAGTTGTATGGGTATGCATCATTTATTCATAATAGCTGAGAAGATCCATTACATTCCCCTTTTTCTGCAACCTCAATGAACTCAGAAGTCTGAAATCACATCTTCCTTAGAGTACAAGCATGCAGATATTTCTAAAACGGTGTTAAAAGTCTGTAATACTGGCAAATCTAAACATTATACTATGACGTCTTATAGATGTGCTATCAGCTGTCAAACTGGCTATTGCATACAATATCTGACAACATTAATATACTGAAATAAACAACTATACAGAAGAGTTTTTTGAAGGCCCCAAAATACTGAAATTCTAGTACTATCTGGTCTTTTACGAGATGCACTTTTATGATACAGTTATTTGATCTTTTGGCCTTCAGAGCATGATGTTTCATTTAAGGAGAGCCAAATCTCCTAATTTGTATCCCCCTTCCCCCCTACACTAAATTACCCCCTCCCTCCTACCCCTTGGCCTACCTGGTACTCTGGGAAAATGCCCCAACTTTCTACTTACCCCGTCTTGTAGGTCCTGTCCAGCAGAGTTCACAGCAGCCATCTTGTCACCTTCATTCTTATTCCTGTAGTGACTGGCGTTTTCGGCGCATGCGCAGTTGGAGTGATCTTCCAGTGCTGATCTACTGCTCATGCCCCGAAAGTCACAAATTTTTTTTGGAACTGGCAAAACTTTGCAGGTAATTAATGTTAAAATAATAGAATGTGTGAACATCTTATTACATTTTTGTAGACACTAGTAGTTAATGTAATTTGTCAGTTGAAATAATTAAACTGTAACCTAAATCTTTAATTTGGAAGAAAAATTATTTAAAGTATGTTAATCATCATTTTATCTCCCATAGACATATAAAAGTGGCTAGTCGTGTTTTAGTAATTAGTAATGTGTTTAATTACAACTCAGTTCAACTTTTATCTCACTGCTCATTGATGCTAATCACACTGAAAATGGTTATAATCCCTGACTAGTGAAACATGGCAGAGATTTATAGGAAGTCTGATGGTTTGTGACTTGGATTTGGTGAGTGTAAAGCAAACCTCCCTGTGGGTACAAATATGTATTTCCATTGAATCTTTTTCTGCATCTGTGTTAAAAAGAATTAGTGTGAAACTTGTCCAGACACGGAAGAAGGAAAACTGAGCAGAGAGCAATCCTGCACTCGTGGCTAATATGGCAAACAATTCTTTGGGCTGTTATCCTCAGTGAGTTGAGCTGCCAAAAAATCCTTACTATTTTCTGCTTTTAAAACTGTATCATGTCAGTAGTCTTATGGATCAGTCCATTTAATCTCTGTGTTAGAACATGAATTAAAAATTGCTTGCAGTTTAGCTTGAGATTTGTAAATTGTAAGAAATGTCGTTCTCTCACATGGCCTAGCAAAATACAATACTGATATGAAGCTAAATTTTGAGTTAATAGACATAATTAATTAGTATTTGTTGTGTATAGCTTACCCTATTACATTTTAGGCACCAAGGGGTAGATTCATCAAAGAGTGAAGTTCCGCCACTAGAGGGAAATTCCACAGCTCTCAAATCATTTCTATGGGATTTTGCAAGGCGTATTGATCAATGGGTGAAGTGAAAGTTCACCCTTTGATGAATACGCCTTTAAAAATCCCATAGAAATGAATTGAGAGCTGTGGAATTTCCCTCTAGTGGTGGAACTTCACTCTTAACTTCACTACTTTCTACGACTTTTTTGGAATTTCGAATATGCAAATTAGGTGTCTTCGACCATCAAATTTAGCAAATTCGATCGAATCGAATAGATCGAATAAAATTCTATACGACTATTCGATCATTCGATGGTCGAAGAGCTTGCACTCTATATTTAAATTCGACTGCCTAGTTCGCCAGATTAAAGCTACTGAATTGTAATAGAAGCCTATGAACGATTTCACTAAAAAATCGTGAAATTTCATTCGATCATTCAAAAAATTTAGAAATTGAATAGCACTCAAAACTATTGAATTTTTAATACGATTTTATCGAATTTACATTGAAAAATCGTAATTTTGGCGAATAATGATAAATCTGCCCCTCAGCTTTTACCTGTGCATGTTAACAGTCAATTATATGTTAATACATTTAAAATGCTTTAATATTTTTGGTGTTAATGATCCTTGCGGTTGGTCAGATATTAGCTGCTGATTCTGTAGCTTCTGTGCCCATGTACTGCATAAGCCTTCTCCAATGTCCTTCCCAACAGATATCTATAGTGGGGCAATAGTGTAAAACTAATATTTATTACTGTTTTGTTTTGTTTTTAACATAGTTGGGTTACTTCAAACAAATATGAATACACTCTTGCAATAGTCTTTTAACACATAGGCTGAAATTGCAATGAGACCAGAAGCGAGTAGACTGCCCTATGTCTGACCTACGACACTTATGCTCTATGATTAATTTCAATGAAAATGTAATTAAAAGCTCTTGGCTTTAACAAAGGATTACCATGTGATACAAAGTTCCTATTTGTGCCTAATTCAGATGCCTATTTTGGTATGGGGGGGATTACATGCTATTAAAAAGTTTTGTCAGCTCAGGAATAATTTGTAAACTGATTAGTGTTGAACAACATAGAACCATGAATCCATTACAGTTAAAGAATGGAGAACAGTGTTACAGTACATTTAACTGTCTAGGGAATTGCACATGTATTAGCAATAGATCAGCATTAACTTTGATGAACTGCTTTTGTATTCGAGTTAATTGTTCCCACCTAGTATTATGCCGAACTGATCTATGTTTAAATGCAATTAAATAAATAAATAAATAAAAACAGTCTGTTGACTTTGCTTGTGATAGCCTCATCAATTTGTATAATGCAGGCATTGCTCAAACTTTTGCTTGAACATCAGCAGGATGGTTATGTTTAGCGGTGTGTTTGCTTTTTGTACAAGAAGATTATATTGTATGCAGTGCACGTCATAACAGCAGATAATTACATACCTTTTAAATAATTCTTGTAAGAAATAGCTTGACGTTGCAAATGTTATATTGTCTCTTGCTATTACTGAAAATAAAAAAAGTGATAATGATTTGAGATCCATCATTGTTTAAATGCTGCAGGGATGCTACAGCAATTTTATGTAAAGGGCGTAAATGGAGCCCTTAAAGGAAAACAAAATCAAACTACACTTGGGGGTGTTAAAGTTAGGCACCCCCCAAGAGAATATATTTACTTGCCTGACACCCTGGGCTGGTGCCCCTATCAACATAAAACTATATCGACCCGGGGGTTCTTCCAGTGACAACACAGAGCACTCCTCCTCCGAAGAAAGAAGACAATCATTCTGAGCTGCTCGCTGGAAGAACCCTGGGCTGGTGAAGATTTCTGATGATAGGAGTAATGGGTGTCCAGCAAGTAAATATAATCACTTGGGGGTGCCTAACTTTTAGCACACCCAAGTGTAAATTTCCTTTCCTTTAAATAGGAATGCAGGTTTTTATTCTAGATGGAACTGTACATATAGCCCTAGATATACATCTCATTCATAACCTTGTATGGGGGAATGTAATAAAAGTTGGGAACAGAATAATGTAATGTGAAAATTCATGCCTTTGTGAGAAAATTTTTTCCTTTGTACGAATTTAATATCGTTTTTGAGAACCTGGAAACTATTGAGCGACCTCTTCCAAAAGTGGAAGAAGATTTGTGAATTTTATAGTTTGCATGAGTGCGTAGACTGTTAGATAAAACTTCTAACTGATAAAGTTATTTGCTTCAAAAGATTACAGGGAAAATATAATAAAATTCGCAAAGAAAACAAATCTGCAAATAAAAATTAGCATGTCGCTATGTAATTTTCTTCACTATGCTTTTATTGCATACTGAATCTTAATTGCGCATTGCAAACCGTTAACACTTGCTTGAAGGTGGCGTAAACTTTTGGAACAAATTTAACAACGTTGCGAAAATGTATTCGTATTGTGAATGAATTGCAAAGTTTTGCGTCAGTCAATATTACATTCTACCATATGACACCTTGAAGCACTTTTTAAAAGTGCGCAATTAAAATCCACAATGCAATATCAGTTCAGGGAAGAATATTACATTGTGAAATGCAAATTTTTATTCTAATTTGTGCAAATAGTTTTTCTGCTTTGCAACTTTTATTGCATTCCTCCACAAGTCTTTTAAGTCTCTTTTGCAGATTTATTAACCATACAGATCCAGAACAATATAAATAAATAGAAAAATACAGTAACCTATATTGATCTTTTAACTGTATGATGGAACTCATGTTGAGCAATGTGGCCATTTGACATTTCATACTATCATGCCAAAGTTAATTAGCAAAATGAATAGATAACGACTTGATTTTATGTGATCAGCAGGTCATCTGCTGACCCAAAACTACAGTGGCTGAATGGTTGTAGTGTACTTAAGCCACCCATGGCGGGGTAGAGTTTTTTTTAATGAAAGGTTTTTTTTTAATGTAATTGTTACACTTGCTCTGCTGAAATACTTCATCAGCTCTCTCAAGGTTGTAGTGATCCAGCAACAATCATTTAACATTAGATCACAATATATTAACAATCTATGCTGCCAATTTAAAAAAAAGTAAATTAAAATATACAAATATTTCCAAAAGAATTTCACTCCATTTTACATCATTTAGTTTTTGCGACCAGACAACTTATTGCGAGGAAATGGAAGTCTGAAAAAACACCGCAAATCCAACAAATTACTCAGGAATTGGACTTACACTACAGATATGAAAAACTGGCAGCCGTAAACTACAATACCATGGAGCAATTTTATAAAAACTGGGACAAGTGGTCTACCAGATAATATAAAGTTAAGCCATATTATAGTTGTTAAAGGTTGCCTAGGATCACATACCTTCCCCCTCCTCTTCTCGCTATCACTATCCTCTTTTCTACTCTAATCTCATTTCATGTTATATTATTATTTTAAAAGAGCAATGCTCTAATGTTGGAAAAACTTTTTTTGAAAACCAATAAAGAATTATATTGAAAAAAAAAAAATACAAATATTATAAACTATAAAATCAAATGCAAAATAATAGGTTCTTTATTAGCTTTCCAGCACTAAAGTACTTACTATAGTTTTCTTATATGCAAAACCTTTGATTTCACACTTAATTAGGCTAAGGCCAGACGGGGAGATACAGGGGCAATCCTTCGCCTGGCGACTTCTTGCCGCGACGGATCGCCCCAGAATCTCCCCGAATAGCCAGGCACCGCCGCGCACCGGCATATCGGAGCGGCGCGATTTTTAAAATCGCTCAAAATTGCCTGGCCGGTGCTCGGCGGTGCCTGGCTATTCGGGAAGATTCGGGGGCAATCCGTCGCGGCGAGAAGTCGCCAGGCGACTGATTGCCCCCGAATCTCCCCGTCTGGCCTTAGCCTTATATTCAGAATGTCTATGCATCCTTTGTTGAAGGTTGGAGAATGATTAAATAAATTTGTATAAAAATCATTGCCAGAGAAAATTATATTCCCTTTTATTTTATTCTATGCACAGTCCCCATGGATTCCAAGACTTTTCAGCCCCCATCAAATCTGGTACAGGAGGGAATAGAATGGTTTTACAAAGGTCACAAGATACTGATATGGGCGTGATCTATTTTTCACAGTCAACAGAAGAGTTAATCCATACTTCACTTTGTTATTATTGAAGCTAATACATGCTTCCCTGCTTCCCTGCAATGGCCATACAAGCATGTCTAAATTACTATACCACATGGCTAACTATTCAAATCTGTTTTTTAAAAGGCAAACAACAGTATCATTCACTATTGCTGAGCCATATAATGTTATTTAACCTAAACTCAGATATCTTTTTATTTTTTATTATTCCTTTTTAACAAAGTTTTGTGTTGTGTTTGTACATTAATGAGACATTGTAATGAGCAATTACAGATTTTGGGTGAAAAAAATTGTATTCTGTGTTATTCAACATATGCGAAATGTGTAATACTAAAATCTTAAAGTAATTGTTCAATATAAAAGTAAAAACTGGGTAAACAGATAGGCTGTGCAAAATAAAACATGTTTTCAATATAGTTAGTTAGACAAAAATGTAATGTATAAAGGCTGGAGTGACTGCAAATCTAACCTAACAGAACAGAACACTACTTTTTGCTTTTCAGCTCTCTTTTGTTTACACTGACTGGTTACCCTGGTTACCAGGCAGTAACCAATCAATGACTTGAGGGAGGGCCACATGGGTCATAACTGTTGCTTTTGAATCTGAGCTGAATGCTGAGGATCAAATGCAAACTCACTGAACAGTTATGTCCCATGTGGCCCCCCTTCAAGTCGCTGACTTACTCAGATTCAGAGAGCTGAAAAGCAGGATGTTGTGTTGTATTCTGTTATGTGAGACATCCACTCACTCCAGCTTTTATATATAACATTTTAGGCTAACTAACTATATTAGAAACATTTTTTTATTTTGCACAGCCTATCTATTTACCCAGTTTTTATTTTTACCCCGAACTGTTCCTTTAAAGCCAGCAGGATGTCTGGTATGTCTACCAAATTTTGCCAGACAATAATTTGTTTATTAATGGACTATGATTGATAATGTATTTTAACTCATTAGCAGTATTTGTGCATGAGCACCTATAAGGAAATCTGATTTATACTCCCATCCAATATGCTCTTCTTCATAACATCTGCATCCCATACTGCTTTAGCTGTTTCACATAGACAACATTAAACCCCAACAGTTTGGGCTTCAGACCTGCTTATTTGCAATTACATAATCTTCTGACCACACAATAACACTGTATTTAGTTCCCATTGGTTTGTTTGTTTGTTTTTTCAACATAACTGATGGTTTTTTGGCCGATGACTGTTGGGCTCATAAAATGATGATCCTAGTTAAATGTACACCTCTTCCCACATGATCAGGAAATCATTCTGCAAGACAGGATGAGGTGATTAGTTTAATCTCTGTGGTCAAGTTTTCCACCTTCAAAATGTCCCATGGTGAACCACAGAAGTGTCTGGGTTGCAGTTTCCAAGTGTTTGGCAGTTACTTCTTTTCAACTTACAGCATGTTCCTTGAAGCAGCTCTTTCTAAATGTCAAGTCAAGTGGATTTTAATGTCATTTCAGCATATACAGTAAATACAAAACAATAGAAATCAAATTTCGTTTCTTCAGGACCCCTGGCACTATACATGAGACTATAATGGGTACATCAAGAAATCAGCAACTCTAGTACATGGTCACACTGGGCAAGGTGGACATTTCAGTTCATTATGAATGTATTTCAGTTCAGTCCTTGGGAGTTGAGATGCCTGATGGGCCTGGCTTGTTTTGCATTCTAGAAGTCAGCGCTCAAATACTGCGGTATCTTTTACCAGATGGCAGGAGGGTAAAGAGATCATGTGTCGAGTGGGTGCTGTCCCTGACAATGCTGGTAGCCCTCTTGAGACAGAAGGTGTGATAAATATCCATTATGGAAGGAAGCGAGACCCCAATGATCTTTTCCGCTGTCCTCACCACCCACTGCAGGATCTTGCGGTCTGATGCTGAGCAGTTTCCAAACCAGGTAGTGACAATGGACCCCCTGTCAAGAAGCATGAAAAGTTTTGTGTTGGTCAAAACACCTTAGCTACAGACCCATGTTTTCAAGTACCAGCTGTGTTTTTTTTTTCATTAATATCTTTGACCCAAAGAAAATGTGTGCAAAAAAAATACACACAACCGTTTATGAGGAACTTTATTCATGTTCCTGGAACAATGAATGTCTTTACTAGTTTAGTGACTCTTTAAATACATTTGCATCTTTAAAGCTAATACGTTTGTCAGTAATCTTAGAACACAACCCATGAGAGAAATGTAATCCTTCAAAATAGAAACAGTGTCAGGAGACTGCTATGTATGTTCTGCTGTATGTATGACATGCCATAACATGCCATTTTGTGTTTGTTTCTACTATAGTGTACAGTAAGTAATTTCCAGGAAAGAACATACTCTATTATGTATAATAGTCCCACATGCAGTGTGTGCTGTTATTTTTCCTTAGCAAGACATCTGGAATGAATTAGATTCACCCAAGTAAATTCAAAAAATATAGAGAAGAAAAAGAAATCCTGTGTCTCTTACTGGGTTAAAATTAAAAACAATATCACTATCAGATGTTTTGGAAGCATGAGACAAACAGATGGGCTCTAACCTTTTCCCCATAAAGTAAAGCTGAAAAGATGGTCTTTGGTGCTTTAAGTTTATTTTGGTTTTACAGTAAGTCTGAAACTGAAAAGCCATTTAACAGCAGCACTTTCAGTGTTTATTCCCCTTTCTTGAACTGCCAAAGCAAACTAGGTGTCACAGCTTGGGGTACTCAAATATCTACACCCAGCTAACTCACTGCTTGCGTCTTCCTGTGCAATTTAGACTTGGTGCTTTCATGACTGGAAACCAAAAAACAGGAGGATAACTTTGCATAATAGTCTATGGAACAGAAGTTTCCCTTTTTCTTCTGACCCAAGAAATACAGATTAGTAAAACAGCTATACATATAAATCACCAGTGCACAAAAATCTGAAATAAATGTTATGCATTGGGTGTTGCTGCAGTTCTAGCACAGAGAGTACCAACCCTAAACTCTCCACTATCCTTCTACCAGGGAAGTGCCGTGGTGTTGCAAATCTAGCCGACAATGTAAGAAAAACGGGAAAACAAAATGGCACACACATAGGCCATCTACCAATTTCCATGCAATTTATTTTCTTGATAGCTAGAGTATTTGATTGTGCTTATATTTAAAAAAAAAAAGACTATAATTAATGAATTACAATTGAAACAGAACAAGATCTTTCTTTGAATAACAGATAAGGGGCTCATAAACAAGGCCACCTGCTATTGTAATGTGGTTGGGCTGGGGGGTCTCAGCTATACCCGTTGAGGTTATAGTATATTCTGGCATAGCAAAGTTGCTTTTTAGAAAATGTGTAAGGCTGTGAATGTCATAGCAATTCTTTCCAATACTCCAAAACATGTAAAGAGTAGTGTAGCAGTGTCTTTGGTGAAACAGGTTAAAGTAACAAGGTAATGTGATGTTTATTGTTAGACAATCTGGATGCTGCTACAGGAGATTAGTAATACAGATAGGCCTTGCGCCTATAGCCCCAGGTTTACCCATAATTTTGGCTTTCCCATTTAGCACAATCATATATGCAATGGTCACGGCACACTATCCTTTAACATGGGAACACCAGTTATTCAAAAAAAATTCACATACAGAAGCTTTGTTTCTTGTCAATATGTCTCCTTGCCACCAAAAGGGGTCTACATGGGGTGAGCCATTTTCTATAATTATGTTGTTATTAGTAGCCCATGAGAAAATTTACAAACATATTGCTCCAGTATAGCACAAACATTTTGATGCAAGTGTCAGGAACTGTATGACATTTTAGTTCATAAAAAGCTGGGAGCTCCAAGTCCTCTGTTTAGCCACATAACATAATTTGCATTTCTGATATTTTGGCATGTCTTTAATTTTGTTGTTCATACACTGCGGTACTATATACACTTTTTCTCTCTACCTGTAAAATACATAAAGGACCTTTATTTATTGCACATTTCCCCATTGATGCTTTACATTGTGTTCTCTGCAACAGTTTCCCTATCCCTGTTGATTTATCTGCCAAGATGCTTGCTGAAATATTCCATTGCAAATGAAAACTACAAATACATTGATTATAATAGCCAACGTCAGACCCTAGGTCAGGAGTTCACTTCTGAATGCACTTGGTTGGGGTACTATTATACTGAGTGCCCTTCTGCCATCTTGCCTCCTGTACTAGAACCCTTGCACATATGCACAGCCCAGCTACTAGGGTTGGGAATGGAAGCAACATAGTGACAGAGCACTAACTAGAATAGCACAACCCTCTGGGTCTGAGGTTAGCAATGACAATCAGTTTGGGGTGCATAACGATGCACACCCCAATGATCAAGCCTTTCATTCTTCTTTAAGTTCGGTGTAGGTCAGCTTGTTAATAATCAGCCTAATTGGTATCCTGTTCCCAATGCATTGTTAGATATACTATCTATTCCAATAATCAAACTTTCAAATCTATCTTAGAAGTACAATCGCCAGTGGTGTAATTAGAGTGTGCTGGCCCTCCTACAAAAAAATCTTCAGAAGGGCCTGAAGCACTCCGATCCTCATGCTCCCACTTCCCATCCTGCCCCAGGCCCATCCACTCCCCACGCCGAACACAACCCACTCCCGTCCGAGTCGCCTCCTTTTCCTTGCTGCAGATAATAAAGCTGCTGGGGAGGTGGATTTTTTTTTTTATTAGCAATAGAGGAAGCAGACACTACTATAGTTATGCCACTGACAAACTCATTGAAAATATTAGGCTGCCCTAATTTCTGCATTCTCCTGCAGTCTAATGCATTAAGACTCTACCGCAGGAACAATGCTTGTCTGTTAGAGCCCTTGGAGTGAATTCTTGCAATGTCCAAGGTTCAGTATTGACTGACAGTAATTCACTGTTGCACAGTTTTCTGTTGGAATAAAATGTCACATAGTATAGCCTTTTAGTTACAAAATATGCAGTATGGTTTATGTACATTTTAAGCTAAACAATGTGTTACCTGTACAACCTTGACTCAAGTACTTCCTTTACTATACTCTATGTCATCTGCTACTGGGTGAGAGGATCTGGAAAGGCTTTGGTGAAAATGGTTAAGGGAAAAAGTGATGGTTTAAATGAAGGCAGAAAAACGAAGGCAGAAAAACTAAGACAATGCCAACAGATTTAGCTAATTCTAAAACTATATGTACATCAATACATAAGTAATATACTGATACAGGTATGGGATCTGTTATCCGGAAATCTGCTATCCAGAAAGCTCCAAATTACAGAAAGGTAGTCTCCCATAGACTCAAATATATATAAATTAACCAGATGTTTATCCTTTCTCTCTATAATACTAAAACAGTAGCTTGTACTTGATCCCAACTATGATATAATTAATCCTTAATGGAAGCAAAACTATTTGATGTATTTAAAGTTTACATGCTTTTCTATGGAAAGATCCATTATCTGGAAGACCCCAGGTCCTGAGCATTCTGGACCCAACGGGTCCCATAACTAATAGCCTCTCTTTTGGGTGTTCACTTAAAATTGTATACATTTCTGTTGAATTGCCCAAAATCATACAGGTTTATTTATCTGTGGAACAGTGATTTGAAAGGTTTTGCTTGTCACACAATAGAAACAGCACTGGAACAGTGGTTAGAAGTTGAAAAATGATGACAAAAGTCTTTTTTTCTCACTTGCCACACTTGAATGTTTCAAAACAAGCACTTCACTTATATCAATTCCCCAGCAGGCATTGAATTGTAGCTGCTGCAGTAATTTGCAAGAGTTTCCTTTAATTAAGCAGAATTAATTACTGTATCATATTGAGTAATTCTCACGTAAGTGTTTCAGAAAATATGTACACTAAGGTGACATTTTTAAAGTCAATGATACCATGCAAAAGGATCAGTTTTTCAAATATTTTTGCTAATTGAGGTGCAACGTAAGGGCAAAGAGAATTGTGAACTTAAAAATGAATTGCTTTGTGGTTCAACTGGGAAACATGAGTCACAAATGCAATGTTTGATTGCTCAATTGTTCATACATTTGTTGCTCTGGTTCATAGATACAAGGGAATTTTTTTTGATAATATTTTTTCATCTTCAACTTCCTATCGTACTTTTCAAGGTGGAGAGAAAAGGAAAGTGTGACAGTTGTGCCAAAATGGACAGCCACTGAATGAGATGAATCAGTCAGACAAAGGACTTTAACTTTTTCCCTTGAATTTCTTCATAAGGTTTCTTTGTCTGAAAAAAAAATTGTGTGCAGGGCAATTCTCCTCATTATTCTGTGGAGCTCTTGAGCAGCACCATTATTCCTTATTACATAGATCCTGTGTGCCACCTCTTCAAATAAATGGCAGAACAAGTGTGCAGTAAATATTCACAGTGGCCTCTCCATCTTCTATATGTGCCACTAATTAGATTATTTACTCGCTCATAGAAATAAATAATCTCAATCAAGCAAACATATCTTTGCAAATATGTTTGTTTTATGAGGGGATGGGGTTTCATTCTAGAGGTCAAGGCACCTGACTGAGAATAAAATAGATATTTTTACTGGTGTTTTGTGCATTAACTTCTTCTATATTTTTACTTAATTAATGTTACAGACCAAGTATTGTACTTGGTGTGAGTTTTATCTGGAAACCCATAATCCAGAAAGTTAGGAATTATGAGAAGGCCATCTCACATAGACTCCAATTTATCTAAATATTTCTAATTTTTTAAAATGATTTAGTTTATCTTTGTAATTATACATCAGTGCCTTGTACTTGATCCAAACTAAGTCATGTCCTTTGCTGTAATATGCCCTGCTTCTTTACCCTCTCCGCCACACAAAGCCCGGGACTCCAAAAGGGCATCTGTGAAGACAGGAGCTGTAAAGGTGTGCCAGTTGCCATCGGTCTTCCCCGGACCAGCCATTCTCCACCGGGATCCAAGCAATCCACCAGGACCCAAGGTAACAGATCATTACACATTTCAGCAGTGTGTCCAGATGTACTGGCACATATGACATGCCCTTTCATTTTAGCAGGAAAACAGTGTTTTAATCTTCTTAAATCTAAAATATGTAATATCCATATATCCAACAATGCATAAATGGCAGGCCTTAATGAGTTAAAGTGCCTTATAATAGCCCTTAGCTGAACACTGTCTTAGCAAACCTCATTATAGAAACCCAGAACAGACGACAAGACTGCAGATGTTGGTCAATAGCAGCCATTAGCTTACCCACTTTCAACCCCTTTGTTTTCATCAGAAATTCATGCATTGTATTTGCCTCATACATCCAAACCCTTAACAAATGAGTCTTTGTCAGCAGCACAAAGGACATAAACTCAGTGCTGCAAAAAGCCTTTAGAAACCATGGAGCATTATGACTAATTGCAATGCAAAATATATCTGTGAGGTTACAAACCTATATTAAAACACAATGGCATCAAGTTGAAGCAGTCCTCATGTAACCCCAAGAGGACTGGAGCAGACAACAAGTAGTCTATTGATACAACAAAAAAGTCACTTAATGCCATCCAAATCAACATGTAGTAAGGATAGACACAGAGTTCCTTAAGCCACGTAAATTATTCTGATATCATTTAACAGAAAATATTTGCCTCAGTCATATACTGTATACATTTCAATGTGTTTTTCATGTGCTCCTTAGAAACCAAATGCCATTGTTAATGTCTATTTTAATAGGTTAAACGATAATTTCCAGAAAGTCTCTCAAATTATAGCTTTAATTAAAACAATGGTTAAGTAACAGTTAGCACACTGGTTTCCACCTGCAAAGTTGAAAGCTAGAGGTTCGATCCTGGGAGAACTTATGCAGAAACAAGTACAGGACACCTGGAAAAACACACCCATAACTGATTTAAATATTGGACCATGTGTAGTCTACCTATTCGGAGTGTTAACATATTGTGTAATTTATTAATCTATGACCCAGCCAAAATGAATTATTATTGGAGAATTCCCTGCCATAGGCCAAACAGGTGGAATTCATGTGTTTAATACTTGGATACCTTAATAATATAAAAAAAATTTGAATGGTCTTTGCAAAGATGAGACAATGTCTGTGACCTGGTGCTCCTTCCCATGTGCTTGCTCGCCTTCACAGGATTAACATTTGGTTTCATCGTGTTTTTATATAGTTTCTTTGCTTGGAGGCCAAAGCAGAATCCTGACATGAAAGCTTATGGACTCTGAAAATCATCAGCTCAGTGCCGGCCAAACCAATCTTGAAGGGTTATATTATATTTCTCATTTGGAGCAGTGTGGTCTAATAAATCTTTTTAGAAGTACTAACATTTAGCATAAATATAGTGGTTTTTGATGTGATGCAGATCAGATCTGTAAATAAAGACTGACAGCTGTTGCTGAGTCTTTGGGGTTTATGTAATAAAAGGCACTAAGTTTGCCCAGGGGCAGTAACCCATAGCAACCAATCAGCAGGTAGCATTTACTAGTCACCTGTTTAAATGCAAACATCTTATTGGTTGCTATGGATTACTGCTCCTGGGCAAACTTAGTGCCTTTTATTACATATGGGGATTTGTCTTTTGGAGTCTGCTGGGAGTTATAGTTCAAAAACTGCTAGAGAACCGCAAATGACAGATGTCTGATGAAATGTACAATTCTGTGTGCCTTGATTAGTCAATAATAAATAGCAATATAATCATTAGTGATGGGCGAATTCCCGCGATTCGCTGCGGGCGAATAAATTCGCTAAACGGCAGCAAAAATTTGCCAGAGATTCGCTGGAAATTCGTGAATTGGGATAGATTCGCCCATCACTAATAATCATCAAAACAATAACCTGCATTATACTTTAGAACTTTGGAATTAGTAGGATGGAAGTGTGCTCAAACTTGGTGGTGGTGCCGTTTATAGAAATCTGGCTATGTCACATACAACAAAAGTCCAGCTTGAAGATTGCAGTTGGCCAGTTTAACAACATTTTGCATGGGTTCACAACGTCAAAGCATCTAAGCTTTCAGCTGCAATCTGATCGCTAGGTTTTGATTATCCAAGAAGCCAGGCAACATTTGGGAAGTCAGAATGGCAGATGAGTAGAAGAAGTTGAAGAAAAGATAAGAAATTAAATGATAAATTAAAAAAATCAGTTTTCTGGTTGCCATGGAAGGTGATTCCAATAATCAGACAGTTCAGGATGGCAATAGGACAGAAGAAGAAGATAAAATACATATCTGCATAGAACAGGTAAAGCTATAATATAATAGAAAATGGTATAAAGGGGAATTTTACCTTTAATTTCACCCTTTCCTAATTCTAGTAAATGCTATATTCTGAAACTAAGCTTGCTTATTACTCATACGCAATGAGATCCAATCAAAACAAGATTGTCAAAGAATTGAATCTCCATCTGTTTTAGTCAACTGTGCAATGGACCAAATGGATTTGATCTAATTAATGGGCTGGGGACGAACAATCAGATCAGCCCAATTCAACCCATTGCATAAATGGCATGTACTTTGGTACAAAAGTGATGGTTACCCCTACAGCAAACCTACAGATACCCGTCAGACAAGCACCAGATTAATGTTTTAATTTGCCCCACTGGGATTTTGAAACTACCTGATACATATTGTATCTGGCCAGTATTCAGACAGATATTGGCATGGGACCCCATACATGGGTTAATAAGCTGCCAAGTTGCCAAGGGACCAAGTTGTCAGCTTTCATCATCATACAGTATGTTTGACCAGTTTTATGGTAGTGTGTATAAAAAAACATAAATAGCATCAAATGTTATTTTAAATATGAATTGCACACTTTAACTGCCCTTTGCCAACTAGACTTTAAAAAAGTTTGTGTAGATGTTACTTTATCAGCAACTATAATGTAAATCGACAGAGACAGGGCACCTCAGGAGCCACACATGACACACTAAGATGTGTATTCTGTAACTTGCAAGAAAAGCATTGGAGGGATCCAGCCTTTTTTAAATTAAAGAATGAAAGAAAATATACTGAGACATGCCAAGGTTTTGACTAACAGCTCATAGTAGTTGTTTGTAGGTTTGACAAATGTCCTTGAATGTCCCATCCCACTCACCCAGACAGAAGAAACATCTGGCGATGAGTCAGAAATAGCCAAAAGCTGGGCCAGAGCAGGATCTTGATATGGTCTGCTTACAAATGTGACAATGTCTATAAGTTCCAGTGTGTTACACTGTCAGGCTCGAGAGATCTTAACCAAAACCACGTTCAAGAGCAACTAAAGCAACATTAGTACAATCTGTTCAAAGAAAATGTCAAGCAAAGAAAAGAGATGATTAGCAAGTTTCTATTATAACGTTTGCTGTGGACAGCACTTTTATCTCAGGCAGCAACATTCCAAGTGCCAGAGATACAGATCTCAAAGAGAGCTCTGAAAATAACACAGGGTTTTGAAAATTTTAGCTCACACTGTGCTTCTTGTGGCCAGAGAATAGGCAAGTCCAGCCATGTATTGTGAATGGTCAGTGTAACAGATACATGTTAAGGGCAGGGAGATATACTAGGGGTCCCCAACAATTTTTACCCGTGAGCCACATTAAAATTTAAATAGAGTTGGTGAGCAACACAGGCAAGATGAAAGCTGGGGATGCCAAAAAAAGTCTGTGATTGGCCATTTGGTAGCCCCTATTTGGACTGGCAGCTACTGGAGGTTCAGTTTGGCAGTAGACCTAGTTTTTATGCAACCAAACTTGCCTGGAATTCAAAAATAAGCACCTGCTTTGAGGCCACTGGGAGCAACATCCAAAGGTTTGGTGAGCAGCATTAAATGGCCAGTAGCTTTTAGGGCTATTGGCATTACAAATATTCTGCATGTTTGTATATGTGGGAAAAGTAACAAATGAGTAGGTTAGCTATGCTTGTCTGTGGTTCAGTATATGCTGTATTTAAGAGCACTACTATATAGTTTCCTTGCTCTGCAGAATGTAGATTTGATTCTGTATCCACATCATAATGTAAGAAAGTAAATTGAAAACTCACATTTTTACCGTTTGTTCTCTCTACCACAGCTTTTATCAACAAACTCATCTAAGCTCTTTCATCTAAACAGATTGTCGTAAAACAAAATATACAAAATAAAATATTGTGATATTATTTGTGCATTGTCAGATCTCACTTTAAGGCAACCTTTATCAGATATATTAGCCACTGTCCTACATACATTTTTTTAACAGACTTTATAAACTTTTTTAAGTTTAAGTTTCCAGAATGTGAAAATTTGATTTCTTGTTTCATTAATTCAGTTTATTTGAATTCAGTGATTGCTCTAGAAATCTCACTTCACTTTTCCATGGGGTTACTTCACAAACACACATGGTTATTTATTGTTGGCCATATGTGAAGATAAATCCACTTAAATAAATAAATGACCACTTGGATTAATTGGCAGCATTGTTGAGAAAGGAAAGGGAGGGTGATGGACTCTGGCCAAAAGAGATGTCCTTTCTCTTTCTGGGAATATGATGTTGGGAACAGTTAGCTGTCCAACCAACTGAGTTTCCATTAAGTCACAGGTAATACAAGGAAACACCTGGTGAGGAAAGAGAAAACGACTGCAGAGTGACTAGACAGTTTTACTACACTGGTGATGGGATAAAGATTGCAGAACCATGGGTTAATAGCGATATATAATGACAGGGCTTAATGACTGCTATGGGAGTTATTTATATGCTGTTTTAGAGTAATTTACACAGTGCAAGTCTTTAAAACAAAATCTAATGTCTGTAATAATCACTGTATCTAATATAATAACTAATTATCAATGTGTTTTAAGAGCTTAGCTAAACAGGGAAAACAAAGCCACGTCATGTTTGCTTCTAGCAAAGTAAATAATTAGATTACAAATGTACAAATAATTTGTAGTCTATTGGGCAGGGGAGGTGTCTATACAGTACACTGAAAATCTTATTATCTACCTCACATGGACCAAATATGGTGTAGCTAGCTTCAGTTTCCCATTTCAGTTTCCCATTTAGCCCTCTTCAGCACAAGAAATAAAAACAATAAGATGTTAAATCAATAAAACACGACAAAGATTACAGATGCAGTCACTTTGGATTGTGTGTTAAATGCGTCGTGACTTAACTCATCTATCCCATTTATCCCAGTTATCACAGAATATTGCGTCACAGCATCCCATCCAATTAAAGAGTTCACCATTGAAAACAATGGAGCTTTGGTATGCTAATGAAAAGGTTAAATGCATTAAATGAGTTAAGATAACTTTGGATAACACAGTTTCTTCAATTAGCCCTGAGTCACGACACATTTAACTTACAAATCCACGTGACTGCATCTGTATGTGCACCACAAACCCTATCCATTCACTCATGTTAACAATGGGGTATGATAGTATGCCACTATACATAATTTTATTTTTAGAATTCAGTGCAGTAACTCAGGATTAAGTGCTAAATTGAGTTTAAGTCTGTGAGGTTGTCTCAACTATGGAGGGTGCCATCAATAGACTTTTCAGCTTACTACACTCTTTTGACCAGGCTCCCTCTTGGCTCATTGTAAAATATTTGTAAATTTAATAAGAAAATACCATGGCTCCAGCAGCCAGTGGGGCAATGGCCGTTTAAGCAAGGCTAAAACTTTAAGCTAAGCCAGTGATATCTTTATAAAAGCTGGGGGGGAGAGAGCAAAGGAGAAAATGTGTATATGCTGATTCAAAATGAAAAAAGTAAGGTAGTCCTATAAGTGACTAATCAAAGTAATATATCAAGAAGGAAGTTTATTAATATATTTTACATATAACTTAAATGTTTGTGGGCTATATTTTCAAATGACTGCAATGTTGTTCGATTGGGAGAAGATATACAATACTCATGTTCATGCTCTGTCTTGCAGACAAACAGGATGCCAAATTTTTAAAGCTATTCTAAGCTCTCCAGTGAGGGAAAGCACCACTACTTATTTAAGAAATACAAATCATACACAGGTTCAGATGACAATTAAAAGTGTATGCAAGATGATGCTCTGGGGAATTAACATGCACTTTAAATTAAAGGAGGGGAAGACCTTCCTCACCCAAAAAGTAAAGCTATCCTGGAAGTGAATGAATGGCATTTCATGCAAAGGTATTGGGGAAAAGCAGTGTCTCTCAGTTTCAGTCAAGTCAGTGTTATTTCTTCAAGGTACTAGCTCAGCCCCCATTCATTTCAGTATCCCCAAAGAGGAAAAAATGGGAACTGGTAGGCTGCTGGGTTCTAGGATGTGCAAAGTGTTAAATAATGGCATCACTACCATGCCGAAAAGAAGAATGTATGTTTCTGTCTGATCACAGCTCATTATTGTGTGTAGCAGTTGACGTTTTGGGCTGTGCAATTTTTCACATATATTATATAAGTAATTCAGAAGACAAATTAACTTGCAGAAAATGTTTTAATGATAATGTTATTCTTCAGTTTGACTGGTGTGGGGAGTTCTGGGAATATTGGGGATATTCCAACAATCCAATCACAATGGCACATGGTAACTCTTCAGAGAGGTGACATCTGTCTAGTTACTGTGATAGGATTACCAATGTGTCATGCAACTCCTAGAAACAGGTGTTACTTGTGAGTGTTGCATGAATGAATGTATGAAGTATTCTGAAACTGCCAGGGTACAGATGTGAGAACAACATTGTATGTAGCAGACAGGTTTTGTCAAAGGCCCCCCGTCTCTGTTCCAGAATGGTTTCTCCACCTTGACATGAATCACCTCTTTCACGCCTCTTTCAAACCAGTGGTCTTCTTTCTTCAAAGCAGTGTCCCTTGTCTTTTAGGTGTAGAAAGACAGTCGAGTCTTACCCTGTAGAGCTCCCTCTCCTATGTTGAGCCATTGCACAATAAGAATAAAATTTTGTTTTTCACAATGTAATACTCCTCCTTAAATTGTTATTGCATTGCAAATTTGCATTGCCCACTTTTAAGAAGTGCTTGAAGGTGTTGTAATCTTTTGGAGCAAACATTACAATCTTTTCAGTAAGAGGTTTTATTAAATTCACTGCACACTAGTGCAAACTATCAAATTTACAAATTCACATGTAAAGGAGAGAATGACAACTTTAAAGTTCCTTTGAACTGAGTGTGAACATTAAAAGTGCTGTGGAGCAAGTGCTTGATTGTCAGCCAAGGAATTCAGCCATGAAGGCTACAGAATATAGGAAATATCTGCCATGAGAGAAATATTTGTCTGCTGTCACCAGTTGCCTGTGCATTTGTTTATCTGTTATTTCTCTAGTGTGGAACTGTTCTTGTTTGTATAATACTACTAGCTGAGTGCCTCTAAGTAGTGAAGAGCAAAATGTTTCACCAGACATGAATTCACTGTAAAATCTCATGTTTTCCATTTGCAATGTTTTCACAAAACTGCTGCAAAATTTCCCTTCCAAAACTTTGCTGCTAAAAAAAGAGTAAGAATAATGTATTAAGAAAAAAATCTGTGAAAAAACATTTACTCCAATATACTTGTCATAAAAAAATGCCTCAGGTCTCTGTATTGGATCCACTTTTATTTAACTTGTTCATTAATGACTTAGTGGAGGGTATTGTAAGTAATATATCAGCTCAATTAATTCCACTCAGGATTCAGCATCCTTGCAGCAGGATCTTGACAAACTGGCCATGTTGGCAGCTAAGTGGCGGATGAGATTCACTGTTCATAAATGTAAAGGCATGTACCTGGGATGTAAAAATAGCTAAGCCACTTATACTCTTAATGGGACTGCACTAGGCAAATCCATTATGGAGAAGGACCTTGGAGTCCTTCTAGATGATAAACTTGGCTGTAGCAAGCAATGGCAATCAGTAGCATCAAGGGCAAACAATATCTTGAGCTGTATTAAAAAAGGGCATATATTTGTGGGAGGAGGGGGTTGTTCTGCCACTGTATAGAGTAGAATAATCTGTACAGTTTTGGTCTCCAGTGCTCAAATGGGTAATTGTTTAATTAGAGAGGGTGCAGAGAAGGCCAGCTAAGCTGATAAAAGTATGGAAAATCTCAGCTATGAAAAAAGACTGGCCAAGTTGGGGTTAGAGAATGCTAGAGAAGAGGTACTTGAGGGATGATATGATCACTTGGATAACTCTAAGGCAAATTGTTTAGGCTTAAAATGGGTTTTTCTCCCTTCCTCTGGATCAAAAAATGCATGTTGTGCTGCAAAAACAAACACTGAGCTGAATGTGTATGGGTAATTAGTTAAGTATGAGCCACACCAAATCAAGACTGAGCAGCCTATGGGTGAATAAAATCCCAAAAATAATGTATTAGCTTTATTTGCCCCTCCCATTAACAACTTAACTCTATCTCATAAAACCATAAATATTTGGAAATGTATCCACTAGTAAAGTAGTCATTAATGGCATGAGTCTTAGTGATGGGTGAATCTATCCCATTTCGCTTCGGCTTCGCTTCCAGCGAAGTTTTGTAAATCGCGGGAATTCGCGCCTGGTGAATAAATTCGCCCAACACTAATGAGTCTGTGACTCTTTGTATGGTGTGGATATGGCTTTTAATGGTTTATAAATTAATTATTAATTGCAAAAAAAAATTTTAAAGGAACAGTAACACCAAAAATTTTAAGTGCTTTAAAGTAAAGAAAATATAATGCAGTGTTGCCCTGCACTGTTAAAACTGATCTGTTTGCTTCAGAAAGACTGCTATAGATCATATAAACAAGCTGCTAAGTAGCAATGGTGGAAATTGAAAAAAGGCTATATGGCACAGGATAAGTAATGGATAACAGATAATATTATGTTCTACAGAGCTTATCTGCTATCTGCTGTGTAACTTGAGCCTTTTCTCCTTTGAATGGCTGCCCCCATGGCTACACAGCAGCTTATTTATATAAACAATAGTAGTGTTTCTGAAGCAAACACAACAATTTTACCAGTGCAGGGCAACACTGCATTATATTTTTGTTAATTTAAAATAAAATTTTTATGTTACTGGTCCTTTAACTGACTTACTCTTGACTTGAATGATCTTCTTTTACCCAGTGTACCATTGTGTTTGTTTCAGTGCAATGAAACAAACTGCAGTGACTGGAAGTGTAAAGTGTTTTTAATGTGCAGCATAGAGAGATCATGCCATTGAACTACATACTATTGGAGCCACTCTGGAACCTGATCTTATAAACAAAGATAACAGCTGAGTATACTTTGATAACTAGAAGATGCAGGAAGGGGAGAGTTAAAGAATGAAGAACAGCATCTGAAAGCTTGGAAAGTAATCATCAGAACTTTTTCACTTTATTTCATATAGTTTTATACAAATCATAAAGCTGTTTTCTCTTTCATGTCCTTTTGGTACGTTTGCACTACTCAAACCCTGACCTTTTTTATAGTATATGAAATATACTAATATAATAATATATATTACTTATCTGTGATTAAATGAAAAACTTGTATTGTTTCAATATTTTATTTGCTTAAACAGTTCAGTGAAATAAGCAATTTACAATATAAGGCATATTGCACCAAGCAAAAAAGGGAATCCAACATAATAATCCTTAAAGTAAAAGGTTTCATTATTTATCTGGGTAAAAAAAGAACAGTGTTTTAAATGTTTGAATAATCATCCCCTGCTTTTGCTCATTAACTCTTCAGGGTACTATAAATGTCTAATGATCAGGTGCCTTAATTTAAAATGCTTTGTGCCAATAACTTACTCTTTACACTGAAACAAAAGTATATGAGGGATCAGAACACATAATATAATTTTAACCAATTTTTCCATGTCTGCTTTTGGAAAGGGTGGTCAAATAAATGATAGTTTGTTTTTTTTTCCCAAGACCCCCAAAGTAGTGGCTAAAACTGATGTAATTGTAGACATAGTATGAATGCTAGAGTCATAAAGTTTGGTGATATAACTTATACATTTGATGGATTGCCCCTTTCTTTCGTGTCAGCACTACCTTACAATCATGAATATATCTGCAATATTTTACCTCCAGTCGGATCTCCCTCATGTGCCATTCTGTACATTTTAATATGTGTCATTCTTGATTCCTCTTTGATTTACTAAATTTCCTTTTACTTTGAAACTCCATTATATATATTACAGTATATTCTTGTTTTTTGGCTTTGCTGTTTTCTTGGCTTTTACAGCTGTCTGCTTCACCACTTCTCTGTCTAGATTTTTTTTGGATCTGCCAGTCGGATTCTGTGACATCCACAAATATATTTAAATTTCATCATCTAAATGTGATGTCAAGCTCATAAAATCAGGGAAGTCATGCATCTATTGGTGTATTGTGGTAATATTACACAAAATGATTAGTGATGGGCGAATCTCCCGAGATTTGCTTAGCCGAAAAATTCGCGAATTTCCAGAGAAATTCTCGAATTGGCAAAAAATTCGCGAAACGAGTCACGGGATGCTTTTGATGTGCGTCGCGGCAACTTTGGTGCGTTGCGTCGTTTCCGGCGCGCGTTGTTTCCGGCACATCGCGTCATCTTCGACGCGTCAAAATCGACGCGCAACTCGTTTTTCCGGCGGCTTTTTGCCAAGCGAAATTTCGCTGCCGATTCGCAAATTTATTCGCCAGCTGCGGATCGCGCGAATTCGCCCCTGGCAAATAAATTCGCCCATCACTAAAAATGATTCTTAATGCTTGAAAAATATATTAACTCAGTTCTCTTAGCAAAGCAAACATTTCTGAATTGCTGCTGCAGTAAATGGCTAAACACTGAGAGAAATAAATCCTTATAGTTTAATTCATTACTTTAATGAGTGTGATTCCTTTATTCAATCACTTCATCCATTTAAAATTAACTACTACAATTTAATTAGTCTATGCAGAAGGATTAACAAAAAGATCTGTGGTTTCAAATCCAAATAAACCTTAATTTTACTTGTTTAGTAATTAATCTCATATTGATCATGGGCTTAGATTTTGATAGTGAGCAAAGTCTGTTTCCTATTTTCCTTTACAGGTATTACGGGTAAATGGCACATCAGGATTATTAATAAACATTAATTATGAAAGTCTGTTAGCTGTACTGGAATCCTATTACTGATTCATTGCTTTCAGAACAGTGGTTTCAATTTAGTTTTCATGGAGGGTTTCTTCTTTTATTAAGTACTGTTACTTAAAGTACTTCTTTTATTAAGTACTGTTACTCTACCTAAAAAAAACTGATTTATTTGCAGAAGTGTAATTATAAGCTGTTTTCCATTATAAATATGAATTAAAGATTGCCAGTGGTTTTAAAGTTACTTGAATGAAATGTAACAGAGTGAACAGAGTTTGTTTATAATTTTTCATACCTTTACATACCCTCCTGAGTTTTATTCTTCATGGGTTTCACTGTTGGTAACTGCAGGAACATATGTTTTTCCCTACTCCATGAACCAGCCTATACGTTTTTATTTAGAACTACAACTTCCATTACAAAAGCATTTAAAATTGTGTCATTATTGTATATTGGAAAGGATTGCTTAGAGTTTAATTTTTTTCACTGTGCTAAAAAAAATTTTTTTAGTGGAGGGCCCTTTACAAATCAATGTGGACATGCTCTAAAGCACTTTACAAGGATTTATTCTCAAGGTGTACATCATGGAAATAAGGAGGCATATTGTTAAATATGTAAAATATTTTTCAAACCAAGAAAAACATGGAAATGTTGACATGCAATTAATCAAATATGCATATACTGTAAATGCAGCAGTTTATATGTTTACGTTCTGGGTGCACTGTATTTCAAAGTGCATATGCCAGGCTATGTGAATTATATGACACAATATTACATTTCTGTGGCCTTAGAAAAGTCCATTGATGAATGAGCACAACTTGTATAATTTTAAAATTTTAACTATCTTGCTTGCTATACAGGTCCATAGGTCTGTATTTATTTTTTAAAACTGTTTAAAACACTATTCATAGATTTCAATTTCAGATTTATGCTGCCTTTTACATGGTGATAGGCTGAGTGACATGTAGTACAAAAATTTAGCTATCGCCTAAGAGAAAAACTAGATCACTAGTGACATGAATATGAAAGCTGAACTCAAACTCATTGGACCTTCTTTTCTGGGTAGTCATCTGATCCATGTGTTAATTGGTTAGATCTTCTGACTTCTCTCTTGGGTTCAGCTTATTGATGTCAAAACAATCCAATAGGGTTTAATTAATGTTTAAATTATTTTTGGTAGGCTTACGATATGGAGGTCCATATTCCAGAAAGACCAGTTGTTCAGAAAACCCCGGTTCCTGAGCAATCTGGATAACAGGTTCTATATATATATATATATATATATATATATATATATATATATAGAATATTTTGGTTCATATGACTGGCCCCATCAGAAATTCAGGAAAAATGAGTAGGTCAAATTGGTTTTGAGATGGGGTTCTATCTGAGGTGTTCTCAGAAATAGCAAGCACAACATAACAGTCACTATTTCTAAGAATTATTTTTCTGATAAAGCACCTGATTTGCAGGCTGGAATAAATATGTTATGTATAATATTACAATACTTCTGTAACTCCTGTATGTAACTCCATATTTATTGTGATCTATGTAACTCCTTATGTTCTATGTATATAATTCATGTGCTTTAGTTGTATAATCACATTCACTTTACAGCGCCACGAAACAAGTTGGCGCTATAGAAATACATGTTAATTTTAATAATAATTTTAATAATAATACTTTTTAAACCCCCTTAAATAGGAAGCGGAGACAATTATTGGCTTCACACACAAAAAGAATTTGCAAACTCTGAATGAAAAAGTTTCACTCATATAAAATAAAAATCCCAGCATGATTTATCAACATTCCCATCAGTTACACAGAAAGGAATTGTAACAGTATTCTGTTAATAGAAGACTCTTTACTCTTTGGCCATATTGTACCTGGCTGGGAAATACATTGTAAATTTTAAAAATGTTTTGTTTATATGAAGCCATAATTTAGTTTACCTTATCCATGTCTATTGAGACAAAGATATGAAAACAAATCTTGTCCAGTTATACAGTACCATAATAGAGGAAGGAAATGAATTGCAGCCAAGCCATTATCTATAACCACATCTGTGTTATACACTTTCCGTCATAGTGGGTTTTTATTTTTCTTGGTCTGGATATTACAGCACATGTTCCCATCAGACAATTATCTATGAATACTAAAAAAAAGTTTCTTACATATGTATCTGCAAATAAACCTATGTGATGCAAAAGTTTACTGTAAATAAATGTATTTTTTGTATCTGAATAATATGCCGGTGCTGCAAAAATGTTATGTTTTTTTCGGGTGAAATTGCTTTTAAATGAACTTTCAAAAAATCCCAGACTCATTGGTATATTGTAGTTTTAAAAACTTCAAAACCTACTACCCAGTTGTGCATCAAAAACGTCACTAATCTGGTGGCCAAGACCAGCTGCTGCTAAAGTACCAATTTAGGAGCTTATTTTTTTATACTGTGTACAAAATTGCAGCATAATACACCACACATCGCCAGGCTTCGCCGCGTAAAAGAAATCTTCTAATATTCTTTTTTTAATGTCCACCAGAAGTAATGAAAAATAACAACACAAAATGTGGTGTTCGCATGGCGTAAAATAAAACACCTACTGTAAGTATACAGTTGTAATTCAACAACAGACACCTCTAGTTATGTTTATACATGACAATATGGACATGATAAAATTCATCAAAACTACATTCATTCTCTGGGTGGGGTAGTGGTAGGGTGGCATATTTGAATCTTGAAATATATTCTGAACTTCTTTGCATGTGCACCCACATATGCATAAGAAGACATACATCATTTCTAAGAAAGAAAAGTATTATAAGCTACATCATTTTTACATTGATGCAATTTGCTTAATAAATTATGGGGTTGTATGCTATTTAGTTAAACTTTGTTTTTTACAAAAGGATTTTTATTTGTTTGTTCTTTGAAATAACCACATTTTAGTCACAAAAAATGCTCATAAAATACAAATGCATGTTAAAGAAACGTAGAGGCTTAATAATATTTCCAAGATCATCAGTTCTATACCAGAAGGCCTAGTCTTTTACATACACTGAACTTTTACCCAGTGTTGGTACATTGACACATTGACCTGAGGTTTGACATTTCTGTATGTATGTAGTGTATAGGTGGCTGATATTATTTATGTACTGTATCCTGTGTTAGAAACAAAAAAGGGTTTATTGATATAAAACTTATTTCTAGTTGTCTTTGCCCTTGCTATTCTATATGTCCTGCAACAAACTAAAGAGCATCATGGCATGAGTACAATATTGATTTTTATTACCGCACACCCCCTTCCATGAGTACAATATTGCCACTTGCTTCTTGTCTTTCAAAGAGGTCATCATAATCATTGATTATACAATTTTTTACTGGTAACATATTATCAGCTGATCAGTATGGAGCTGAAATGAACCACAGGGTTAAAAACACAGTCAGACTCATTGGTCAGAGCTGTGCAAGTACCCAATCAGCAATAAAATTAGTTCAGCCAACTGCTAGGAATATAGTAAATGCAAAACTTAATTGGTTAGTGTAGTGTTAAAATGGATGATGCTCTCATTTATTATTATTGAAGAATGATGGCTCTGAGTCTAAAGGGATGAAAGATAAATATTAAAGGGGTTGTTCACCTTTAACTTAAATGTTAGTATTATGTTGAAAGTGACATTATGAGATAATTTGACATTCATTTGAGAGCCGGAACAAGGCAAACAATGGAAGACAAATAATTCAGAAATTATAAAATATGAAGAACAATTGAAAAGCTGATAAGAAAAGGCCATTCTATAACTTTCTTAAAAGTTAAGTTAAAGGTGAACCACCACTTTAAGATAATTTTTCCTCCATATACACATCTAAAGGGTCACACAAGAATCCTGTCAAACACTGTATGCACCCTCTCTTCTTACATAATATAAAGTAAACTCTTGTTTATATCTAAGGGCTATATTATAGTATAGTAGGGCCTAACACACACACACACACACACACACACACACACAGAAATCATGTATATTTTCTATTTTGTCAACACCCATTCTTCAAGTAATTATCTCTTTTGCAGTCCAGTTAACATAACAGTTATAGCCTCTAATTTAGTAAAAGGGTTATACCATAAAAGTAATTTTCAACAGACTTTTTGTAAGAGAAGGGTAATGCATTTATTTAGAAGTTATTTTTATTTTGTGTTTCAACACTTACATGCTTTTTAATATTAATGCTATGCAAATATGTGCAGCTGCAATAAATCTTTGAATAACATTACTTTAAGCAATAACACCTCTTTTGATTTGATGTACATGGCATATCATGGCACCATATCTAAATAAACGACTGCTTGATAAAGCGGGATGATTGTCTCTTTTACAAATTAGCTTCTGGTCACCTACAATGTAAGAAAAAACAAGATGCTGCATTTTGGCATGCTGAGCACTGCTGATAGTCTCAGCAAAAGGGACATAAAAAGCATTTTGTCATTTTAATGTTGCAGGTGATTTTAACTATTCATTCATAAATCAGGCAGAAGCATATAATTCTATTAAATAGTTTTTTCCCACTGAATAATTTCAGGGAGAAGGTAAAACCTATCCCAAATGGATAATTATTTTAGCATTTGTCAGCAAAATGTCCCCAGCAACATGCAGTTAGCGTAGCATCTTTGCATAATACCACAATCATCAATGTACCTGGACAATGTCACTGGCAAACAGTTTATGGGGTGTCACTTAAATATATGTTCTGCTTTATGTAAATGACCTATGCGGTGTCTTTCAGGTTTACATTCAATAAATAGCATTGTATCTGCTCATTCATACACGTGGCAGAAAAAGAGTGGATAAAGGATTTTGCATTTACTGTCCATTTTGCAGGTCTTCAATATAGTAATCACCCTGGGCACTTAAGACAAGCCTAAGCCAAAATTGGCTGCTGAAAATGATATAGGTCAGGAAATTGTTATTCTTATTTATGTTAAATAAATCCCTTCTATGGATCCGTGCAGAATAGCAGTTGATTATAGAAATGACAAAACATTAATTGATGAGCAATGTAGATACACAAGATAACTGAAATACTAGAACAGCTAGAAGAATAAAATGCGCGTAGAACAAAAGAGAGAATAGGATTTCTTTAACAATGAGCAAGTCTTTGAAAGTTGGCACAAATATTAGGATTCCACATTGTCACCGTCTTCTCACATTTATTCTGAATGAATACAATCCATCCATCAGCCCTTAAAGAGTTTCCTAACAGTACATTGACCTTGAATGCTGCTCATTGATTTTCAGTAACACATCACAAATAGGGTCATTACAGTCATCCAGCAGTGGATGTGATCGGGAACAGATTTCTGAAATTCCGATACTGTGCCACCTGCCCGCAGTGATGAATTGTTGTACAGTTCCCCATCAATCCTCACCTGTTTCTAAAGACGGAGACACCTGTATGAAATTCATCATCTCATACAGCACAAGGCAGAATAAGCAGACAATGTAAGCTCTTCAGCAATTGCATAGGTTTATTTAGAGATCACTTCCTGCCTGCAGCCTTAAGCAGCTGTATGCTGCACATCCTTATGACAATATGCTTTAATTGTATGCATTTCTTCTGTTTAAGAAAGTGGGTTGAATATTTTCTCTTTGGAGAGAAAGAAAACCATAAGGATAAATGACTCCCATGGTGCATATTAAGGTAGCTTTTTGCTTTTAAATTACTAGGGTTGGTTTCCTATGGAGCACCATTTTAAGCACAATGTGACATTACAGTTCAAAAGATGCTTACCCTAGTTGTGAGTCAGGGAAAGGCATGTTGTTTATTTGCTATAATGAAAGGTGGGACTTTTAACAGAAGGTGCCAAACTAACAGAGAATCCACAAGGATAAAACTACTAATAACCTGGCAGACTTTATAACTGCCATTCAGATATGCAACTGAACAAGGTTTCTTGCATGCTATGGAACTGTGTGGATTTTAAAGATTTATTATTATTATTATTATTATTATTATTATTTTTTAACAACAACAACATCAATAAGAATGCATTTGTAAATTTCCAACATATTCTACAACGCTGAATAATAAATGGGTTTATACAATGAACATACAGAATTACATACAAAGCAACCAATAACAGATACTAGAAGTAAAGAGGGCCCTGGCCGAAAGAGCTTACATTTTAAAAGGAGAAGGGGCTGAGACCCAAGGTATGGAAATGGGCAAGATCAAAAGTGAGCATGTGAGAGATTATAATATAAGGTATTGCAATTAGCAGCACTCTGAAAATATGCAAAATTAAATGAGGGTAAGCTTGTCTAGTTAAGATGTCTTTTGATGGCAGAAACTGGAATAAATAGACTGTGGGAGTGATTTCTAGAGAATAGATACAGCCCTTGCAAAGTCTTGAATAGAAGAAACAAACATTTTTGAATGTCACATTTAACATGTGCTCATGTGACTTTATTTTTAATCACATTCCCTGGATGGAATACATTCTTAGACGTAGGACTTTCAGGCCTTTATATCTGTTAGGATATGTTACATGCTTACAGTGGTCATATATATCTGGAAGCCTAATTAAATATTTGCACCCAGGGAGCACCAACAATTACAACATTGTTTCTCCACTAGGGCTCAGCCGAAATATAACCTGATGGCTGACAAGATAACAATAAATTGATCCCATATTCATATTACTTTTTTATTAAATTACATTTAATACAAATGCAAAATCTTACAAACTCTTTTTACAAGTTATAAAGGTATTAGTGAAAACAGGTTCACTGATTAAAAACCTGTAACATGTTTTTACTGTTCTGTAATAACAAATTAAGAAAAAAAACAATGACTAATAAAACAATTTCATTACCTGCGAAGACCAATATGAGGAATATTTAGAAACGTTTTATGAAATAGGTGACATGTATAATGTGAATGATATTACTGGGAACAAAAAAGGCCTTAATTTACAAACACAGAAGAAGAACCCAATATACTCATACTCCCCATAAAAAAAGATAATCTTGATACCATTAAATAATGCAAAAAGTTGGCATAAAGAGAAAGAATAGCACTCGTTAATGAAACAACATAATTTTGAATTGTGTCTGAACTATCCCGTGAGTAGTTAGTGTTCATTTCAATTAATTATTTGTTTATGAATCTTTGTTTACATTGCGACTGAATAACTTCATCTTGAACCCAAATAATTTCTGCCAAGATTTACTCAAAGGGACTAGTGGGGCTAACACAGAACCATGTTGAGCTGTGACTAACTAAGGGGTGCTAAAGAAATAATAAAAAATTATTTAAGGGTTACATGCTTCATATATAAAGGATGCACATCTCCAGGGTAAACAGTAGTGGCCCAGGTCTGGGCAGATAGATGGAGTTTCTAAAGCTTAATAAAGTAGTTTTCCCTGCCTTATAGCTGTTCTAACTGTGGCATTGTAAGTGAAAAACAGCATATTATTGTAAGAATTCCCATCAATAAATGTTTTTCGTGGCCTATATAAAATACTGAAACAAAGAGCTCACCATATATGTTTAGGAATAAGTATAATAGTAGTTGCAGCTCCATTCAATTTAGGACTCATATATGGGAATCACAAATCTTTGTATGCAACATGCTAAATTGTGATCATGTAATGAAGGAAGCATGGATTCAGCCACAAGGTTTCTTCCATGAAAACTTTAAAGAAAAAAACTAAAATATGAAAAAGGTAAGTTTCTTGGCTTCTGACTCACCACCATGGATTTTAGTAGTCTTTGTCAGTACACTTTGGTTCTTTCTAGAGATGCAGATTAAAAGATGTGTTCTTTAGCCTGCTTCCTACATGTCTGTGTGAATGACCCTGAGATGAGATAAACTCAAAACAGGAGTCATTGTGAAGTTCTGAGTCATTTGTTTGCTTAGAGATCACCAAGAATGATAAGGGTTACTGTTGAAGCTCAGGACCAGAAAGTGTGTTCTTTTTTTGGGATGGTCCCCTTAAAGGGATAACAGAACTAAAGCTGGCCATAGACGCAAAGATCCGATCGTAAGATGATTCCAACGATCGGATCTTTGCATCTCCCGACCTGTCAACTAAAGTAGTAAAAAGCACAGACAGCTGACGTTCTGCCCCTGACAAGGATCGTACGAAAGTTGTACGATTAAAAACCTAGTGACGGTCTCCCACTGAAAATCGTACGATCTGCAATAGACGCAAAGATATTATCGCCAGCCGACAAAAATTTTCTAACCTGGCCGATCAAACAAACGACCGATCGGCATGGCACGACAAATGTCGGAACACTCCACACACAATCCGAAAATCGTACGAATGGCCAACTTAAGTCTGTAAGTTTTTTTGGAAAGCTGGAAAATAGAAAAAGCACAGATGTACATTTTTCTGTGCAGTTACCAGGGGCTAAATATTTCAGATTTCTAATGTTTCAACACTTGAAAATATGTGGCTGAAAAATGTTGCTCAACTTCCACAAAAGTCATCACATAATCTAGGATATCATTTGTCAAAAGGCCTATGGATGGTGAAAAGGAATCTTGCGGCTGGCAAACTTGAGACAAGAGCAACTTAAGTAAAACAGGTAGTTTATTGGTGGCAAAACTTCAGTCTGTCTGACCAGTATCTATTGGGGAACTGTACAGATATCACGTTTGAAAATACTGTTGGTGAAGATTGCTTAAGGCTAATCAACTAAGTGCCTAAATTGGGCAAAGGACTGGCACATAAAAATAATAAGAAAAAGAAAGCAGTGACCCTAAAAAAATCCAGAATTATTATAAAGGGGTTTTTCACCTTTGAATTAACTTTTAGTTTGATGTAGAGAGTGATAATCTGAGACAATTTGCAATTGCTTTTCATTTTCTATTATTTGTGATTATTGAGTTATTTAGCTTTTTATTCACCAGCTCTCCATATTGTTATTTAAGTTTGGGTGCTTAGTTCCAAATTACCCTAGCAACCATGCACTGTTTTTAAAGGGAAACAGTCATGGGAAAACATGTTTGTTTTTTTTTTAAAGCGCATCAGTTAATAGTGCTGCTCCAGTGGACTTCTGCACTGGAATCCATTTCTCAAAAGAGCAAACAGATTTTTTTATATTCAGTTTTGAAATCTGACATGGGGCTAGCCATTTTTTCAATTTCCCAGCTGCCCCGGTCATGTGACTTGTGCCAGTACTTTAGGAGGGAGATGCTTTCTGGCAGGCTGTTGTTTTTCCTTCTCAATGTAACTGAATAGTACGCAGTGGGACATGGGTTTTACTATTGAGTGTTGTTGTTAGATTTACCAGGCAGCTGTTATCTTGTGTTAGGGAGCTGTTATCTGATTACCTTCCTATTGTCCTTTTGTTAGGCTGCTGGGTGTGGAAAAGGGAGGGGGTGATATCACTCCAACTTGCAGTACAGCAGTAAAGAGTGATTGAAGTTTATCAGAGCACAAGTCACATGACTTGGGGCAGCTGGGAAATTGACAAAATGTCTAGCCCCATGTCAGATTTCAAAATGAAATATAAAAAAATCTGTTTGCTCTTTTGAGAAATGGATTTCAAAGCAGAATTCTTCTGGAACAGGACTATTAACTGATACATTTTGAAAAAATGTTTTTTCCCATGACAGGATCCCTTTAATAAGAGACGGGAATACAAATAGAAGAGGGTCTGAATAGAGATACAAGTAATGAAAAATAGCAATAACAATAAATGTGTAGCTTAAGGGCTGTGACACACTAGGCTATTTGGGGAGATTTAGTCGCCTGGCGACTAATCGCCTCGACTTTGCGGTGACCAATCTCCCCAAACACCTTCACCTCACTCTGTGTTCGCTTAAATGAAAAATCGCCAGTGCTATTCACACGCAGAGATTCGTTTTCCGAAGTTGCCTTGCAAGGAAACTTCGGGCGACTTCGGAAAACGAACAGAGCAGGAGACAGAGAAACCTATCAGGACCAGTCTAAGATGTACTACATTCAACAAGTTGGCAAATTATATGTATTTTATTTGTGATAATTGTACTCAGGGTAATCAAGACTTTTCCACACAGTAATATTTTACTCAGTAAATTAGTTTTTTTCTATTAATACAAACTCAAAATATAAAGATATTTTGATGTCTATCTCCTTTAACATTTCACAAAAAATTAACAATACCACACAGAAAACACATAACAATCCAATTTGACAAAGGAAGAATATCTAATTTTCAAATAAAAAAATCTTTTGGATGACTATGAGATATAAAATGAACAGAGCAGTCTCTGTGGGCGAGAGAGTCTGTGGGGGACAGAGAGGGAGAGCAAGTTCAGGAAAGAAGGAAATGCTATAAATTGTCTCTAGTATTATTCCACTAAACTGCAGTTAGACAGTATCTTGTTATGCTTGTTTATGGTCCAATGTCTGTTAAACATTTTGACACAAATTTGGTAAATGTCATATGTGTGTTCAATGGCAGCCATAAACGCAAGCCAAAATAAGTATATTAAACAAAAAGTGTAAATTTATGTAACAGTGTAAAAAAAAAAAATGCAACTCATTTGCCAAAACAGGATGCACTCAAAACAGTATTGAGGTCCATGAAAAGCTTTGCTAGTTTAAATTTATGATATGTTATAGATCTCCACCATTAACAATGTCATATAATGCTTATTTTCTCCAGTATCTTGTCTGCAAAGGAGTCCAACAAGGATTCTTCCCTTAATCCTATACTGTCAGATTTAGTAGCTGAGCCAGGCATCAATAAATTACTATGACACACAGCACTTCATCAAATACATCAGCCTTCTATCTCTGACTTGGAAGCCATCATGAATCACCTCACATGCCCGGTAAATCTGTTTGTAATTCTTTGAGAAATACAACTCAATTGGAAGACAGTTTATTTTTCAAGCAAGTTTTACTACTATAGATAGTTTAACCTCTTCAACCCACAAATAGATTTCACCATTTAAATCTTTAAGACACCAGGTTTTGTGAGAAGAACTTACTTTTATGTATTGGGTTAGTTCTTCCATACGTCAACCCCTATTTTTAAAACTTACTTATCTTTATACTTGAAACCTTGAAACTTTAAGCTAGTGCATTGCAATAAAATGTAATTAATGCATGGAACGCACGGTCTTCTTTCATGTTCATAAGCACAGTTGCCCTAGGTGTACCTTGTCCCTGGCAGGTAATATGAGTTTTAACACCAGACATCAGGCTGTGGCATCAACAGCCTACAAGCAGGAGCACATGTTTTAATGATAAGATTTTTAATTGACCTGTGTCACCATTTGCACAAGTTATCAGCAGCTGTAAACGGCACTGGTACATTGATGGTCTCTTCTATTGACTGCAAACAAGCTAAATCCTTTCCTCATCATAACCATTAAAATGATAAGCGCAATCACCTCTACCCTGTTTTCAGGAAAATAAATATACATATTTGAGTAAAAAATTATATGCACTTTGAGCAGGCGTTAGTAAATAAATGGGAGGTGCTCATTATCTGTTAATCCATGCTCATCATTGCACTCATCTTAAGCACCATATAGCATTAAATACACATGCACATATCATAAAGATATAAACATGATTTACAAAGCACTGATTTATTACTACTCACATATCAGTACAAGTGTGCCATGTTAGAATATCCTTAAGATAACACTGAGCCACTCTTATTAGCCATGTTAAGGGCCATAATGACAACCTTTTCTTTTTATGATCAGTGCTCATGCCATCACAGTAGGCCCAATTTGATTCAAGGATGTGATCCTCTACTGACCTTTATATGTGCATTTAAGTACAAAGAGACCTATCGCCTTAATGAAATTCGAATTTTACATTTAACTGAAAATAATTTTTGTTACCTAACGTACACTGTAGTCTTGAATATAAAATATTGTTTTGTGTATTGTATATAATGTATTGTAATGTAATCTGGCCATACAAAGACTGACACTAGCTACCCCATATATGATTTCAAAATAATGTCATTTTTGATTGATATCTAATTGTAGTTTTGCAACACATTGATCAGTAGGCTCTGGGTCTAGGGAGGCACAAATTATGAGGTGGTACAATGGAGGATGCCAGTTTATGAACACCCAGAAATCTGGGCCTTATGATTTCTGCACTTTGCACCTAGCACCAAAGTCCCAACTATCTGCCCTTCTAGAATATGATATAAAGAGTTGTGCCCCACTTTGTATTTAGTGCTGCCTGCACTATACAGGAGGGCCTGCCTGGATTAAATAGCACTCTATACAGGAGGTCTTGTTCTTGAAGTCACTAGCTTGCACATTATTATTTATTATTTTTTGAGTGCTGGGAAATGCACTTTATCATAGCTACCAAATACAAGGCTCTTTTGCACCTTTGTGGATTGCACTATGCACCTTGTTCAGAATTTTTAGTCAGCCCTTTGTGTGGAACGCAGGTTGTACCTGCCAGTGTGATTTGTGTTTTGGTCCTAAAGAGTTGCACTCATTATTACTGCTTGTACCTGTAGTAAATCACCCCTTATATCAGTGTGGCTTAATAACATTTTCTGTATTGTATTCATAAACAATATAAAATGAAACCGAATATTTAATGTGACAAAGAATAACAGAATAATTCAAGTACGAGTCAAGATTAACTTGTGTTATTATAAAATGGGGTAAATACTGTATGCAATGTGAGTATTCCTCCATTTCTCTATACATCAAGCTGGAACCCATGATTCCAGCAAATATTAAACAAGGCAGCTTAAATAATTTTTTTAGTTTCAGCTTTTCTTAGTGTATCCAACATAGTGTATTGCCTTAAGAATTAAGTTAATCAAACTATGAAGTTCCGAATTTAGCCCTATACTTCACCATGTTTGCAAGAAAATGTTGCACTTGCCATGAACTAATAATTATTTGCTTGTATTTTGCGAATACAACTTTAGATTATCAGCCCATGTTGCTCCTACAAGAAAAACCTTGTAAGTTTAAATTTAACAAACAAATGTATTGTGCAACAAAAATCTTCTAGACTTTACCTGTCTGAGCAAACGCAGATAAGTTAAATCAATGACTATTTTAGTCTCCAAATATTGTCTAAATGGGTTTTCCCCCTTGTTTCTCTTTAATTCTGTAGTTATTCACACTCATTTTTCCCACCCACTTGCACTGCATGTAAATGTGTTTCTTCTATGAAGCTCACAAAGTAAAAGAAAGGCAATGAAATGATAATGTAGGAACAAGCAGAGCTCAGAAAAAGCACAACAAGTCATTATATTACAGCTGGTGTGGGAGAAAGAACTCGGCAAGAAGGCATCAATGTGATTTCATTCAAGTGCTTTTATGAGACAAAACACATTTTTAGACTTTGGAAGAGCTTCTCTGTGCCAGAGTACAGTATTTCTCAATATATGTACACCTTCTGTCTGTATTATAAGCATTCAAGGCAACAAATATTGAAAATGAATGCCACTAAGTGGCAATTCTGATAGATCTGCGATTCATTGCCATTGTGTAAAGGTAGAGGGAGATGGAACCTGTGGCCTATTTATTCTCCTTCTCTTTATACATCATTTTATTTTGTTGTATCTTTCGTCTTAGTAATGTTCACTTATGGTTTCATTTGTTGTGACCAGGTGAACTGTAAGCCATGTCTATCCAGCTGGAGAGCCATTGCCCAGATGTTGCCTTTCACTGGGGGAAATGTAATAAAAGTATTGAAGTGGAAAAAAATGGGAATGAATAAAAACCGAAATTCATATTTCACTATTTAATATTATTCAATAAACATTTTCAGTAAGACGTTTTAGGGGTTATTCAACACTTGGCAAATTTTCCCATGGGCAGTAAACACCAACAAATCAAATCAATCAAATTGTTGTACTCATTGTTGCAACTGCGGCTCACATAAAAAAGCCAGTCACTGATTGGTTGCTGCAAGTTACTGTCCACAGGCAAATCTGTCCAATGTTGATAAATGAGTCCTACAGTACTAACTATAACCCCAGGCAGATAAGGGCAATTCTGTCCCCTGATCATCCTGCAATGCCACCCCTCTCTGCACCAGAATAGCCTAATTTCTAGATTTTTGCTGCCTCTGGTGACTCTTGGGCTGCTGCCACCTGAAGCCTTGCTCCTCTGCTGGCATATAAATCACTAAATACTAAAGGAAACATTGTGCAGAGAAATCATTTTTCACATTTCAAATATTTCTGTTCAATATTGTTTAAAGTTTGTTTTATTTTAAAGGGACCCCCAAATATTACATAGTGGATAACAGGCCCACTAAATAAACAAAATATTGTAAAGAACTGTTAGACATCTGTTGCTATATTAATTCCCAGTAACTTTCCACAGACTTTAATCTTAGGTGTGTATCATATTCTCCTATTTTATATGGCCTTATAATATGGAGATTTTGTTTGTGAACCTTTATGTCTTGCTAAACTTCAACCTAGAGAATGCTGGATGTTGTAATTTACTGAAAAATTCCCCTAAACATTTTTTTTGAAGATCTCTATTCTATTGAAGTAATTTACTTTAATTTGAGGCAATGCTTTGTTGCAAAATAAAGAACAATGTAACCTGCAGACATTGTTTTGGGGCAAATTAGCATCGGCATATATAAAAGTGTCCAAAATGGTCAGGTTTTTGCACTGCACTTTGCACCATCAGTGCATCTGCACACAATTATTTAAAGAATGCACAACTGGCACATTAGTGTGGAGTAATGATGTGTGGTCAGGAAAAACTCTACCCTAACCTGTAAGACCTTAACCCAAACATGACCCTAGCCTACAAAATGTTGCTATTGTAGGACCTGCACCCAATTGTAAGCCAAAGTAGTTGGCCAAATTACAACCAAAACCCATCTGATGGTCAACCCATAGATCACCACAGGTTTCAGGGCAACCCACATATCACTGGTGTGAAGGGAGCCTAAGGTGCTGTGTGGCATTGTCACGCACGCCTCAACAGACTCACGTGACAAAGCATGCAACTGTAAGGGCCTACGCAGTTTCTTACTAACTTGTGCAGAACTCACACGCAATCACACCCAAACAGTCCCAACATGCCAAACTTACACACTGCCACCACCGTGCTTAATGGCCACAAGCACCCAGCTCCTGACACTCTGACACTTACTAGAGACTTATCCCACTATGCTTAATGTAGGGGTGCTGCAAGGCTCTGTACTTGCTCCGTTGTTGTTCTCTCTGAACACTGTCTTTGGGAGATCTCATTCGATCATTTGGCTTTAATCATCATCTGTATGGTGATGATACCCAAATATATTTATCCACCCCTTCATTAACAGCTGAAACAGAGGCTCAACTCTCTAACTGCCTCCAACTGGATGAACTAGCGCCACCTGAAGCTCAACCTAACAAAAACTGAACTAATCATCTTTCCACCTAAGCCTGGCCCTACTCCCCGTTTTACTATCTCTATTGATGACATGTTCATTGACGCGGTCAACTCAGCACGCTGTCTAGGGGTAATATTTGACTCCTCTCTCTTTCTCTGATCATATTAATGCCACTGTCAAAACCTGTCACTTTTTCTTACGTAATATTGCAAAAATCCGCCCCTTCCTTTCACCTGCTACAGTCAAGACACTCATGCATGCTCTCACTTACAAACTTCTCCTGCTAGCCTTCAAAGCCCTTCATTCCCTTAGACCTAGCTACATCTCCTCTTGTTTCTCTATATGTTCCTGGCCGAAACCTCCGCTCCTCTCAGACTAACCTGCGTGGTTGTACCCCCCACTTCTACTGCGGTTTCCCATGTCAAACCCTTCTCTCTTGCAGCTCCTTATATTTGGAATGCCATTCCTGCATCTCTCTGGAGAGAATCCTCCCTCAATGTTTTTAAAACAAAACTCAGACTACCTCTGGGAGCACCTGGATAACACCTGAACTGGGGGGGTGCGAGTGTACCAGGGCCCGCACCCCCGCAGGGCCCCCCTGGCAGAAGACAGCTGCAGCCACAAAAAAAAAATTGGAACGGAGGGGGTGGGGGTGTGGGCCAGCCCCCACCTAGTTACGTTACTGGTGCGATCATATGTTATTGAGCAGCTTGACTGACAACTCTACCCATAAACCAGTTCTCTGCAGCAAATTCTTGACTTTCTCATTGTAACTCCACTCTTTTAAGTAAGCTGATAACTATTACACAGATTGTATTGTGATGTAATGTGAATAACACAGATCACAGTGCACTACAGATAGCACTTATCCCTTTCAGCTGTAATTTAGAGTTCAAAAAGAACTCCTTGTGGTCATCTTAAAGTAACAGTTCAGGGTAAAAATAAAAACTGGGTAAATAGACAGGCTGTGCAAAATTAAAATTTTTTCTAATATAGTTAGTTAGCCAAAAATGTAATGTATAAAGGCTGGAGTGACTGGATGTCTAAAATAGCAGAACACAACACAACTTCCTGCTTTTCAGCTCCCTAAATCAGTTAGTCAACAACTTGAAGGGGGGGCACAAGGGACATAACTGTTCAGTGAGTTTGCAATTGATCCTCAGCATTTAGCTCAGATTCAAAAGCAACAGTTATGACCAATGTGGCCCTCCCTCAAGTCACTGATATGGTATGCATTATCCAAAAACCCAAAATGCTCTGAGTTATGAAAAGGCCACCTCCCATAGATTCCATTTATATCCAAATAATGGAATTTTCATGAATAATGCAACTTGATCAGTGAACCAAAGTTCACAATTTCATGTATTGTGTATTTCCCCAAAAAGTGCAACTACTGTATATCTGAGCACAAACCGCTTTATTGTTTGTACTAAAGTAACATAGCTGCTGTAGCATTTATTCCATAAAATACAGTTAAACAACAAATGCCTCCACCTTGAACCAGACACTCAGGCCCAGACTGGCAATCTGTAGGTTAGGGCAAATGCCAGATGGGCTGCTATAAGTTGCCATAGAAAGTCACAATTTAGTGGGCTGGTGGAGGCTGTTTGGGCCTCTAAGTGGGATGATTGGGCCTCTGTGTACCTGAAATGCCAGGGCCTATTTTGATTCTCAGTCCAGCACTGCACACTTAAACCTCTAATATCTTATGTGGTTTGGTCTCTAGTGTCAGCAAGTGTACATCACCTACAGGAAATGTTATTTATAGGTTAAAGTGAACCCGTCACCCCAAAAATATTTAAAATCATATTTTATCACATTAGTCAAGCAAAATGAACATTAATTACACTATATAAATTATTTTAATCTTGTTTTTCTTCAGTCTGGGAATTCATAATTATAACAAGCGGGCAGGACACTGTTATTAAGACAAGCCTTGCATCATCTCAGAATCTTGTTTGTGCACCAGAATGGGGGACCCAATGTCTATCCCCATGTCTTGGCTACACAATTAAATGGTTAAGAGAACTGGGGGAATGTGTGGGGAGCAGTGACATCTAGGAAGTGCTGAATGGAAAGTGAAAGTAATTATCTGCCCCGCCTCTATGCCTAAGGCATAGAAGAGTGGAAGGCAATATTTGATTGACAGCTGAGATTTTTAAATGAGCTTAAAACAGCTATGAATGTTTTAATAAAAATTTGAAATTGGAATTCATGTTTAATTTGAAAAGGACTTTTATTATACAGATTTTTGTGTCTGGATGAAGGGTCCACTTTAAAGAAACAGTTGGAATATGGAGTATTCTGGCGCCTTAAATAGCCCTCAGTTTGGCACCAAAAGGTGACGCCATCACGTAGGCATTTCCGCACCAGCGGTTTCGCGCTGGTTTCCAATCGAGTGCTGACACCTCTTTATGATGTTGGCATTCTTGCGTCGGTGCATTTGTGCTGCCGTACTATCTGGAACTGATGTCATCGTGCTGTGACCAGGCGAGAACTCGAGGGAGCCACCATCTTGGGAGAAACACAGCATTTTCCTTACAGCGACTAAGGGGGCCACATTGGACATAACTGTTCAGTGAATTTGCAACTGATCCTCAGCATTCAGCTCAGATTCAAAAGCAACAGTTATGAACCATGTGGTCCCCCCTCAAGTCACTGATTGGTAACCAATCAGTGGAAACCAAGAGAGCTTCAAAGCAGGAAGTTGTGAAGTGGCTATTATGTTAGACATCCAGTTACTCCAGCCTTTATACATTACAAACTATATTACAAACATTTTTTTTTAATTTGCACAGCCTATCCTTTGAAGTGAATATTCAAATAAAATTCGAATTTAAAAAAATCTTTGAATTTTGAAGTAATTTTGGGCTACTTCGACTATCGAGTAGCCCAAAATTCAATTCAAATTGAAAAAGTGAGAAAGGCCTTGGAGGAGGCCGAAACGTTAGTCTCATATGTAGCTACCTCAGAAGGGATATCGGTGTCAGGCTGAATGTCAAGCTGAAAGGTCGGCCCTCACACATTTTTGCCTCTCCAAATCTGGCCCTCATTTCAAAAAGTTTGGACACCCCTGATTTATAGTATATAAAATCAAATTGTCTCATGATTTTGTCAAGACTTTTCCAGCATGGACAATTAATACAGATTAAGCAAAATGGAGATCACATGAATTAGATACCCTGTTGCTTCTTGCCAATAGTCTGTTTGAACAAAATATTTAGTAGTCTCTCATGCACCATCAATTTATTATTAAACGTATAATAGCAGAAATCATATTTATAACAACATTGAGCTAAAATTTATGTGTGCAGTTTGTTATTGCAGCAATACAGTAATGTGCTTTTGTGTATACTTTTCTGCCACTTCACTGTAATTATCTCAAATATCTAAAGACATTATCTTTACTTGAGTCTAACAATAAAGTGATCTATGGATGCATTTTTAAGGATATAATATACAATGGTCTGAGATAATACTATAGTATTGAATAGTATTGTTTTTCCCCATTAGGGCACTTAATGGCTTAAATGTGGGTGTGCATTCTGGAATAAATAATTACCTGTAAAGGTATGAGACCTGTTATCCACAAACCTGTTGTCCAGAAAGATGGGAAGACCAATTCCCACAGACCGTGACATAATTCACCTTTTTAAAAATGATTTCTGTTATAACAAAAAGTACCTTGTACTTGATCCCAACTAAAATATACATAGTAACATAATAAGTTAGGTTGATAAGACACGTCCATCAAGTTCAGCCTTTTAAGTATATATAACCTGCCTAACTGCTAGTTGATCCAGAGGAAGGCTCTCCAATTTGTCTCAGAGGGGGAAAAATTCCTTCCTGACAACAAGACGGCAATCAGACTAGTCCCTGGATCAACATGTACTATGAGCTTTTGTAACCCTCTATTCCTTCACTTGCTAAACAGCCATTCAACCCCTTTTTAAAGCTATCTACTATATCAGCCAGTACAACTGATTAGGGGAGAATAATTCCACATCTTCACAGTTTTATGCCACTTCATTTGCCTCTTTTCCAGAGCAAACAACCACAATTTGCCCAGTATTTCCTCATAGTGTGGTATGGTGACAAAAAAAAGTCCCAGTTTCCTGGGAAAAAGTGATTGATAGCATGTATGTTGTAGCTAAACAAAATGCATGGTGCAGATTTTCAAAACATTTCAGCACTAATGGAAGCAACAAATCCATAGATTTTAACACAGGGTACCGACTTCTCCCAAGATAAGTAATAGCAACATTTATACTTAAAAATGAATAACATGTGGCCCTGTGTTTGCTTCCACTAAGATTTCTTGGTAGGGCTCAGTGTACTATCCTATCTGTTTATAATTTTGTTTTTCACTTCAACAACTAAAGAAAGAAATAATTATGGGGAAGCTAGGGTAGATGGGGTAGTGGGATTAGTAAGGGGGCATGGGGGAGGAGTGAGGAGGGCATACAGTTTACCAGCTAAGGAGATTCCTCTGTTACATGGAAAACAGACTAATACTAACTAGAATTCCCCTCAAAGTAATGCACATTTAAAAAGCAAAAGTAGTAACTTCCGCTGTAGGCTGGCAAATGCACAGAGTTTGTCAGGTAAAATAGGAGACCTAGAATTAATTGCATGCTCTAAAAATGATGATATAATTGGTATCACTGAGACTTGGTGGGATGAAACTGTAACAATCTGTTTACCTCGGATCCCAAAGGAGGGTAGCTGATCCAGGAGAACCGGTGGTAACAGGAACCCCTCCACGGCTCCGGTATTCACCGACGCCCTTTTGGGGCCCTGGGCTTTCTGCTGCAGAGGTAGTAGA
>CM044438.1:49337602-49377225 GCA_024363595.1 Xenopus borealis | reverse complement strand
CGGAAGTTCGCGAACATGTTCGCAAACTTTTTTTCCGCGGTTCGCGCCATCCCTATATGTAACTACTCAAGGTAAATGTCATCCTGGACATACTACTACTACTATATACTACTAAACTCAATAGTCCTGTTACAAGCTGTTGCCGTTGAAAAGGTGGCTTCAGAGAAGATTTTATTTATGTTTTCTGTCACTGAACCAAGTAAGAGCAGGGCTCTGAAGTCAAGTGCAAATTTCTTATGCTCAGACCTAGAAAGGCTGTTTTGTAGCTTGGGACTTTCTGTCAGATGTGTTTGAAGTAGATTGTAGGCTGATAGGCTTGGGAAACTAAATCTTAGTCTTAATATTATTGGTCAGAAATGTGAAATCATTCAATTAAAGAGCATTTAATGTCAAAATAACTGTTGTTCATGCATTTAAATGACCTAACAGGACAGTAGAGGGGAAAATGCGGAATGAGGAAATTATATTTTAGTTGTGTAGTGAAGAGATAATACAAACATTCATAAAACTATTTTATATGCATTTTATTTAGGGGAGATATGTATATTTGTCTCTGCTCTGTGTTGGGAAAGGGAGGAGTTCCCGCCTCTCTGAGCTGACAGGAAGGAAGGCCTGCACAGGAAGTGTGAGAGAAGCAGCAGTGAGAGAAATATATTGCAAGGTCCAAGATATTAGTGTGTGTGTGTATTTGAAAAGTCAGCAAATAATTCATACCTCCCAATTGTCCCATTTTGAGCTGGACAGTCCTTCTTTTGACAGCACATCCTGCAGTCCTGGCTTGTTACTGAAATGTCCCGACTTCTCTTTCATCTCCTGCACTGAACAGCCAGAAAAAGATACAAAATTTCTAACTTAATTGGCTTTTGGCAGAGAGCCTATAACGGCCACCAGGTGCACTAAGATACTTTTGTAGCAATTATGAGACAAGCAAATAAGCAGTTATAACAATTAAGATAAACAGGTCTTTTGGGAGAAGTTAGATTCACAGCTTAAAGGACAATTCACCTTCATTAGCAAAACTGTTATAACTGAAGAAAAAAAAAACACAGAAACGTGTTCATATTTTCATAACCTGCTAAATTTTGTAAAATGAACATGGTAATTAGGAGACCACGAAAAAGATCTGGGTTTAAAAAATTTCGCCATGCATAGCTTGATGCTTTTTGTCTGAATAGTGCACTCTATTTAGGGTGTAGAAAGTAAGAAGGGTAAGGGCTCTGAAGAACAAATGTGCTCTTTATAGGGCATGGAAAGCCAAAGCTTCTCAGGATTCTAAAGAAACTGCCTCATTAGTGGGATTCCCCCACCAGCATCTCAGTGATAAAACCATCTGAAAAAGAATATTATGTAAAGTTGCTCGTGGCTGCTAGACTGTATGTATCACAGTTATTTAAGGGCAGAATTGGGCTCATTGATAAACTTCACCAGGGTAGAATAGTTCACACAAAGAATATATTTGCCCCACACATGGTTAAATTTATAAAGCTGGATTAAAGTCCCGTATTTAATGTGCAAACAGAATTGCAATTTTTTGCATGACTTTTGTGGTAGAGAAAATATTCACAAAGCACCCCATGAGCAAAGGGTGTGGGGGAGATAGCATTGGGATGTGTTAGTGATGTAGAGGTGGGCATGATGACATCAGAAACAGGCAAAATGATTTCAGCGGAGTTATGATGTCAAAGTGGGGTTATTACATCAATTAGATGCAAGTGTTTTGAGACAGACAGCTCTGAAAAACTGAGATGTCCATTTCAAAACAACACGGGTGGCAACCTTATCTCTATCTATATCCTGCCTGATGAGTAAGCCAAATCTTATACCTAAAGGTATAGGATCCATTATACAGAAATGACTTTTTTTTTTTTTTTTACTTTTTGAAATACAGCAATGCTAATTTAGAATATTTGAAATCTTGCTTCATTTGCTTTTTTGTTTGTTTCTGTAATAATTTGACATTAACTGCACTTGACAATAACTAAGCCATGCTAATGTGAGTATCTTCAATCTCATTATAGTCACTCAGGCAGCATGCAAGTCATCCTGGGCCCAAAAATACACCCTTTGTATTATAGCAAAATCCAGGCTGTGACATTGAGCTGCTGCTACTGCAAATCATTAGAGTATACAGAGAGATGTAGTTGGAGTTTACAGAGAGGGTGGTGGGGCTTAATCAGAAATTTAATAAGTTTGTGCATTACAAAGTATTTCTATTGATATAGTTACTTGATTCAGCAGCCTATTGTCAAATTCTGACCAAATTTACTAGGCTTTATTGAATTTCAGCTCGTGCTCAGAGGCCAATCCACTGCTACTGCAGATGGAACCTACATACAATAAGATCCTCTGCTTGTATGTCTAGTAGGTTTCCTGATAACAATAGGTAAGTATATAAAGCATGGCCAGTTTACTGTATCTTGGATTGGATGTCGCTTTTCTGCAGATTATCAGTTGGGTTCGTTGTGGTGGTAGGTCCTTGCCAGAGAACTGCACAGGTAATTTTAGAAGAGAAAGGAGGTTCTCTCCTGTGACTGCACAGTGGGTTGATTGATACAGACACTACTACTGCTTGTGATAGGGGGCAGCCTGCTTGGATTTCCTATCATCGACATACTGCAGACTCTCCACCAACAGCAGGGCTGCTGAACTTCTCTAAGGGTGGGAGATGCAGCTCCTGCTTGTAGCAGAGTTTGGGGCCATCCTCTCTGTAAGGAGTAATTGAGGAGTCCCCTTGTCAAGTTAAGAATCAAAAAGGCTTAGAAAAACTGAACTGTTCGGGTTAATATCAAACAGGTGGCAAACCTAATCCTGCTATTCATAAAAAAAGAGGAATCAAGACAAAATGCACTTTACTTACTTAATACTTGAACCAAAACATTATTTGCTTCCTATTTGTCGAATAAATACAAAGCACAGGGTACATGTGAGCATCCACATAAGCCCTAGAACTCACAACTGTGTTCGGAGGTTTTTCTTTACTTTCCTGCATACAATGGACTCACACCTAAAAAATATTGTCCCCCCTATAAATGCTTGCAAAAATCAAATGCAACTTGTTGATGGAAATTATCATCTATATTGGAAAGAAATACAGTTATGGGATCCCTTATTCAGAAAGCTCAGAAATACAGGAAAGCCATGTCCCATAGAGCCCATTTTAAAACGGACCCTTTTTTCAAACAGTACCTTGCACTTCATCCTAACTGAGCTGCATGGATCAATAATAATACTAATCCTATTAGTTTTTTTTAATGATAAAATATTTTTCTATCAGACTTAAGGTATTATGATCCATACCGTATCCAGAAAACCAAAGTCCATTCCTTATAATAGATCCTGTACATGTACTTCAAATAGCCCATGGAAATATACTATGCCAATAAACCTTCATTAAAAAAATTAATTGGCTTTAGACTCTGCATTGTCAATCTAACAACTAAATGATTAATGTGTTTAGAGCCCCAATCAGTTCAATTAAAAAAAAAAGAAAAAGAGAACAATGTTGTGCAAAACTTGCAAGTCTTGTGGCATTAGGACCTGGAAATCAATAAAACCAACCTTTAAACAGGAAGCACTAAAAGGAAGGAAAAGCTTTCATTTAGTGGTTACTTTCCAGTATCAAATGATGCCTGGGTAACCTGATTTCAAGCTCTTTTTAATATCCTCTGATCTTTTCTAAAAGAATTCTGTACACAGTAACCTGGCCAGGAATCCTACATTTCCACATGTTTATTCCAGTGGCAAGCAAGTCTAATCAAGAGATGCATTTATATTTCTCCTTCTCTTTAAAATAGGGAGCTCTTTATTGTAATGTGCATTGTTAAGATGCAGGAAATGTCTTTGAGAGAAACTAAGGGTAAAGATGATTCCAGGCCAACCACTATAACACAGTTGGCCAATCCGCTATTGTGAATCATGTTGGTGCCCTAATCCTAATGCTTGGGGTTTATCTAATTCACCATTGTACTGTACTATGTGTTATACCACTTTGACATAACCCTGCTTTCTTTTCAGTTTTGCCTCTGTGGCTACACATTAGTGGTAAACAAAACTGACCCTGGTGGTGACCACAGCACAACATGATTGTTTAAATAGTATCTTGAGTTTTCTAAGTCTCGTCCCTTGACCACAAGGACACAAAATGCATTATTACTGTAAAAATGAGGGACTTAACAGCACAGTATTCATCATAACTTTGGCAGGCCAAGGCATAATAACCTTAAAGTGAACTACCACGATATCTTCGTCATTGGTTTAACTTTTATACATGGTTTTGACAAAAAACAGCAGAGACAGAACATAAGCAACACCAGCCATGTTGTGCATTGCAGTCTATATGACAATAATGACAGTAACACCAGGAAATGTTTGAACCTCTCATTTTGGTAGCACAGACATTAAGGGGCAGATTTATCAAATTCATATGAAAGATTGGAAATTTGATCGCATTTTCAAAAAGATTTGAATTTCGAATGTGCAAATGAGACAAATTCGAAGATCGAATTTTGAATATTCGACCGATTCGAATATTCAAATTTAATTGTATTCGAATATTCGAATATTCTATGGTCGAAGTACTTCCCCTTTAAAAAAATCATTCGATAGGCCAGTTCGCCAGAGTGAACCTACCGAATTGCTTTAAAACCCTATGGAAAGCTCCCATAGGTGTTTTAAAGTTTTTTTTGATTGAATTGGAAGGGTTAAAATCGTTCGATTCGAAAGTTTTAATCGACCGATTAAATTTTTCCTATTCGATCGTCTGAATAGTGGTAAAATCCTTCGAATTCGGTATTCGAATTCAAAGGATTTTAATTCCCTCACTATTCACATGGTCGAATTTCGAATTATTTTCAATTTGAAATTCGACCAATGATAAATCTGCCCCTAACACTTATATTGAGGCAGGGCTTTGTTTATAAATATCAATAAAACCTTTAAAAAAAATAAAATACTTCATCAAACATTTCTAGCCAGAACCAGATCATTGAAACCTGGTGTCTCTCCCTCCTTCTTCTGTCTTACTTCTACACGGCCCCTCACCTCAAATGACCATCTGTTTTTTACATCAGCTTGAAATGAAACAGGTCACGAACACGGAACTGAATTCTATGCTTATAAAAAAAAGGGGGGGGGTTGAATTAGTAGTACAGAATATATGCACTATTCCACTGGGAAACCATAGGGCTTTTCACTATATTTTATCACACCGCTTCAAGCTAGGTAAACATTGTCCAAAAGAATTCTTTCAAACCACAAAAATAAAGTTGAACTGTTTGGAGAAGGTAGAAGACATGTCAAGGAAAAGTGTATGTTACATATTTTATATTCTTATATTTTATATTATAAATAGCGCAAAGTCTGACCTAATTTCCTGGTTTATAAATCACAGTTTGGTCTAGTGTGGAATCGCATGCAACAAAAATAAAATCTATGAATGTGTAAAAAATGTACACCTTTTTTTTACACAGTGAAGCATGGAAATGTGTAGGGTTTATCCCCCTGTTTTTTACACAGCACAATAAATTTGCCTTAGGCTTAGTCCAGACGGGGAGATACGGGGGCGATCCGTCGCCTGGCGACTTCTCGCCGCGACGGATCGCCCCCGAATCTCCCCGAATACCTAGGCACCGGCGAGGCTTAAAAGCGCCGGCGCGTGTTCACACGGAGCGGCGCGATTTTTAAAATCGCTCCAAATTGCCTGGCGCATTTCAAAATATTAACTGTCAATCAAATATTGTCTGCCCCTCCTCTATGCCCGTGGCATAGAGGCGGGGAAGACAATTACTTTCACTTTCCATTCAGCACTTCCTAGATATCATTGCTCTCCACACTTTCCCCCATTCTCTACACTGTTTAATTGTGTAGCCAGGGCATGGGGATGGACATTGGTTCCATCATTCTGGTGCACAAACAAGAGTTTGAGATGATGCAAGGCTTGCCTTAATAACAAAATGGCTCCTGCCTGCTTGTTATAATTTTGAATTACCAGACTGAAGGAAACAAGAATCAAATAATTTATATAAGTGTAAATAAAGTTTCATTTTTGCTTGACTAATGTGATAAAATAGGATTTCGAATATTTCTTTTGGGTGACAATGGGTAACATTCTGTAGGACTAGAAGCCCGAGTGCAATTTGCACTTGTTTTACTGTTCTGTAAAACACCCATGCTAGCACCACTTCTCACAGTACCAACAGGAAACATACTCATTTCAGAGGTCAGTCTAGTAATCAGCAAATTACAGATTCAGATGAGGCAATATTATAGTCAAGGACTAGCAAGAGATCAGGGCAGGTGGCAAGCATCAAATAAAAAATAAAAGACTATGGATAAAAAAAACAAAAAACAGAAAGAACAAGTATGAGCTGGATCTGAGTAACCAGAAGCAGAATTAGTTACTTGGCTTGGTTACTTACTTGTATAACAACCAATAGCAATCACTCAGCATTGAAACAAAGAACCAGAATATAATTGTAGTTTTTGTGGTGTCACAATGCATGCATTGCAGGGTCAGACTGGGGGCCTCAGGCCCACTGAACTGCCATCCAGGGCCCCCCCTCTGCATCCCCTATTGCAATGCTGCTCACGCATCTGTGATGTGATTTTTTATTTGTACAATAGGAATATCGGAAGAGGGGGTCTGGCCTGGCGGGGGCCCATGAGGGTCATGCCCACCTGGTTTTTTTACCAGTATCCCGCCAGGCCAGTCCAACCCTGTTCATGTGGACATTAAAGGAACAGTTCAGTGTAAAAAAAAAAAACTGGGTAACTAGATAGGCTATCAATAATAAAAAAAAATCTAATATAGTTAGTTAGCTAAAAATGTAATTTATAAAGGCTGACTGGATGTCTAACATAACAGAAAAGAGCACTACTTCCTGCTTTTTATTTCTCTAACTCATAGTTAGTGATTTTAAGGGGGGGGGCATATGGGCATATGGCCACCCCGATAAGTCACTGATTGGTTACTGCCTGGTAACCAATCAGTGGAGACCAAGATAGCTGCAAAGCAGGAAGTAGAGTTCTGATCTGTTATGCTAGACATCCAGTCACTCCAGCCTTTCTAGCTTACAGTACATTTTAACTAACTAACTACAGTATATTAGAAACATTTTCTATTTTGTAAAGCCTATATTTACCTGGTAATTTTAAACTGAACAATTCCTTTAAAGAACCAAAGTGCACCAGAATGTCTGATGGGTAAGTATGCACTGAACATGTGGGGTGCATTACAGTACATTAGGTGTCTCTACAGTATCCTGCTTGAAAAAATCTTTTTTCTAGGAGTGCCATCCAACCTTTTAGTTAATTGCAATACAGTAAGCTTGCAGGATTAATGATAGACACTTTTTTTATATTTTTCAAGGTAGTTTTATTAAACCACAGGGATGTATTCTCAACATACAAACAGAACATGCATCATAAATATGGGTGCTAGCTACATGCCTGGGCAATACCTCACTATTCTGGGCCCCTTGTGGACTACAATCAAAAGCACCCCTATTCTCACTCCATTTATTGATTCTACAGTACATGGGGTTGCTCAGCTTCTTGGCAGTCTCTTTCAATTGCTCCCTCTGCTCATTGCAGAGCAAATAGCATCTCCCATCTCCCTGGAAGTACTTTCTGCAAGCACTTAACATTCTGTTCTGACCTAGACTTCTAGTTACAATTAAACATCTTTGTAAAGGACAGCCCTCCTATGAAAAATTAGCTCCAATATGTTATGAGGGTGAGGAAAATAGAGTGTATGACCGACTCCTTCCTGATAAAAAACTTTAGTTTCCAGGACCCAACAACATGATTCTCTCAACATTATCTTTATTATGAAATGACAGGCATCATTTATGCAATGCTCTATTTATTTAGTTTGCTGTGAAGATAATGAATATTACTTTATTTCCTGGAGATGGTAGTAAAGATTTAGAACTAAGAACTAGTGATGGGCGAATTTATTCACCAGGGGCAAATTTGCGGCGAATTCCCGCGATTCGCCGTTGGCGAATAAATTTGTGAAATTTCGCCGAAAAAAAAGAGTTGCGCGTTGTATTTGACGCGATGCGGCGAAAACGACCCGCGTCGAAAACGATGCGACGTGTGCCGCGACTTGTTTCGCAAATTTCCAGAGAAATTTTTTGGTGAATCGAAACTGGGGAGATTCGCCCATCACTACTAAGAACTACTGAGAAAGACCTAATCATCAAACAAACTTAATAAAATGGAAGTATTCTCAATTTCAGGAAAAGAAATACAGAGCTCTTGATGTTGATAGGATGAGTAGTCCTAGTTATTTTCTCCTGCAGTATAATGATCACTGAGCAAGTGGGAAAGATCAGGGCACAAAGGGGAAAAGCAAAAGGGATAAACCTATTGTTAAAATATTGCAACTGAAATACCTCTATAGGTGAAATAATGTGATGTAATGCTTTTTCTTTAAAAATTATTTATAATTTGGTTCATAGTTTTAATAACCTAGTGTGCTCTTTTACCAATGCCAGCTATGAACCAAGTACAGGTGTGGGACCTGTTATCCACATAAAGGATCTTTATGTAATTTGCATCACCGTACTTAAAGGCTATTAAAAAATAAATTTAACATTAAGGAGATTATTTGTTAAATAATCCATCATACTTGTCAAATTCATGTAAAAGTCAGTTGTAGCTGTCCCTCTAACATTTGGAAATGTTTTCAACCTTCATGAGTTTTGGGGTGTTTGAGATTGGTTTTTGCTCGAAAATGCTAATAATTTGAGTTTTTTGGTGATAATTTGAAAAAGTTGCATGATATGAATTGTAGAGTGATTTTTTTTTCCTGATCTGATTTTTCTGACCTGATTTTTTTTTATATATAAGAAATTTGTGAATGGAAGTTAGGTGGAATTCCTGTTTCATTATTACAAAAAAAGGAAGTCATTTTTAGAAATGACCATTATTTGATTAAAATAAAGTCTATAGGAGATGGACTTCCTGTAATTTGGAGCTTACTGGATAACAGGTTTAAAGATGACATAAGCCATACATTACATGTCAAATAAAATCATCACAACCACCTTGGATATAAATGATATCTTCCAGAGAGGTAAACAAATGTCATCCACGTTCCTTTATCTCGAAACCAGTGGCTGATAAATGTTTTAGCTGCAGGGAAAAAGATGGGAATTTTGCAAAAGATGCAATGTTGATTTCACAGTTTTGCACTCAAAAAAATGTGTAATGTATTCATAGCTATAGCCTTTTAAAAGTGCATGATGTATTCTAGTATATAAAATAATCAGCATAGGCCTACACTGGCACCATGGTAGCATTGCAGAGCAGGGGTCCTAGGTCTGGGTGGGTTTCTTCCCTTAGTCTACAAACCTGCAGACTTACATAATGTGTTAGTTAATGCAATATATTGGAAGTTCAATAGGATAAAGACTAAAGAAAGTAAGCCTACCAGCAGGATTACTAGGCAATTATAATTTTTAAAAAAAATTCTATTATATACACTTACCTGTAATGGTAGCGTCATAATAATGGATTAAGGAATGCAGTTGACCACTTGGAGTATTAAAACATTATAGAAACAGACAGCGCTATTGTTTACACCAAGGGTCTGTGGTTTATATACTGTAACAGAAAATAATCATGGCTGGTTTAATAGTACTGGACAGAATTGTTATGTCACTGTATTAATTTAGTTTCTTTGCTGTTTTCTTAAATGAGAACTTTGTCCTGCCTGTACAGAAAAGTACAAGTTTACATCAAAATGTTCACATGTCTACAATTCTAAAATTTTATGTAGAAATGAGCCAGAAATTCAAACAGATCTCTATAGACTGATGTTACTTGTTCTGCATGTCACCTTTTGGCTGAATAAGTGGAACATTTGGGTAGTGCAACTTTGTGATGGATAAATCAACTACCAAAAGCTGTATGTTCTTCACTTTTTACATAAAAAAAACAAAAGCATGACATTTATTAATGGACTGAATGGTTTTCACAGTCTGGAGATCCTGCCAAAGTGGTTATAACCACAGAAAATGAAGGATTTTTAAAGCGTTGTATCATATGTAAAAAAACACATTACATTTTAACTGTGAAATTATCATTCATTATCTTAAGCATATACTGTAGAATTCAATCATTGAGTATGAAGCTTATACTCTGATGCTCTGGTCAACGGTTGCACTCCTGGGTTCCCAGGCATGTAAATATTGTGTCACATCTCTCTATTTAATTGGATTGTCACCTGTAACTGCATCCTCCTCCTCCATAAAGAAATCCACATACTCCAAAGTCTACTACGATTACAGTATATCTGAGCTTCATACTAATTTAAAAAAGCATCTTGTTTTGTGAGAGCTTAAGCACAATGACAGTGGCTTAATAATCTATTTTTCAAATCTGATTCTCTGATTCTATGACACATTTTGGCAGCCTCTCCAAGACAGACCATATATATATGGAGTGATGAAGCAAAGGGTATGTAACCTACAAGGCCATTTGGCACCGAATATAAAACCTGTCCTGGATCATGTGGACAAAGCAGAAGTTAATGGTGGCAAAGAAAGAATAGCAGTTCAACAGGTCATGGATATTTGTACTCTATTTTGAGCATCTACTAGTGTTTTTTGTTACTTGCAGGCAGCAATGCTGATGTATTGTCTCTTTCACAGCAATCTGGGCCGCCACATAAACCCAGGCTCTTGACAGGACCCCCAAAATTAAAAATGTTGTCACCAATTCTTAAAGGAACAGTAACACAGAAAAAGTATAAAAGTGTATGAAAGGAGAATTCAACTTGTAGTGAAAAAAACCTTAACCTGTGTAGACCCCCCCCCTGGGCAAATGCCCCTAATTTCATGACTTTCAGCACATGCGCAGTGGGTCGGGTCCGGAAACCTCCGACTGCGCATGCACTGAAACTTCCTCAAAAGACCGAAGAAAGAAGATGTCTGCCGTGAACTCAGGTGGCCAGAATCTGCAGGAGGGATAAGTACAAAATCAGGGACATTTGTCCTGGGGGGGAGGTAGGCTGGGGTGAGGAGGGAGGGGGTCTACACAGGGGAGAGGGAGGGGTTTTTTCACTACAGGTTGGATTCTCATTTAAAGGAATGCCAATATAATGCACTGTTGTCCTGCACTGGTGTGTTTGCTTCAGAAGCACTCTAGTTTTTATAAACAAGCTTCTATGTAGCCCTGGAGGCAGCCATTCAAGCACACGATACACACTGGATAACAGATAAGTGCTAAAGAATTCCATTGTATGCAAGAGATTATCTGATATCTGCTGTGTATCTTGTTCCTTTTTCAGCTTGGAATTTCTGCACCCATGGCTACACAGCAGCTTCTTTTTATAAACTATTGTAGTGTTCCTGAAGTGAACACATCAGTTTTAGGGCTGGGACAGACAAATCTCCCCCAACTGCCTTCTCCCTGTCTGCCGCCTGTTAAAATGAAAAAGCGCCATCGCTAATCCACACCCAGCGCGGGATTTCCGGAAACGCCCGAAGTTACTTCGTGGGCAATTCAGGAAATCGCCGCGCCGCGTGTGCATTGGCTCTGGCGCTTTTTAATATAAACAGGCGGCAGACAGGGAGAAGGCAGTTCGGGGAAATCGTCGCCTACAATTAATCGGCAGGCGACAGAATCTCCCCGCATCTCCATGTCTGTCCCAGCCCTTAACAGTGCAGCACAACAAGACATTATATTTAAATTTTTATGGTGGTACTGTTCTTTTAAAGTCATGTGATTTTACAGCTTTGGATATTGAATGTGACAATGATAATGCAATTTTTCTCAAATTTGAATATTTAAATTAGGGTTCAAATTCATTTAGATATTCAACCAGAGCATTTCTGCAGGATTCAGTATTTGACCCATTATGTGACCCAAAGTGGGTGCAGCCCTGGGGATGTTTGCACCCCCTGGCCCCTAGAAGTTATGCCACTGTCCAGCCCCCCTGTTGTTTTTTTTTATTTTTCTATATAGATGCCACAACACTTATGGGTTATGCTCAATAATATACTATCTATGTATCAAACACATTTTAATGATTAAATATACATTTACAATTCCATTGAGGTTATCATGTATATCAATGCTGTGCTTCTGTGCTAAGAATTAAAATAAATAAATAAATCTAAAGTTAATTGTATTCTGTTTTATCGTTTTATTTCAGTTAGAGCCATTAGATTACCTGGTTATTGTAACAGTCTTAGTTATTGGAATTTGTCATCAGCAGATTTACAATAAACTGTTTCTTTTTACATGATTAACTATCATTACAAATGTCAGTTCCAGAAACTTTTGGAATCCCTACAGACACATTGCCACTTGGACTTAGATTATAGAAACAAATGTACTGGATGCTGTTTTATACATTGAAAAGGGAAATTTAACAAGCTATGCTGGCTAGAGCTGCCTTTCCGATACATCCAACTGCTCCTACTTTTACAATTTCCTTTCTGCTGAAAGCCAACACTGACTGCAGTTATTGCGTTACCTGGTCAGGCTGCAAACTTACATGGATGTTATATTAGTAGATATTGTATATCCAGAAGAGCTTACAGTTTCCATCACATTTACTGTACACACTATGGGCAATCTTATCAGGAGCCAATTAACCTGTCTGTATATCTTTGGAGTGTGAGAGAAAACCAATGTACCTAACAGATACCCACAAATGCATGGGCAGAAAAGACAATCTCCTTGCTGATAGTTCCCTAATTAGAATTTAACGTAAGAACCCAGCACCCCAAGACAGTAAAACCAACCACTGTATTACCTTATATCATATTGCCTGAAGAAATATTGACTTCAAGAAAAACAAAATCTGTAATGGAATTAATGGAATTAATATTAGCGGCAGAATTATTAGGGATGCAATGATACGAAAATTCTCTAGCACCGAGGTTTTTTTTGCTTCTGAAGTGTCTTATTCAGCTTTAAGTAAATTGGCGATGTAGCTGCAAATTGTAATTTTGGTGAATTTTCTCTTTAGTAAATCTGCCCCAATGTTTCTTGCATTTTTTTCTATGGCATTTTGTGTTCCAAACAAAGAGGGACTCAGTAGCATATAAAGACATTTGTAGAACTTCAAAAGATATTTATAAGCTCCATTTCTAAATGCTTTCCTTGAAGGCCAATGGGAACCACCCTCATTTTTTGTGCTCTAGAAAATGTACAACAAAAATAAATGTTATAAACAGTGTTAGTTTTCCTACTAGGGAGATGAATGGGGAAAAATGAAGAAGTAGTTATGAGCAAAAATGTTAACCACGTTGTGCTGCATTGGTGAGCAGCAGGACTAAACACTAGCACTTATCCAAATCCTTATGGTCACCTTCAGACAAGGGTCTATTGGAGATAGGATAGAACAGGTTTCCGGATTATGTACCCCATACCTGTACTAGTATTAATGAGAAAGGAATTAAGTTTCTAGAAAGGTGTCCAGGTATAGAACTAAATAGTGCAAAATGGGAGGAGTTCAGGTAAGATTTTTATGTAAGCCAGACAAAAGCCATAATATTTTAATGACATACAGGAATTAATTAGAGTTAAAAGAGTTCAAACCTGTTGCCATTCTTCACTGTTGACAGTTAAATAACAAAACATTAATTTCCCCTAATAAGGTCCTTTGAAACAAACCTTCATTTTAGTGCTGTACTTTTTACTTAGAAGGTTTTAAGTCTATTTTAAAAAAAAAACGTCATCTGAAAATGAAGAAATGCAATCTAAAAAAATATCTGTGGATTTATGGAGGGATTTTTTTAACATTAGTCAAGAATGAAAGGGGGGAGCAACTACCTCTAAGGAGCTATGTTATTCTCATCCCCAGAAGGAGATATTTTATTTTACTGTACAAGCTTAAATACTATGGAACATGTCCCCTCTGTGTGTGATAGATGAACCACTGGTTCTCATTTTTCTAATGACCTTGGATGACTTTAGAAACCTTTAGGGTATCAATAGGTAGTATGATGTGTTTAATGGATGTTATTTAACAGAACTCTTTGCCACAGGCAAAAACCTCAAGAATCACTGAACTTGATGAATTTATTCAGGCTAAAATCTGAGACAATCACAGCTGTTTCTTAATGTCTCATTAATGTGAATGGTCCAGCATTTCATGTGGTCAAGATTCTTGCAATTTCGGTTACAGTCATTTGTATTCATTCTGTTTCTTTTTTTTTGGCTATGGTATTTCAAATATTTTCTTATAAAAGGAATACTTTTTAAATGCATTTTTTGCTTCCACAAAAAATGAGTGAAAATACAAATCTGTTTTTAGCTTTTTAATATATTTACTCTTTAACCCAAAATATATGGTAGTGGCAGGATACAGATATAGGATCAATTATCCAGAAACTCGCTATCCAGAAAGCTCTGAATTATGGAAAGGTTGTATCTCATAGACACCATTTTAACCAAATACTCCACATTTTGATTACCTTTTCTCTGTAAGAATAAATCAGTATCTTGTACTTGATCCCAACTAAGATATAATTAATACTTATTGGAAGCAAAACCACCCTATCCGGTTTATTTAATGTTTACATGATTTTCTAATAGACTTAGGGCATTAAGATCCAAATTACAGAAAGATCCATTATCCAGAAAACCCCAGGTCCCAAGCATTCTGGATAACAGGTCCCATACCTGTAATCGTTACTGAAATAATACGTGGACTATAAAAATCTTTTTGAAAGTATTTTTTTAATACTGTTTTACAACATAATATTTTGAAACATTATTATGCAACAGCCCACTTCCCAGTCTCCCAATTGTTCAACCATTGACCAATCTACCTTATCCCAGCCTGGTGCTGTGTTGATCTTGTTCCTGAGTTGTGACCATGTTCCTGAACCTGTTCTTGATCCAGTAATCCTGTTCCTGTCCTGTGTCTATCCTTTCCCTGTTCCATCTGGTATCTGATCCTCCAGTTTTGATCCCAGCCTGTTCCCTGGCGTCGCAAGTTTTCTGTAAATTTCGAGCACAGGTTAGGGCAGGAAGCAATCAGAGTAGTCACAATCAGGAAGGAGGGTCAAGATTTATAATGCAGTACGGAACTTGCAAGAAAAGACATAACCAGGTACCCATTTGAATTTTGGCCCCGAAGGACAGTGCAATGATGCCACCACTCTGGCACCACATACCACATGATGACACAGAAGAGAAGGTTAACACCATCGGGTGCTCCTTACATATGCACAAGTAAATTATATCAAGCAACCCTCATTAGGCTTCTATTATGCTGTGTTATACATAAATAATAATAATAATATTTGTCTGTTTGTTGTTTTTTTATGGGTTTGAATGCAACAAAACATCTTAGAGACCATCATTTGATCCACTGTTCTATGATCAAAAACTAGTGATTGAACATTGTGCATTGAACACTGGAACCTATATCCAGGGCTGCCGTTTGATGTGTTATTTCATGATACCATATGTCATTCATTTGGACATGCCATGTAACAAAACATTTAGCTGCCATCCTCACATCTATGGAAAAGGCAATCGGCAACAAATTTTTGTATCAGTCCCCAAGCCCATAACTGCTCTTCATTCAGTCTTTACAGTCAGATATAACCATTCCATAGTGCACGATCAAATGCAACAAAATGCATTATGTACCATGCAGCCAACACATGATTCTGGATTCTGGATTCTGGAACAGTAAAAGCTTAGATAATCTATGCTGGACATATTCTGTCATATTCTTTTACTTTTCAGTTTGAGGAACTTAAATAATTATAGACATAAATTATGTCACAACTATAACATGTAGTGATGGGCGAAACGGGCGCGTTTTGCCGAAAAATTCGCGAATTTCCAGAGAAACGAGTTGCGTTTTCGTTCGGGGCGTCGTGTCAAAAACGACGCGCGACTCGTTTTCGCGCGGCGAATTTTTGATGGCGAATTTTTTTGCCCGTTTCGCGAATTTATTCGCCAGCGGCGAATCGCCGGAATTCGCCCCTGGCGAATAAATTCGCCCATCACTAATAACATGACACTATGACAGCACAGAGAAACATTATACAGAAGACCACAGAATATGAAGTCATTGCTACTGCATTATCCCCCTGCGAAAATGAGTGCAATAAATTGTTGAACATAATTAATTAGATTCCCAGTTAACAGATAATCCCCATGCATTATAAACAATAATTAAGGGACTTGGAGTAGTTTTAAATTCCATTGTTCCTATTAACACAGTTAATTTTTGTTTTCTGACTGACATAAATTGTTTCCCACTACTAATCAACAATACATGCCATTCGAAATCAAATGCTTCAAGATGTTTTTAGAATCATTTTAATAGTCATTTATTGTGATTATGTATAGTGATGGGCGAAACGGGCGCGTTTCGCTTCGCCGAAAAATTCACGAATTTCAAGAGAAATTCGCGAATTTTTCGCCGATTCGCGAAACGAGTCGCACGTCGTTTTTGACGCGCGTCGTCAAAAACGACGCGCGACTCGTTTTTGCGCGGCAAATTTTTTTAGCCAAATTTTTTTGGCAGTTTCGCGTATTTATTCGCCAGCAGCGAATCGCGGGAATTCGCCGCAAATTCGCCCCATGCGAATAAATTCGCCCATCACTAATTATGTACCTCAATACAATTCTTTCATTCATGATCACTGGGCAGGATGGCATGATATTGGTTTATCTTTGATAGGCAGTTCACTGGATTTCCAGTGTCATATGGGAACAATGTGCATATTATCTTTATTCTCCTATAGTTTTGTCCAATAAGTAAAGGTTACCCAGACATCCTCCGCATATCTCGAGACAAAATGATTTCCTTCTCACTGTGGGAAAGCACATGGGTTTGATTCTCCTTATTCATTTGAGGAAGGGAATTTAATTTTTCTGTCTGTTCTCTGCCTGGCATTTTCTAAATATTCACATTCCTAAAATGCCATCTCCTTCCTCATTGTCTCAGTCCTTTATTTGTATACCCTCAAAAGAGGCTTTGTAGAAACCCACACTAACCCCGCAGTCTCCAGCTCACTTCGTTCCCTCTATGTGCATGGCATTTGCCAGCCCTATGAAAGTGAAACAGATGAATGTATCCAAAGAATTCTTTTTTCTTGCCAATTCTATATACTTTTCATTGTCCATCATGACACAGTATAAAAAAAAATGTTGATACATGAAAACTTTGGGTTACCTTTATTAACAGTAATTAGCAGGAGGGGACAAAAAAAACCATTCTTGTGTTATTGTTCATGAAGGAGTTCTGCTGAAGTGCACTGGGCATTACCTTACAGAAGTTGGGAAAGTGATGGGGACTTACCTATGTTTTTAATTCTTTAATTTTAAAAATATACATATGCACACCTTACTGCAACTGAAGCAGTCTGGTCATTGGTGGGCTCATTCTTTAATTTTAAAAATATACATATGCACACCTTACTGCAACTGAAGCAGTCTGGTCATTGGTGGGCTCATTCTTCTGATTTGGGTATTAAATATGGTACATTCTCACTCTAGTTAGTATGGGGTCTACATATAATAACTACAAACAACACGGGGCAGATTAACTAAATTCACATGAAAGATTTGAAGTTCGATCGAATTTTCAAAAAGATTCAAATTCGAATTTTCTAATGTTTTTGAAGACCACTTCGACCAGTGAATTGCAGTCACATGGTCAAATTCGAGGGTTTTTTAACCATCAAATTCGACCAATAGTAAATCTGTCCCATCTGTCTACCACTAACACATCTATCATATCTATCATTTATACATCCACATTTCATTTTCACATATATCATGTCTAGCTATTATCCATCAGTCTGTGGCTATCACATATATAGTATCTGTTGGTCTTTCTCTGTCAGTCTATCTATTGTTTTCATATATACCATGTCTATCTATTATCGATCTGTCTGTCGCTATATTTTTCTATCATCTATCTGTCTGTTGTTATCACTCATACAGGTAGGCGATCTATTATCCGGAAACAATTATCCAGAAAGCTCCTAATTACGGAAAGTCTTCTCCCATAGACTCTATTTTATCTAAATAATCCCAATTTTAAAAAATTATTTCCTTTTTTTCTGTAATTATAAAACAGTACCTTGAATTGATCCAAACTAGGATAGAATTAATCCTTATTGGAAACAAAACCAGCCCATTGGGTTTATATAATGTTTACATGATTATCTAGTAGACTTAAGGTATGCAGATCCAAATTACAGAAAGATCTGTTATCTGGAAAACCTCAGGTCTCGAGCATTCTGGATAACATAATATTTATTTATAATTAGCTACAGTATCTATTGTTATCTCATCTACCCTATCTATCGATCTATCACATATATTGTATGTATACATTTTCTATCTATCTGTATATCACATCTATCATCTTCTATCAGTCTATCATTATCATATATATCATATGTATCTATTTATCTGTTTATCTTTATATTTGTCTGCATAGCCATTTGTTCCATCCAGGATGTTAAAAGATCAAAATCCATTTTACAATCTTCATGCTGTGGCAGTCAAGCAATGTGAAAAATAGTCTAAAACATCAAAAACAAGCTAATTATTTACTGACATTTTCAAATAAATAACAAGAATGCCTGAAGAATAATCTAATTAAACCTTATTTTACTAAGTAGTATGAGCATCTTTTTAATTGTAAACTTCTCTTTTTACCACGTTATCTTGTTAATAAGTAAAAGGTAAAGACTGAGTGAAAAACAAGTGTGTAACAGGCCCATTATACAGTATATGTGACCATTACTGTATATCTTCTTATATATATTTTCAGAAGCTTTCTTTTAAAATATGTACACTGATTGTGTTATGTGAACAAGTAGGTGTTCTTAACATGATATTATTCATTTAGAATTATAAAGATTAACCCATATTTTTGGCATTAACACCAATTTATTGAAAAATTTAGAAATTCTGATAAATGCCAGTTGACAGTTGGCCATCTCTGTTTTGTTTATAAGAGATATAGCAGACTGTTAGTGAGGGGAAAATAGACTATAAAAGATATTTCAGAATAAGATTTATGCTGAAATTTTGCATATACTGTATAGAGAACATCTGCGTTATTGAAAAAATAGACATTGTTCATCATAAATATGTTGTGAGCAGGCTGGGATCTCATGCACCAACAATCAGTCAGAGCCAGCACTGAAAAGATAAAGGAAATGCTCGTATGACTCTCTTTAGAACAAGAAAAAGGTATGACTGTGTCAGCCCCTGGTTTAAACGAGATCAACGGTGTTTGTTAATGTAAATGTCATAGTTCTTTGTATGCATTGCCCTCTTCATCTCTCTTTACTGCTCTCTCTCTTTATTGTTACAGAGTGGGTAAAAATATGTGTACATGTAGCCTAGTGCATTGGTGTATGAAACATGTTAAATTTTAAACTGAGAACTACAGTATGGGTTAAATCTGGTATTCTTGCTACCTGATACAGCAGACCTAAACTCATTTTATTTATATTTAATTTCTTTATTTTTTACATTTGGATTGTTTTAGGGATTAGCTGAGACCCCCAGTTCCAATATGTCTTAACAGAATTTAGGTAGACAGTGTTAAGCCATTCCATTTTCCTATACAACCCACTCTTTATAGTACTGTCGCTCTAATGTAAGAAGAACCAGAAGCACACATTATATAGCAATCAGTTCCTTAGGAAAGGTGAAATATTGAGACTTTTTTTTGGATCCAGGTTCAGGTTTATTGTGTTGTTCTAACAAAGGTTACAGTAAGTACAGTATAGTCAATTGCAGTATAACTATAACGTTTGATGCACATATACCTGAATGCCCTGCTTTGGAGCCTTCTGCATCAAATTACCATGCAAATGGCTAATATGGCAGCTAGCAGTGGGCATTATGATTGGCACAGATTCCAGGTATTTTTGTCAATCTGTCTGAAGCTCGGCAAATGTCAGTATAGCTTCCTACAAGTGTAGGAGTGGGCAATGACAGTCTACAGCTCTGGAAGTAGTGGTTTTACAGGGCTGGAAATCTCAATATTTCAGCTCATTTTCTGCCATTGTATGCCTGACAAAGGGACAAGTCATAATGAACAGAAGTTTTCGGGAGTATAATCCTTTTAAGAAGAAAGTAACAATGTAAAACATAATCATCTTTGGAGCAACCCAGTACTTTCTGGTAATAAATTTAGGTGCTACCAGGTCACCAAGACGAATTGTCCATGAATGCAAAGTCCAGATGTTGTGAACTTGATAACTCATCCTATCAGAACTGATTGTCACAAGAATAGTAGTTAACAGGATACAATCTTTGCTGGAATTTGACCATATTTATTATTTAAAAGCTTGATTTAATCAGATTGGGGATATACTCAATAAAATTCCCAAAAAGCCAAAATATTTGAAATTTTTGCCCAAAAGCACAAAATAGTCAGATTTTCAGGCTAATTCCAGTGCAGATCACTTAAACTTCAGAAAATAGGATAGGGACAACTGCCATTGACTTATATACAACCTTGATAGGTCAGAGATTGAGGATTTTCAGATTTGGAAAATTTTGAAAAATTCAAGTTTTTTTCACAAAAAATTTGGATTTTATAGTAAAACAAGCTCAAGTTTTTAGAATTCGAACTTTAAATAACCCCCTTGCTGATGATTTTAGTAACACTTTCCTCTTAAAGGAACTAAACCTTTCCATTAAAAGAAATTCCGGTCATACAAACAGACCTTCTGACTGATGACAAATATGCTTTGCACTTGGAACCATGCACAATCTGACCTCCCATGCTAGAGGTTCTAAACACCAGAAGACAATTGGTTTTATAAAGAGAAAAATAAATAAGGACTGCAATGCTTTCTGCCAACAGCTTCTAGAAAAAAGCAAAAGATTTACATTTGGAGTATTGGAAATAAATCCCTTTATTTAGATTAGGTTTCCATTGAAATGGCTCCTGCTTATAATTAATCATTTTAAAGTGTTTGTTTATATATCGGTGGGTCAGTGAAATAAATAGGTTTACTTATAAATGATCACACATCCATCTCTGTTCTTTAGTAAGAGTTAAATAAATTGTGGTGGGGGAGTTTAGTAAAAACATAAATTGGATTTTTGTGAATATAATTAAACGCAGTTCTTTGAGGCCTGTCCTGATAAGGAAAAAATATTTGTTTTCTGCAAGAGCTCAGAAATTATTCTGAAGCCTTTCTATGGCAGTACACTATTCTGCTGTGAATCTGCTGGGAAGGTAGATACAAATATTGCTGTACTATATTGGGTAAAAAACAATTGTATGCAAAATTAAAAAGAAAAACACAAAAAGATCTGATTTACCCTTTTCCCTCTCACTTTGAATTCCATCAAAACGTATTATCAGTACAAATTTTTTTTTATAAGCAATCTGGATGCAACATTCACCAATGCCTTGCTGCTCACAGAGGCCTCAATAATAGTGCTTAGCTTTGAATTCCTGGCTTGAATGCAAGCTTTACTTGCAAATAAAATATGTATACATAGTTATTTAGTTATATAGTTAAATCGAGTTGAAAAAGACAAAGTCTATCAAGTTCAACCCCTCCAAATGAAGACCCAGCATCCATACACACATCCTCCATACATTCACATACAGTAAATTATATATACCCATATCTATACAAACTGTAGAGTTTAGTATCACAATAGCCTTTAATATTATGTCTGTCCAAGAAATCATCCAAGCCACTCTTAAAGGCACTTACAGAATCAGCCATCACAACATCACCTGAAAGAGCATTCCACAACCTCATTGTCCTCACTGTGAAGAACCACCTACGCTGTTTCAAATGAAAGTCCTTTTCTTCTAGTTTGAAAGGGTGGCCTCTGGTAACTCTTTATGGGTTAAAAGGTCTCCTGCTATTTGTCTATAATGTCCTCTAATGTACTTGTAAAGTGTAATCATGTCCCCTTGCAATCACCTTTTTTCCAGAAAAAAAAGTTTATCCTCATAATTTAGGTTTTCCATCCCTCTAACCAGTTTACTTGCTGGTCTCTGTACTTTCTCCAGCTCATTTATATCCATCTTAAGGACTGGAGTCCAGAACTGCACTGCATACTCCAGGTGAGGCCTTACCAGAGACCTATAAAGGGGCATAATTATGTTTTCATCCCTTGCGTTTATGCCCTTTTTTATGCAAGACATAAAGAATTTGCTTTAGTAGCTACAGAATGACACTGCCCAGAATTAGACAACTTGCTATCTAAAAAAAAACTAAATCCTTCTCATTTAAGGAAACTCCCAACACACTGCCATTTAGTGCATAACTTGCATTTATATTATTTTTGCCAAAGTGCAGAACCTTGCATTTATCAACATTGAAACTAATTTTCCAGTTTGCTGCCCAGTTTCCAAACTTAAACAAATCACTCTGCAAAGTGGCAGCATCCTACATGGAACCTATAGTTCTGCACAATTTAGTGTCATCTGCAAAAATAGAAACAGTACTTTCAATGCCCACTTCCAGGTCATGCGGTACTCTACTAACAACACTGGTCCAATTAGAAAATTGTAAGAAATCGCACCTTACCGGTGCGGCGGGGACGCCCGCTGCGCCACCATCTGCGGGACGCCTGCCACACTGTTCCTCTTTATTGCCGGCTTCTGTTAGAGTGCGTGCGGCGCGCACTTCCGCCATTTAAAGGCACATGCGCGCTGGCGTCGTTACGTCAGCGCGCAATGGCTCCAAATTCAAATCGATAAAGGGGTATTTAAAGGGATTTTTGAAAATGTATTGTTGCCCGTGATAGGTTTATTCCTGGTGCCTGTACCTGTGCTTTAAGCTTCTGTCTGATCCTGATTCCTGTTTTGACCCTGCCTGACTTTGACTATTCTGAATATCTGCATCCTGACCCGTGCCTGTTGTTGACTACTGATTCTGCCTCATCCTACTGATTGATTACCCGGTTTTGACCCTTGCCTGCCTGACTACCCTAGTTATCTGCCTGCCTCGACCCAGCCTGCCTGAATACGCTGTTGCCTCATCCTGCTGTACCGTGACCTTCGGCCTTAAAAGACGTTATCTACAGTTGTGCCCCATTGCTGGCCAGAACTCCTGCTCTGCACCTCTCGTATAAGTCCAGGTGGCATCTGAGTAGCTGAGGGCTCCTCCCGAAGCCAAAGGCGGCCACACTACTGGTGAAGCACGAACCGAGACCAGGGTGCTTGGCACTTGTTTTGGTATTGGGTGCCGACCGTGACAAAAATGTTCCATTAACCACCACTCTTTGTAGGTTGTGTTGCTTCGCAACTTTTTGGACATTTGAATGTAGCTCACTGGTAAAAAAAAAAAAAGCCCCCTGGTCTACACCATACCAAAAATGAATGTTAATATCACTGCAAAAAATAAGATCTTCAGCTCAAGGAAACTGTCAGCATATGGTGGTATCAGTATTTTAACCCTAAAACAATATTATTACTACAGGATTGATGACTAATTTGCATATATATAGGGGAAGGACATAACTGTTTAATAATTACATTTACACTGGAAAGTAAAGCTGGCTGTACACATTATGATCCTCTTGTTTGGTGAGGTTGCCAAAGATTAGATTCTGCCCCAACTGGCCATTTACATGCTGAGCAAATTGAACTGACCCAATAATTTGATCCCTGAAACCAGTTCTTTCATTCTGTGTTCTATACCCTTGGATATGCTCAAAGTGATTATTGTTACTAATAACCAACATGCAAAGAACAGGAAATGTTTGAATTCAAGTGTCTGTAAAAATGTTCTTCAAATGCTTTGTTTCAAAAGCAAAAAGAACAATCTCATGAAAACAGTGAAAGCATAGGGGGAGTTCAGTGGAATCCGTCAGTCTTGGTGCCACAGAAACATAAATAGATTATGTAATTAAACCAGTATATGTCAGAGACAAATTTGGAACTTTTTATTGATTGCTGCACCCGAGGAATTATTTTTTCTTGTTCTCTCCAATTTAACAACACAAACTGAATGAGAAGCAAATAGAAGGCATTTGATTCTAAAGTCAGATGAACTCTTTGCATTAATGTGTTACTAGAAGCTCAGTTCAAAGAGCAAGCCCCAAGCACAGTTTGGGAAGGGTTTAATCGATTACTGAGGATGATGTTATTGCAAGGATAGGCACCTGTGGAGTAGTATATTTACCGCAGTTCCACTGAATGAACAAGCTGAAAGGCAACTGCCTCCACCTTTTGACTCTCTGAAAGGAAGAACTTCATACTTTCAAATCGTTTAAGGCTGGCACGAAAAAAATATATTGCTGATTAATAGCATTGCCTGAATATTATAAAGCATCTGATTTTTTTTTTTGCACCAACAGCCATAGTAAAGCGTGGATGAAACTATTAACATACAAATAGACAGCCATGTAATTAAAACAGCAGCATTGTAACAATCCTGGAAAAGGCTTCTCCACACAGAATGCAATTATGGAGTGGAACATAGTGCTGCTCGCTTACATTTCCTGCTTGCTTGAAAAGAAGAAAAAAAGCAGGAGAGCTCCATCATTTCAAAAATAAAACCCAGATTTATTGTCTCTTCCCTATTTTGGAAACAATGGGCTTTAATAGCAAAAGGTTTGCTCTGATGATATTTCTGGCTCAAGGAATTATCGTACATACGAAATGTGGAAAGCAAGGACATGCAAAGTCTACATATTATTAACTAGTATCCCTAATCTCTTTGAGTTTCACTTTGGAATACTATCACCTATACTAACAAACACTTAGGGGGTTATTTATCAAAATTATATTATTTTTCAGATTTTTTTTAAATAAAAATGTCCAACTAAACTAGAACTGACAATGTCACCTTATTTCTAAAAAAACATGATTTAATTGGATCAGGGACAAACTCAATAAAATTAAGCAAAAACCGGAATCATACACTTTTTTAGGCTTTTTCCTAAAATCCATGAATTTATATGATTTTTGCCACATATAGTCTGAAATAGTTGGATTTTCGGAATAATTCCAGCGCAGACCACAGAAACTTCCAAATACCACTCCCATTAACTTATATCCAACCTCAATTTTTCCCACAAAAAATTTGGATTTTATAGTTAAAAAAAACCCTAAAAATTTTTGAGTTTGTGGCAATTGGACTTTCAGTTTGAAAAAGCTGCACAATTCTAATTGAAGCTCGATTTTGTGGTCAATTAATTTAATTTGTAAATAAAGGTGATTCTGGTTTGGGAGTTTGTTACATTTTGTTAATAAAGTGAGAAAAAGTAAAGTTTTAGTAAATAACCCTCCCTTAAATCCTGCACCAAACTAACATACTTTAAAAATAAATTACATTTAGAAAGTTGTCACTATTGGCACCTTTATGAATTGAAGCTTTTCCATTCATATATATACATATTGTGCAAATAAAGAAAAAGACCAAATAAATCCATTAGAGGGTTAAGCCGAATGAAAGTGAATTTCTACAAAATATTTCAAATCTAATTTTAGCAGCACTTGTGGGTGCTATCTCTTGGCTGCTAACAGGGATCAAAAACAAAAGCTATCAGAAGACCTTTGCGGTGGAAGGATGTTGTCATATCTTTAGTTTATGAACCAGGAAATTCACAGATCAACCACGGCTTATTGTCCTAGACACGTAAACCAGACAAACGAATCACGTTTCTTGTTTTCAATGTTATGCTGATCTCAAATATAATAAGAAACATTTTGTTGAAGGTCTATTTATGACAAACATTATCAAAACCAGCTGACAAACAGCAGAGGTCAAATAACAGAGCTGCTCTTAGGCTGCATACATAAAAGATAATATGTTTCCTTTTGCAGAATATCTCTCAGAAATATTTAGTGGAAATGAAAAAGTTCTACCGTACTGGAATTACAGTCAGGGATATTGCTGATGTTTGGAAAAAGAGTTTTGAGAAGAATTGTGCAATTTGTTAATATTAAAGGGGCATAGGACAATGAATGATTTCACTGTAACAAGACATTTGTTTTGTGTTTTTTGCTAAAAGAGTGGATTTAATGGTATGTTGGATTTGATGGGGAGCCTCATCATTATCTATGGAGGTGAGGTCTCTTTGTATTTACTTTGTAATTTAATTTGTCTTATGTAATCCGCACCTGCAGAGATCAGGAGGGCCAGTGGTCCACATTACCTTCACTTCACAGATGGGCAAATGACCATGGAAGGTTCTCTGTGAGGTTGGGAGTCAGGAATGAAATCAGGCAAAAATGATGAGGGTGACACCATTCTCACTCTTACACTGCATAATTTCAAAACAAAGAAAAATGAAATGTATACATATACCTTATATTTAGTTAAACAACCATGGACCAAGCCCTGTACCAATAAACACATGGTTCATGCAAACATTACCATGCAGTCTTTAATTCTTGGCATGCCTATGTGCATGTGGATTTACCCTAGCTACTTCAGTTTCTACCCACACCAAAACCATAAAAGAAGGTTAATTAGCTTCTGATGATGATTACCCTTGTTTGTGTGAATGTGATAAGGACTTCACATTGTAAGCGCCACTGGGACCGGGACTGGTATAAATGAATGAACTGTAATGTATACATGATTTCTGTAAAGCAATGGGTTAATATGTCACTGCCATACAAATAACTGATAATAGATATTGATACTTAGAATTTTAATTATTTTCCCTCATATCTACCTTATTGTCTTCCCCTCCAGCTCCATGGAATCAAATATGTTGGTTAAAAGTGTATAATGTACATTATTACCTCCTTTTAAAAAATGACGCCCTGTGTCTCATGTCTATACATACAAAGATAACTAGGAAAGTGTCAAAGCCACTGGTAGTTGCTGTACAAATATAACCAGCCCACAGCAATCCTTCCATTTAATCAAAATTAACCCAAAAAAAAGGACATCCTAGTGATTGCAGAACAGATGTACAACACAATACTATTTATTGAGCGCATGCTGATTACAAGTGCATATTGCTTTTTTAAAATAGGCAGAACATGCAACTCAGATAGTATCAATTAAACCAGGACTCCAGTTGATATGAGTCAGCAATGCTTACCATACTGCCCAATATAGATTTCCTTCCTGGAATTATAAGTAACATCTTCACTTTATACTGGTTCTAACATGCCCGTCATCTTTAGCCAGATCTACTGCACCCCATGTTTTCCTGGTTCACAGTGTACTAGACCATTTTTAAAAGTGTTTTTAAATTAGCATCAACCTCTGCTCAAGAAACGATACCCATTTGTATGAAAACTGTGGGTTTCCTAGCACCATTTTCATGAATGAAAATCTATGGAAAATATTCTACCAATGTGCATTAACATTATTTATTATACACAGTGCTTTTGCAGTCTTCTCTGACCACATGGCTCATTGTCTATAACATCCTCCTAACACCACCAAGAATTTCAACCACCAAAAATGTTTGGTCATTGAATAAAGTTCTGCTATACAAATTTTTTTCCTTGTATTTTTATTATTAGGATGTATTGGTTTTGTCCTTGTTTTGCACTACTCTCTGCTATTTTTACCCTTGAATACAAATAAAAATCCTCATATGTATGGTACTACATAACTATAAGTATTTAAAACTAATTAGAATGGGTTGTTATATTGTGTTTGAATATATTAACACTTGGGCTGCCATTTACACTGGACTGTGAAGGAGAGGTTTGGAATTTTAAGCTATTTATGGGTTGTTTTTATGAGATAATTTGGATGTCTCGTTTTACACCTAGAAATTAATTTCATCCATGAGGAGTTTGTAATATGATGCATGCTATCAATAACCATATAATTTTATTTATTTGCACAGTGAAAAATGGTTGTTGTTGATGGCTTGAAACCCCTTCTGGCCTTAACCCATTTAGCACTAGTCTTTTTGATTCTGCCTTGCTGCATGTTGCCAGACAACATGTGGCACAGAATAGATTGCAGAATTACAATGCTAGCAACCAGGTGGCACCAAGCACTATAAATGTTTGTCAGATAACTTGTTAAATATCCCACAAATTTTTTTCCTATGTTTTGAAGCATCAAGAAAGCCTGTTTTAATTGAAAATGTATATTTAGTATAACAACTGATTAACAATTTATAGTTGTTAACATAGTTAGCCTGGCTTACTCATAACACTATTTTGAGTTATTTGGATGATGAATGCAACACACTACATAGTTACATAGTTAAATTGGGTTGAAGTTCAACCCCTCCAAATGAAAACCCAACATCCACACACACACACCTCAATACCTTCACATAAATTATATATGCCCATAATCTAACTATAGAGTTTAGTATCACAATAACCTTTGATATTATGTCTGTCCAAGAAATCATCCAAGCCCCTCTTAAAAGCATCAATAGAATCAGCCATCACAACATCACACGGCAGTGCATTCCACAACCTCACTGTCCTCACTGTGAAGAACCACCTACGCTGCTTCAAATGAAAGTCATTTTCTTCTAGTCTGAAGGGGTGGCCTCTGGTGCGGTGATCCTCTTTATGGGTAAAAATGTCACTGCTCTTTGTCTATAATGTCCTCTCATGTATTTGTAAAGTGTAATCATGTAAGTGCATTTTTTCCAGAGAAAACAATCCCAACCTTGACAGTCTACCCTCATAAATTAAGTCTTTCATCCCTCTAACATGTCTCTGCACTTTCATGCCCCCTCACAGGCACCTTTTTCCAGAGAAAACAACCCCAAGGTGCACAGTCAACCCTTATAATTTAAGTCTTCCATCCCTCTAACCAGCTTAGTTGCACATCCCTGCACTCTCTCCAGCTCATTTATATCCTTCTTAAGGACTGCAGTCCAAAACTGCACTGCATACTCCAGATGAGGCCTTACTAGGGATCTATAAAGAGGTATAATTATGTTTTCATCCCTTGAGTTTATGCCCTTTTTTATGCAAGACAGAACTTTATTTGCTTTAGTAGCTACAGAATGACACTGTCCAGAATTAGACAACTTGTTATCTGTAAAAACCCCAAGGTCCTTCTCATTTAAGGAAACTCCCAACACACTAGTATTCAGTCCAGTAAACATGATATAACATAGCAACTCTGTTACAATGATATTTCAGTATGACACTGAAATAAATCCTTTTCTTGGGGAACCCAAATTAAGTTTTGAATCCATTATGTGCCTTCTGTAATTATTAATGAATACTGTAACACAGCCTTTTTCTTTACTAAAGGGTGTAATGATAACCCACCATAAACATGATGGGAACCATGTTTTGGGTTCCAAGCCATAGGTAAAGGATCATTGCTGTAACATAACAAATCTAGTTCAACCACATGTACAATATTTTATACTAAAATAATTGTATGAGGAAAAGGCTGGTAAGTCTAGGATTTATATCATTAGTGTATCCTATAAATTATTGTATTTTTAACCAGGTTTAATAATATGTTACAATGCTGATGTGGTCTTTGAGTACTTAATTGTTCCTATCCATATCTGTTTGTTTGCTATGAGTTACTAGACCATTTATGTTAGGAGTAACTTTATTTTCAAGGAGACATAGCACATAGCATGAATGCAAAGCACTGTACATCTTTCAATGTAGTATTTAAAACATTCCACTATAGCACTTTATACCTGTAGGATAAATTGAGGCTTTGTGAGTTCACGTGTAAGACTTCTTTTATAGGCTGAGTATATGCCAACACAGCAAAAGTCCTGCAAGATAACTACACAGTACCTGGACCCCTACAAAAAAATTTTGGCAGGGCATGGAGTGTACTGCAACCCCTATCTGCTCCCACTACTTGTATCCCCTGCTCCTCATAAGCTCACTCTCTGCAAGAAGAGTGGTCAAGGAGGGGGTATTTCTCTAAAGCCATAGAGGAAGCAGTGGTCGAGATCCCTACTGTGTATGTCCCATTTGTAGAATGAGCAGCAATCTATTGTGTGCACAAACACCCCAACATGCTTTACATAATTACTAAAAAAAAAAAAATCAACCAGCATTCCAAACTTAATTTGTTTGAGGTACAGTATTTAAACCAACACTGCACCCAATTAATTATTAATTTCTGCTTTAACTTGTTTTATCCAAAGAACCTACTGCGGCAGTATCTCTCTGTAGTGGCAAGCTTTGCACAGTCTTTATTGTTGGTTCTGCTGTATCTCAGGGCTAATAAAGGATTTAGCCTTCAGAATCCCAATCCCAAGAACTCTGCTCAGCAACACAAACAAATTCTTCCTATCATTAAAGAGCTGGGTAATTAGGCCAACAAGAGAGGTTTCATGGATATGCATGCAGTTCACCTGTGGGATCCTTCTACTGATCTTGCTTCACTTGAAATGACTAAAAATCAATTTGATTTGACAGCTCTGGAAAAACAAGAGGTTAGAAGCTGTTATGAAACAATACAAGAAACCAGTAGAGAGAATTGCTTGTGATCTTCCTGAATCACTTCTGTTCCTGAAATGCAGCTGCCCATTTCCTTTTCACAAAATCTACATGTTTTAGAGATACAAAGCATTTGTAAAATAATGACAGCAATATCTCGAAAACGACGCAACGCGTCGAAGTTGACGCGACGCGCGTCAAAAACATGACGCAACCCGTTTCGCAAATTTTTTGGCTAAACGGGGTAGAATCGCCCATCACTAATGCTGATGGAATAACAATGCAATGTCAGGGGCAAATCATTTTCCTGTTAACTACACCTTATCAATTGATACTGTATTGTTAGCAGATTTCATCCTGAAATCATTACATTGAACATCTTCCAGAAAGCCCTGACTTGATGCAACCAAATAAAACTTCAGGTTAGAAGAAAATGCTCCGCACTGATATCATGAAAATGGCTTCTATCGCTGTGATGTCCCACCCTTCTCATTACTCTCCATTACGTTCTTTAAAAAACAACAACAACAAAACACAGTCTTTAATTGCAGAAGTAGAACTTCCCTTTCAAATTATTCATTCGGCTAGATGTTTTATGTGCCCATAATAATATTTAAATGGCCTTCTGAGATCATTTCTCCATCAAACTTGCTGTAAGTAGGGTTTTGATCCTTGCACTCACCAATCTATAGGACTGGGTAAGACACAAATAGACATATGAACTTGTTTCTAATTTGAAAACTAATTAATAACTTTACCCAAGGCTTACTTACGAAGGAAGAAATAAATAAAAAAAATCTCTGTCAGCAAGCACATTACATTATTCCAGACCCCCTCTTTCAGCAAATAGAGAACATTTTTAGTGATATGGTATGGTTATGTGGGGATTAATCTGTACTGAAAAGAGTTAAATAATAATTTTCAGCCAGACCTTCAAATTAGTAACCCCCCCCCAAAAAAAAAACAATCTTTTTCAGACTATCACCCTACAATGGTAAAACACGCCAATTTTTTTTTAAACTCCTATCTATTGTATTGAACTTTGCCTGGCAAAGTAAAGTCTAACGTAAGTGGTAACGTTCAGTAAAATTTTGATCTTAGTGAATTTGTTTAATTACGATCCTTTGTCAGTGCGCCATTTCGTCTGGCGTAAGGGTGCGAAATTGCGCAAGTCTATCTACTTCGCTAGCGAAAATTCGGTGTCGGTGTTAGTGAATTTGCGAAGTTGCGAAATGACGTCACGCTGGCGAATTAGCTCTAGCTTTAGACGCTTCGCACTTTAGTGAATTTGGGCCTTTATTTGAACCAATCTGGACAGCACTACACCATGTTTTTAAGATATTTAAAAGCCTTTATTGGTACAACCGAACAGTGGTGTAGCTACAGAGGAAGCAGACCCAGCAAAAGGGGGGGCTTGATGCCCTAATTTATATACAATTTCAACAAATATTGGTAAAACAAGTCAATCTGTAGACATTTTGGGGGCCTAAAAAATTATTTGCTCTGGGGCCCAGTAATTTCTAGTAATGCCAATGAATGATGTTGGTTGGAGTTGTACTGTCTGTCGAAAGGTGTGCAAAGGGGAACATGCACCCATTTTTTAAGACTTTCCAGTAAGGTGTTGACTATAAGTCTATTACTATTTGGTTTTAGGTTTAATTGTACAAGGTGTCAAAACTGACCCAAGAATGAACAAAGGCTTTTACAGTTCCTGGCTCTTGTAAAATGAAGTTGATGTTTAATTATACATAAAACTGGCAACTTTAGGAGCACCCAGATTTTTTGCATAAACATGTAATAAAACATACCTTCAAGCTGACAACTGTGTGCAACACTGCAGCAAGTGCTAAACTGTACAACTTTATGGATCACTAGTAAGAACTGTGTGAAAGCATATTCAGGAGAAACAAGAAAAGTGCGCATTTTGCATTTTCCACATTAGCTACAAAATCACATTGTAACAGGTTAGTAAAAAGTGTAAAAATCCTATTAAAATTATTGCTTCTCCAGACTTTTTTTTTTCACTTGTATAGGTAAGTCCAGAGACCAAATGGGACCCTATAGTGGGTAGGGATCTGAGATTCATCCTTAAACTTCCCATAAACACATTTTCCCTTGCTTCTGTACTACCCCTAGTGCAATAGTACAGCAGTTCATGTCAGATTTGGTTTAAAAGCATTAGACATCAGTTAAAATTATACGAAAACTATATAAAATAAAAAAGATAGCATGAGACAACTATTTCTACTTCACCCTGACCCAGACACTAACTACAGATATTTGGCTAAAATTCCTTGGAAATAACATGTAACTCCTCAGGTGCAAACCCAGGGACAGGAGAGTCGAAGTGAAAATAAAAATGTAAGAAATTTGAATTTCAAGCTATTTTTGTGTACTTTAACTAGGGAATAGTCCAAATTCGATTTGAATTTGCAAAAAATTCGAAAATTTTAATTTTGAAATGTATCATACCTGTCTCTTTAATCTAAAACCTGCCGAATTGCTGTTTTAGAATATGGGGGAGCGCCTAGAAACAATGTGGATTCAATTGGTGGACTTTGAAAATTCTTGGGAAAAAAAAATTTAAGGGCTGATTTGATTTACTAAGGGTCGAATTTAAAGTGAAAATACTTCGAAATTCAACCCTCAATTTTTTTGGGGGGTAATCTTTGATCGAATATGGCTGTATTCAATCTAATGAAAATTATTCGAATCATTCGATTTGATCGAATATTTTCTTGCCAAGTTCTGTGCGGTCCCCCATAGGCTAACATGGCAATTTGGCAGCTTTAAGCTGGTGAATAGACAAATTCGAAGGATTTTTAAAGGGCCAGTTGAAGTAGTCCAAAATTAATTCGAAATTGGAATTTTTTAAGTTATTCGAATTTTAATTCGACCCTTAGTAAATCAGCCCCTTAATCTAATTCGGTTGAATGTGCTAGTATTTCGATTTTAAATATTTTTGCACAATTGAACTGTAACTCTAGTCAAAAAAGAAACACCTTTAGTTACAAAGTTTGTACAAATTATGCATGTATGCATAAGTTGATGCACCCCATCAAGGCAGTGCCCATGCGTCAGTGAAATAGCGAATAGAACTGTCCCTTAACATGCTACTATATATATAGTACCTGTCTGGTAAAATCTTTTACTCGCCCTAAAATGCTAAATCATCCATTTTTTTTAACTGTAGGGTATCACAATGTAAAGGGAAAAAAACAAACAAAAATTGTTTTCCTTTTGCATTGTTGAAAGTAGGAAATAAATGGATTATTTCAAAGTAAGTGGGCATGGGTTAATAATGAGTCTAGTCTCTGGCATACCTCCCAGGCCAAATCAAGCCTGCTTCTTCTCATATGGATGGGAGAGACAAACTGTAAAGATTGAAAACATCTGTACCCCGTGCGAGTGAACCACACAGCAGTGGTGTCAAGCAGAGATTTACTTAAAGACTGTCCCCTTTTGCTTGACTTCCCTGAGCAGAGCAAATAAAATACAGTAGGTTATGTTTAAATAGTGCCACTGATCAATATAGGTTTGTATGGCTTATGACCTTGAACATTAAACAGAACATTGAGTTAAACCCACACCTTTCTAATCATAAAGACACAAAATCACTTGTTTGTAGCAGCCAGAGCTGCATATTTTGGCAACAGCAGATGTATATTTAATAGCTCCCCACTGTACATTTTCAGTCCAAACGAAGAAAGGAGTCAGCTTCCAGTAAAGAGATTGGTGAAGCAATTTCTAAGCATTCAATACCTCTCACCAGTGCTATCCATAATCTGTATGAAAGCGGCCCATGGGCCAACTGGATTCATATGACCATACAGATTTATTCAGACCAACTGCCCAAATGTTTGCAAAGGCTGAAAGTGAAGCTTGATTTTTTTTTTATATCAGTAAAATTATATTAACGCACTGGATTTAATATTCAATTTTAAGTTGACCTATTTTACCAAGATACTGTATATTACAACTGCTCATGAATTGGGGCCTTATTGGGGCCTCTACGCTGCTGGGCTACCCTGCAAGATGATAGTTTATTCACTTCAGCAGAGGTTGGGGCTTATTTATAAACACTGTGCAGATGTTCACCTGGGCTGTAACGCAAAGCAGTTTATCAGTGATTAGCTTTTCTCATCCAACAGCAAATTCTATTTGAAGTTGACCTATTCTACCAAGGTATATTACAACTGCTCATGAATTAGGGCCTTACTGGCCTTACACTGCTGGGCTACCCTGCAAGATCATACTTTATTCACTTTATTTATAACCACTAGGCAAATATTTTCCAGGACAGTTATTCAAAGAAACCAATCAGCAGTTAGCTTTTTTCGTCCATATGCAGGTTGAACAAGTAAAGCAATCATCTGATTGGGTTACTGCCTAGGTGCGAATTTGCTCATTGTTTATAAATGACCCCCTCTGACTGACACTGCCTAGAGTTGCAATGTCTGTTAACCACAATAATCCCTGAATCCTTCTCAGATAGACTAATTACTTTTTTAACCCCCAGCAACATAGTATCTTAAAAATGGATAATAAGAAAATAGCACAAATGATATATAATATTAAGACAATACATATTAAGGGAGAATTTCATTCACAGGTTGCAGTATATAAATATGAGGCAAGTACAACTGTAGCAACTGGTCTGGGCACAGAGTCACACAGAAACAAAGTTCAAAGTTGAGTTGGTTCACCTTCCAACACTTTTTTTTTTCAGTTCCATTAGTTTCAGACTGGTCACAAGAAATATAGACTTGTTTCAGTTACTTCCCTTTTTTTTTATTTGCCATTTTTCCAAAATCGAAGTTTAAAGTCAATGTCCCTGTCTCTGGTATTTGAGTCTGGCAGCTCAGTAATTCAGGCGCAGTCTCTAAACTGTTACAGTTTTGCAACATCACTATCTGTGAGATATTAGCAACTAATTGTATCAATTCTAACAACTGCCTTTGAGGAAACTCAGGTTTCTGCTCAGCAGGGACATACATAATAAATCCATAATACATAATTCATAATAAATCAACTAAATGTATCCATTTAAAACAGTTATTGGGTTGGAGACCCCCCCTCCCAGATCTACTTTAGAAAGTGAAAAATTATCTTTTAACTTGAATATTAGAAAAACAGTCACATACTGTATATAGGAAGTTATTCGAAAAAGTCTTTATTATTGGTGAAATATTTGAAACTAACTGAACTGAAAAAAGTGTTTAAAGGTGAACAGCCCCTCAAAAGGAGAACCAAATCCCCTAACTGACATTTTCAGAGTGTGCATAGTTGGAGTAATCTTCCGGTATGGATCCACTGCACATGCAGTGAAAGTTTGGAACACTTTTTGGAAATTTCCGTGACTTTCGCCGCATGTGCAGTAGATCTGCACCAGAAGATTACTCCAACTGCGCATGCTCTGAAAATGGCGGTCGCTACAGGAAGAAGATCGAAGGAGACAAGATGGCTCTTGTGAACTCTGCTGGACAGGACCTGCAAGGATGGGTAAGCAGATTAGAGGCATTTCCCTAGGGTAACAAATAGGCTGGGGGGGAGGGAGGGGCCCCATTTAGGGTAGGAGGGAAGAGGGATACAAATTAGGGTGTTGGTTCTCCATTAAGGTAGTGGGGAAGAGACTTCTAGGGACCTACATGGCAGTCTAGATATCTGCATTTAAACTATATACCTCAAATAAAAATGTTACATTGGTTTCTCATGGTAAATATGGTGGACAAATTGCCCCATAGTTATGATTTGATAAAACCCATTGTGGGTAAGTGAATCAATCAACATTCTATTTATCATATCTGCACATCTGTGGTTTGGAGTAAATTATACCAACTAGGTTTAACAGGAATGATAATGAGGGTTTTACTCAGTACATTATCATTCATCATACAATCATTATAATCCAAGGTTTTCCAGATCAAATTTCCTTGACAGAAGTAGCAATGTACACAATTTTATAAAGTATTCAAATGATCAATTAGGCGCTTCAATAGTTTGTATGTCCCCATAGCATAAATCAGAAAAAAACATTAGTCAGTCATCAAACTATGACATTAATGCAAAGCTTGCATAAACATACCGGGGTACTAAAAAATGCCTTGTAACAATGCACACATACAGCATATATAGTATATACAAAATGACTGCTACCACTTTACTAAGGAGCAAAACAAGAAAGCTGTAGTGGATAAACTTAGACTTATTTAGTGACTCTAAAAAGATTTAGTAACCTTCCAACCTTCCCATTAGCACAAGCTAAAAAAAATACACATTCTATTCTAACACTCAGAACTTGTATAGCAGCAGATGTTATCTATTGATTTCAGATTTTTTCTTTCAGGTTGCCAGTGGCCTTGCAGAAACATTATCTAATTAATTTAATTATACAGCTGTGGTATTGCTAATTTTTGTTTATGGATAAAATCAGCATGACAATGCAGCATGGCATACCATATGATACATTTAATGCCAGAACCCTTGAAGAGAGGAATTTTGAACAATCAATCACTAGATGCCGTTTAAGAAAATTAAAAGTGTTTTTAGATGCATACTTTGCCATTTCCAGCATTTCCTATAATCACCCCATTGTGAATGTTCTCTCAATGTCGGTTCACGGGATACATTCACAGCTCAGATGTTTGCGGGGTCCACAGGTAACATTAATGACTATGAGCAGATGAACCTTTGTCACTATTACTTCTCCTCTTTTGCTAATGACAAGCCTCCATGTAGTTTTGTCAGGTTGAAGGATCTAAGATAATTATGACCGAAACTTAGAGATTACAGCATTTCATTTACCCATTAGTTTAAACACTGTTGTCGCAAACATCTTCATCAAATTTATAGATGTCAATCTATCATCCACTGAGAAAATGCAATAAAGACATTGATTTTAATCCTATGTAATTAAGCATTATTAAGTAAGGATGTCAAACATGCCACCCTTTTACTGATGTTATCAGGAAACCCAGAGGACCCTGGGATTTTCATTCAAATAGTTGAAGGGCCCAACGCTCAACATACTAAACTCCTTGTCTAGAAAGGCTATACAAGTACCTGTTATGACAACACAATTTATCCAGTAATTAGTGTCTTTTTTATAGTTCATCATCTTTATAGGAGTTTTTACTTGCTGGTGTGCTTTCTCTGCAAATATAAAAATGTCAAATGTTTATACGTGTAAAATTTCTCTTTGTGTTGATTTAGGCCTATATTGCCAAGACGTGGAGTTTTTATGGGAGAAAATATGATATCGTCAAGTGTATATGAACAGATACAGTGTTCCTTCACAAATAAGGACGTTTTGGAAATTGAAACCATGCAGAGCGCTTCATGAAATGTGGCTCTTATTATATTTCAACATTAGTTAAACAAAAGTCAAAAAGCACCTTCTACAATATGACGACTTTAAAGTGTTGCCAACTGGCTGTAGAACACAACATTCCCTCAGTTTGAGCTCAGAATGTTTTCTCAGATTGTACAGTAATCTGCAATGTTTTGCTGGCTGCTTTCGACTGTGATGAACATAACACATTTCCAACAAAATTTACTAGATCTCTTGTTTTAAATGTTTGCCCACGTTTTCACCTTGCCTTATTTTTGTTAGAGTGTAACATTATTTTGGATTTCCATTAACAGACAAGAATACATCTTACTTTCTCCTAGTGGTGCAGGCATGCCACAACTTATGGATTCTCATTGGACTACATAGTTAAATAGATAACTAGGGTTAAAAAACATTGCACCTTGGCCAGTGGGTCTTTACTTAGTAACTGAGCTGTCATAAGCACCGTGACTGTATAGTATTGCAAAACCTCATATTTCCTTGAAAAGATTTGAGTGGTGCTTTCTATATGTTTGTTCAGCCAAGTCATTCAACATTACACAGCTCCAGCTCAAAGTCCACTTTTACTAGCATAGTTGCAGCTTTGCATGAGTATAGGAATCCAAAGCAATCAATCAGAAATATCTTTTAATTTTCCTTACTGCATAGCCATGACTAAACCAAGCTTATCCTAGTCTAGCCCTGTGTGTCTAATTGGCTCCTACTATCCTATGCATGTTTTAATAAAGGCCTCTATTTTCAAGAATGTCTCAATAATGACAACATTTACCAAGAAAATAAAGAATATGAAATGTTGTGAAATTTCTAGAATAGCCATGGGTATTCTGGTTTCCTTCCACACACTAAAACATACAGGCAGGTTAAGTGACTTGTGATGAAATTGAACCTAGTGTGTGTATTTACTGTATGTTTTATGTGTAAATGTGATAGGGAAAGCTTGGATGTCTTTACTCAGACAGTGATTTATATAATGTGTAAATGATGATCAGTCTCTCTAATGTGCCAACTATATAATATCACTGAAAAATGTATGTATTGTAATGTTGAACTTTTGTTTTTCAATTTCATATTAGTTTTTTAATGGGATATTGTTGTATAAGTTAAAAGAAATCCTTAATAAAAAAAAGTAAAACTTATACATTTTACTGTCTCCAGACTTTAATAATTTATAGAGTCGCATTTTGCAAAGCAGCAGCTTTAGGGGTTTTGAGGTATGTTTTTTTTCGGGTATGTTTTCTATCAACCTTTAAAGCAATACACTCTTACATATTAAACCTAAACTGTATGTTTCTTTGTATATAACACTTGCTTGTTTTATATCTTTATTAGTGATGGGCGAAATGGCCGCGTTTCGCTTCGCCGAAAAATTAGCGAATTTCCAGAGAAATTCGCGAATTTTTCGCCGATTCGCGAAACGAGTCGCGCGTCAAAAAACGACGCGCGACTCGTTTTTGACGGCAAATTTTGGGCGGCAAATTTTTTTTCCTGGTGTTTCGCGAATTTATTCGCCAGCGGTGAATCGCGGGAATTCGCAGCGAATTCGCCCCTGGCGAATAAATTCGCCCATCACTAATCTTTATGAAAAATGCATGTGCTTTGTTAATAATCTGATTATAATACTAATGTAGGGGACAAATGCCTGCTTTTATATTAGGTGAATGTTCAATAGTCCACAATAACAATAATATCAGATACTATTTACCTGTCCATAGGTGCTGTCTAATAGATGCTTGTTCATGCCCATGGCCTAAAGGTCTGAACAAATTCTGATTGCAGATAACACCTTGGCAGATCATCTTTTCAGTTTGCAAAAATCAAATGCAATCGTATGTATGGTTTCTATTTTTGCAGACGATACAAAATTGTGCAGAGCTATAGGTTCCATGCAGGATGCTGCCACTTTGAACTGTGATTTGTCTAAGTTGGGAAACTGGGCAGCAAACTGGAAAATGAGGTTCAATGTTG
>CM044438.1:49280865-49328239 GCA_024363595.1 Xenopus borealis | reverse complement strand
ACCGTTCGCATTTTTGACGCAAGTTCGCGAACTTTTTTTCCGACGTTCGCTACATCCCTAATGGTGCACACAAACAAACCATAGATGTTAGGTCACATCTTTTGCTCATGCACTTCTTCCTTTTACAGTTAGAGCTGCAGTTGGTCAGGTGATCTTTGAGGCAGCACAGAGAATATGATAAAATTGGGGCTCAGGGAGAGATGTAAAAGAACAATATTTATTTAATGATATAATCCAGTTTCATATATGGTTATATGGGTAGGTGAATTCATATGCCTTAAAGGACATGTACACACACACAAAAATGAATCAGTGATCAGCCTCTTTGAAATATTTAAATATTTATATAAATATAAACTCTGTTTGTTAAAAGGTTATTAATACAACTGTAGCATCCACTTAATCACACAGAATTCCTTCTCCTCTTCTAACCCAAAAATGTAAGTGAAAGATACACTAAAACATCCAGATGCAGTACATTAGGTTTTGGGTCATTAGTACGTCGGACCTTGAGCTTATTGTAGGGTGTATATCACAATCCATTAATAAATAATGTACACAGTCTACATTACCAAAACATTCTGCATAATGTATCATTTTATTTTAAAATGTTCAAATTTTTCATTTGTAGGGTTGATAATGAATATCCCTATCGAAATTATGGTCACTGTAATGGTATTATTCCAGGAAATAGTGTGGCACTTCCTCTCAAGGGTTCCACAATTACAGTGAAAGGATGGTTCACTTGTGACACAAAGGGGCAAATTTACAAAATTCACATGAAGGATTTGAAGTTCAATCGAATGAGATCAAATACCGATCGTACAATTTTTTCGTATATTCGAATATGCAAATTTGGCCTCTTCGATCATCGAATACCGAATTATCGAATTATCGAATATTCGATATTTCGATCATTCGATGATAGATGGATTTAACATTTTAAAATCCTTTGAATGCCCACTTCGCCAGATTTAACCTACTGAATACCAATAGAAGCCTATAGCAACCCCCCCATGGGCTTCTTTTGCTAAGTCCTGCTCGAATACCATTCGTACGATCGAACGCCTTGATCGTTCGAATTTGTCGGAGGCTCAAAGGAAAAAGTATGATTTTTTCGTGAAATCGGAAAATCGTTATCCGATCGTACAATTTCATTGTGAAATCAAATATCGAGCAAAATGATAGTCTAAAACTATTCGATAAGCATTCGATAGTCGAATACTTGTCGAATTCCGAATAGATTGTAGGATTTTTGGGGAATTTTTGTAAATTTGCCCCTAAGACTGTATAAAATGTCCTTGTGGTCTGGTCTTTGTCGGCCAGACAAGTATATCTATAAAAACCTGTCTTAATGAACACAAGTACCATACTCAATTTTAATCCAGGTATAGAACAAAAAGAGGATACATAGAGTGTCTATTTAAGTCAAGACATTAAAAAGTTGTTACTGCAGAGAAAGTGCCAGAAAACTCACTTGCACTCAGATTTATTTTTATGGTTTCTTGAAAATGCTGAAATGGTCACCCATGTTTGTGAATGACTTACTGTTTGGGAAAATAAACCAACCAAAAAGTTTCTTTGAAGAGCCTGTGTGTCCCTGTATAACTGCTCCTTTTCCTATTCGGCCTGCCCTACTACTTGCTAATTTTCCCCCAAGGTTAATTGTTCAAGCTGCCAGATTGCCACACATGCAACACTTAGGGGCAGATTTACTAAATTCATATGAAGGATTTGAAGTTCCATCGAATTTTGAAAAAGTTTTGAATTCGAATTTTCAGATGTTTCTGAATACAAATTCGACCAGTGAATTTTGAAAAATTGATCAAATCGAATGATTCGAATAAAAATCTATTCAAATATTTGACTATTCGACAGTAGAAATACTTCCCCTTTAATTTTTTATTCAACTGCCTAGTTCGCCAGATCAATGCTACCGAAACGGGATTCAAAAATTTTGATCGATTTTATCAAGTAATCTAATTTTTATATTCGATCGTTCAACCAGGTAAAAATCCTCCAAATTCGAATTCGAATTTGTAGAATTTTTATTATTTATTCCTTAACTATTCCCATGGTCGAATTCGAGGGTTTTTTAACCCTCAAATTCGACCCTTAGTAAAACTGTATCTTGCTGTAAAGGCAACGCACTTAAAAGTGACTTAATGGTGACATTTCATCTTGTTTCTGAATTATAATTTACATTGGTTCGTTTTCTCATTAATTTTATTAATTGTGTTGCCTTTAAGTTTTGCATTCCCACAAATGCATGTCTGACAAAGGGATGTTACAACTAATTAAACATGCAGGTGTTGCCCCTCTTGTATCTTGTCCTGTGTGCCAGTAATTTTTGTTTATTAAAACACTGGAATTAACATCAAATCCTTGGCTCTACCAAAAAACATTTTTCACATGAACTGGAAAAAGCTTACATGTAAATTGAAATCAACATTTTACTGTGACATAATTGTTGATGAGCTACAGCTTCCATAGTCTCTTTGGCCGACTTCAGAAAATGAGCGGCCGCGTGTGAATTTCGGCAGGCGATTTTTAGTTTAGAAGGCAGAGGGCAGGGAGAAGGCAGGGAGAAGGCAGTTCGGGGAGATTGTCGCCCCAAAGAAGAGGCAATTTATCGCTGGGGCTAATCTCCACAAATCTGTTCATGTAGATTGACCCTTAGCAGTGATAATAGCCTGCACCAGAAAAATGCCAGAAAAGAGCAAGTTCACTAAACTGTGAGCACATCTGGCATTACACAAAAATTCTGGTGAACATATATATTAACACCTATTATTGCATTCTTGCTATGTAAATTGTCTCGCAAGGTTTACTAAAGATTATCGCCTGAACTGTCACCAAATATAGACAAAATTGTCACCATAATTTATTGTAACCCAGAGGTGTTGTTTGAAAAATAATTTTTTTAAACATAAGCAGCGAAAATTAGTGATTGCACTGTGTAAGAATGATACGGTATGTATAAATGTATTTTTATTGTATTTAGTGTATTTTAGTACTTAACTGGCCATAAGTTTATTTAATAATACTGTACATTATAAACTGCTTCAAAATACTATTTTTTATAAACTAATTCATATATATATATATATATATATATATTCATTAGTGTTGGCACTGGCATCTGCAAGATTTAAAGCAGATTATGCAGTGAACCTAAATAAGCACAAAAAACTCACAAATTGGCAGAAATTACACTGAAGCAAACTGCTACACTTGTGTAAGTACTGCCACTTACCGCAAGACAAATTTGTCTCATCACACTTTAGTAAACATGCGAGCGGTGTTAATTTTGTAGCAAGAATATTCTCAGTGATAATGGGTTATAGACAATCTTTACGAACTTTAGTAAAAGGACACCTCTTGGTGGTGATAAAAATTGCTGACCATTTGATGACAATTCTATTAATAATCTTTAATAAATCTTGCGAGAAAACTTACGTAGCACGAATATAAAGCATAATATCAGTTATGAATATACATGTTCACCAGAAAATGTGCAATGAAAGAAGTGCTCTCACTTTTTGTTTTCTGGCATTTTGTTTTTGGTGCAAGCTTATCCCACCTAACCTGATGCCTTAGTCTCAGAGTCCTTGTGTTCAGATGTTTAAATGAGAAACACACTCATTATTAAATTCAGTATCCAACCTGCTGTCTTCCAGCTACAGCGTTTTGTGCCTATGGAGTGTTCACGTGCCAGTAGCTGCACTTCTCAGTACCAGCACTTTTGAGGCAATGGAAAATTATGGCACCTATTATCCTGTTATTGGTATTGTTGAGTTAGCCACCCATTTAAATTTTTACGCTTAAGTTTACATTTCTACAATGTTATAAATATATATGGAATGCTATATAACTGACTGTTTTTACTGCCCAGGGAATTAAAAATAAAAACCTTAAAAATATATATACTGTGCAATGATCACAATAAATTCCAAGCAGGTAGGGTTTTGGTTTTATATATTTAATAACCTTGAGAATGTCTACTTTAAAGTTAATAACATTTTGACTGCCCAGCCAGTCTATCCCAGGAATAGGTGAAACCCAGTTTCTGCATAAATAAATGAAATCAAATTGGTCTTTATTTCTTGGTAGTGTTAATCTAACCACGCTTGCAATATCTATGGTTGGTATCCTTTTCCTGCTACCCCTTGGTCTCCAGCTTTTAGAATTTACTATAGACATTACTGAGTTATTGCCCAGGAGCAATTGTGCCCTGTGTTGGTAAAGGAGCTGTTATGGCATTTTTATTCTTTATACATAAGCAACATAAAGAGGCACAAAATCAACTGCATAGGGCCACATTTGCAAGAATCTAGCACAGCCTAAAATATAAACAAGACAATAGAATCATAAGGAGCTTCCACTGAGAAAACCACTGAGCTTGTACAGTGATCAGTATCTTATAGGCAAAACATTTCTACAAAATGGATATTTTATCATGTTGGAGACGGACATTTAATTAGGGTGAAAAATCTGCATAAAATTAGATAGCAAATAATTTTTTCAGCAATTGCTGCTGAAACCATGTGTGTCGAATCCTCTGATGTCTGCCAGTTGGACAGCTTTCCTCAGCAAACATTACGGTGGAAAGAAATACTGATCAGCTCTCAATACACTCAGCACCAGTGAAACTAAGATGATTAGTAACTGGACAGCTGCCCAACACAGAAAGATGATACCAGTAGTGCACATTCTTGCTGGAATCCCTTCTGTAAATTTACAGAGAAATAATTATGACTACAGTTATTGTCCAGCCAAATGTATGTATCTAGTAACAATGGCCAGGAATATATTGCTGCCAGCAAATTAGACCTTAAATGCACACCAGTGCCAAGGCCATGTATGCTTTGTTATTATTCTGTGATTTTTTTATACTCTAATTACTGTTTCCATGTAGATATAAATATAGCAGCTCAGTTTAACTCTGTCACAAGAAGAAGCTGTGCTAGGTACAATCAAAATAGTATATATAAATATTTTGTGCCATTTTTGTGATTTAATAAATTAGAACTCATACTCATTTATACATAGTTGCACTCTTTAGTTCTCATAGTACTCAACAAAACTAATTGATTTTGGAAGGCATTTATTAGAATCCAGCTAGATACCACACAAGTCATCTCCAGGTAAAAGCCGTAATCTGGAAAATTTTGAATTACTGATAAAATGTCTCCCATAGACTTCATTTAATCCAAATAATTCAGATTTTTAAAAATGATTTCCTTTTTCTCTGTATTAATAAAACAATAACTTGTACTTGATCCAAACTAAGATGTAATTAATCCTTATTACAAGCAGAAACAGCCTAATTATTTAATGTTTACATGATTTTCTAGCAGGCTTGAGATATGAAGATAACAGGTCCCATACCTGTATTAACAATTATCTAACTTTTACTTTTAGTATTGCATCTGTTTTCCAGAAAACTCAAAATTAGGGAATGGTCATCTCCCATAAAGTCCATTTTATGCCCTTATTTTATTATCATGCAATATATAAAATTACTTTAAATGCTTAGCAGTGAAAAATTCTGTAACATAGTAATGTATAAAGCCGTATATATCATTCCTTGTGTATTCAAGTGGCCAACTTAGAACCTCTACAGTCATGAGCTAAATGATAGATAGCGTTTGGGCCAGGGGGCGACCCCTGAAGTGACAGTTCTACAAGAAACCATTTAGCCTACCATACAAGTCCATACAAGTCTATTTTAAATGACTCCAATATATCCATGAGTTGACCCAATTCTCCTAGCGGTTAGGGCCCAGTAACAATTTATTTGTGATTATGAATGCTTTCTACACATTCATGAAAGCATTTGCATGTTCTACTAATATAGCCCACCCCTAAAACCAGTCTGAAAGGCTCTTCCAGTGACAGATATGTACAATTATTTACATTATGTCAACTATAATAGAAAAGATCTGATCTGTTCACACTTCCCAAAGTGAATGTTTTGGAAAATGTGACCCATTTTTTTTAAGGAATAATCTTCACCTCCAATTTATTATTTGTATTGAGGCATTTAACTTGCAAATGTGAATTCCCAGAAAAGTTGTTCCTTATTGCTGTGTCCCTAAATAATTAAATTATTCCAAAATATGAAGAGAGAACAACACTGGCTACCACTGCTATTATTGCCTTGGCTAGACATGTGCAGGCTGCAAGGATAACAATGTTTAATTTTGTAAATATTTTAATACAGCTCATGGAGAAATACTCAATTCAATTCAAAAGCTGAGGAGGATGAAGCAGTGTGCTTGGTGCTATGTTGAGCAAAGGATTAATCATTTCCCTTAATTAAGCAGCTCCAAGTTATAACAAAAAATGTGTATACAGCACATATACATACATATGTTTGTATATGTGTTTATGTATGTGTGTGTATATATATATATATATATATATATATATATATGTATATATATATGCACAGAATAGTAAAAGGCAGGTACAAACAATGATTTATAAGTAGAGAGGTGCCTTATATACACACACAGACATCTATTTAATTATTAATCAATTTACTGGTGAAATATTGTACATCTTTTTATTTGAAGGATAGAATTTAACCCTTGTAGGCCAATTATTTGTTCTTTTTAATACCATTGATAGATGGTCCAGTAATATGACACATCCCTATCAAATCATTGATAAAGGGAGTCCAGTTCAAAAACACACCCCTGGAGCCCAACTGTTGTTTTTCAAGGGATTAATGGGCAATAAATATGGGTAACAAACATCTTGTTTTACTTTTACACAATCCAGCAATATTTTAGGTACAAAACTGGGCTGAGCACGCATGTTGATTTGCAGGCCTGGGAGTTGGGGTAGGCACAAGAGTCATGTTCCTAGGGCACAATGGTGGGGGCACTAGGTATGTACTAGGTATGTCATCTGTCTACTTTGCCCTTGTCCCTCACCACCATCTTGTCACTTTACCTCACACCTGTGGCAAAATTTTGTTTCAGTTTGAGGAAACTTTTTGCTGATAGAGAAATTCAAAATTTTGCTGAGAATCTATGCGTGCTTAAAAAAAAATCTCATCACTTGTCAAATGAATTTAGCCTGATATGATTAAGAATTATTCAGAGATTAGTGAATTTTTCCACAAGGCATGAAACCATCCATTCACTCCAATGCATTTCATGTGTGAACTAAAATGCTTTTTCGCACCAATCCATCTGTGTTTTGTACATTCTTACGTTTTGCTAATTTTTTTTAACAAAATGGGGGAGATAAGCTCATCACTAGTGAGACCCCTTTGTGGTGCATGTGTAAATGCATTGCTCCATCTGGCAGACTCAGCATGTACTCTCCAAACCTCCAAACTAGCCTGCAGGCTAGTCAGATCAGTGCCATTAGGCCATTCTCCACTAGACCATTCTGAGAGACAACTGATTGGGTATCACACAACTCACTATAAGTGGCTGCAACAGTGGGGCAGTAGTGGTCTGATACATTTTAGTGTATTGTATGCTGTACTATATATACATGATTGTTTGCTTTCTTTCCCTTATATGCAAAGTCAAAAGATTGCCAGCAACGTGAAACAAAACAACACAGTGAATGCTAAAGCGATAGCCAGTGTTTGCCAAATATTTCAGCTTTCCATATGGATTTTCGTCTAAATGCATCGCTGCTTGTTGATGCAACCTCAGTTTTTAGCATCTGCTCTTGCCAAATGACAGTGCTTTGTATCACACATGACAAGAGTTTTTAAAGCCAAAATATTTTGAAATGTCAGAATGAGATTGCCAGTCCATAAAATGGCAGAGGAAAGTTTTAACTCTTTGAGGAATCAAAGCCATGATTGGGTTTTTTTTTTCGAAGAGCCGCCATATAAGAGTTTTTTTGAACAAGTAAAACAGATAAAAGAAATGTACTGAAAATGTATTTTTGATTGGGTCCCTATAAAGTCATATGGCCCTTATGGTTCTGTTCATGACTGCTTAATATATGACAGAAGTGACTGTTTGCAAAATATGAAAAAGTGTCTGGACTGTATAAATGTAAATGTAGGTAGTTATTTTTATAGAAATGGTGACAATGTAATTTAGATATAAATAGAGCAGCTCAGTTTAACGCTGTGTTATACATAGTTCCATTCATTTATTCTCATAGTACTCTTAACTAAGCTCATTGATTTTGGAAGGCATTTATTATAATCCAGCTAGGTACCAGTTTCTACATGTAAAAGATCTGTTATCCAGAACCCCATAATCCAGAATGCTCCAAATTACAGATAGGCTGTCTCCCATAGATTTAATTTAATCCACATAATCAAGATTTTTCTCTGTAATTAAACAGTAACTAGTACTTGATCCAAACTTAGATGTAATTAATGCAAATTTGGAGCAAAATCAGCCTATTGTGTGCTTATGAGAAGAAGAATAGGTACAAGCAGGCAAATTATAATTAAATATAATATTATATATCATATAAGAATGAAAATACATATGCTTTATAAGGATAAGCAAAGGTATCATAACTTAAGGGTGCAAGTTACTAGACATTCCCCAATGATTCTAGTCACTTGCAGCCTACTCTGGGGCTATTTTCTTCCATGTACATCTGCAGTATAGAACATTTTCAGTACAGTGCATGCACCTATATTTTTTTATATATATACTGATATAAGATATGATTGTGAGAATAAAATGAAAGATAATGGTCTTATCTTTGAACCGGAGAATAACTTTAACTTTACAACTTTACCGTTACCTTTACACTGGAATATCTGGACACTTTTTTGCTTTCCTATTTTTCCAAGTTAAGCGATACATTTCTTTCCACAAAATGAAATGATTACTTTGCCTCGTAGCACAGAGATGCAATGGGGTATTCAGACGTGAGCCATTGTGTGTTTGAAAACAAATTGGTTTATGAGGGACATTGCTTTAGCAGGCATTGTGCATGGATCTTCTTGTTCTTTTGGAAAAGAAACAAATGGATTATACAGTAGGTAGGAACCTCTTAGATTTTTGGGATTTCAGCAGGAAACTGTAAATTTCCAGAAGAACTCTTCCCAGTCCTAGACCCCCTCATGACATGTACAGTAGATGATAAGTTTCAAATGGGCACATTGAAAATGGGCATTAAATATGTCCATCAACCTCTCTTCTATATTCCTGGCTCTGTTATTGTTATATTCTTGAACTACAATGTTAACCGAAGCCCTAATATAACATAATACCTTTATACATAATATAGTTAAGATAATATACAAGTAAGGGAAATCCCTGTGTGTAACATGAACCCCTTTGTAATCAACAACAGACAAATCAAGTAATTTAATACTTTTAAAAAATGCTCTAGTACCCATCAACAAAATAATATGCTAAAATAATATGCTAAATGAATAAATACTCCCATTGAAGGTCCTGACTTACACATATATAAATTTGAACCCCATTATACTTAAGACTCTATCCCATGGGAGTTGGGGTAATGCCACATGGGGCTGATTTTTGGCATTTACAGTATATGAACTCAGGCCGATAAGCAGCCGATCCCTTTACTTGTTCATGTGTCTACAGGTACCTGGGTGTAGGCATGGATCAGATATCTGTATGGAAACACAACTATACATTTTGAGATATGCATTGTATGTCTGTGCCCAGGCTGATGCAATGCTTTTGAGTGTAGACATAGCAGGGTGCAGAGGTCAGTGTCTGGCAGTAGTGATGAGCTCTGACTATGTCCTGCTTTCCAACTCACAGGTAGGAAAGCAGCTGATGGGGGGGGGGATCATTTCCAGCTATAGAGGAAGCAAACCCTGCATTTTTGGAACCCCTTTTAATTGTCCCCTCATGACTGTGGGGTCTGCTTCCCCTATATTTACACCACTGCTCCACAATATAGCAAGTTTTATTAAAGGTCCTGGATGTGACATCCTTCATACATGAAAACTATAAATTGGTCTTCTTCCACCCATGATCAGGACTAGGGTTGCCTCCTCACTCATTTAGTAAGGACAGGCTAAACTCTACTACCTCTCCCTGCGTTCTATGATCCATAAACACTGGGAAAAGGTGGAAAGGTTTATTTACATCGACTTTAGGAGTAGGTAGGATTTCTAAGTGACAAAAGAATTACACAAATATAATTTTATGAATTATGATTAATCATCTTTCTATGTCTGTGCTGCTTATTTGATATGTTAAAGGACAAGGTGGTCACACATCCTTCCTTGCTAGGTTGAAGATGCTGTATCATTAAATTAGAATAAAGCTACTACTTGAGACAAATAAGCAAATAATGCTGTCTGGGACAGAGGACTGTGTCTGGTATTATATTTCAAGTCCTAGGTAGCAAAGGAAAAGATAAGGTAGAAATACAGCATCATCCACGGAAATTAAATAAGAGACCCAGCAGGTAACAGCAAGACACACAAAACAAAGTAAATTAAGCCATGTTCAATTACTCACACTGCATTAATCACATCCAAAATATAAGTCTACCTGTTTTATAAGAGTCTAAGATTGTAATGCAAGCAATATAATGTATACCATGCAGGGGATTTGATTTATATATTCTTTAACAATAAGCAATATTTAATTGCATATGGAATCATAAATGTAACTGCGAGACACATTGTCTATAATTTATAGGCAGTCTAGTACGACGGAAAATTGCAGCATTGGTACCGGTAAAGAATATATTCATTTTATAATAATAGCTGCATATTAAGTTCCTGAAAACGTAGTTCAGGTTCTTAAAACCATAGGGTCTGCATAGGTGTCTTAGTGTTAACTGAAGGAACATTTGCATCTCAGCAGTCAGGTGTGGAAGAGGTTAAAATGAACTGAAATACGCATGATAAATAAAGGAATTCAATAGGTTTTAAATTGGCACATAACAAGTTAGTCTGACTCAATTAAATATCATTATAATCTTTACCACTCTATTAAAGCCTATTGCCATTTAATCGTATTAGTTATCTTCTGAAAATCCAATTAAATATGCTTAATGAAATAGCTGTGAACTGTTACATATTAGTTAGCATTACGTTACAATCTGTTGCAGTTCAATTACATTTTAATAAGTAATTGGTTATAGATCAATTGAAAGCATCCTGCTCAGGGAAAAATGTTCTATGCCGTGTCTATCCTTCACGGCACTCTGGTGTGCCCTTTGCAAACCTTCGTCCTATGTTGGAAGAGGTAGCTAAACAGTTTTCAGGTTCGAAAAACCTATATTAAAGTCGCAAGGGAAAATTTGTTTGTGCAAAGGCATAACTTTTCACACTGTGAATATTTTTTTTTTCCATTACCAACTTTTATTGCATTCCCCCATTAGTATCTTGTAGACTGTCCCATTCTTATTCATTTTTTTAAACGGTCTTAATTGTGGCAGCTCTGTGGGGCTACAGTTTTACTAGTTTACTTGTCACTTATATTTTTTTATTCAGGGGCTCCTATTCCTCTTCCAATTTCTCATTCAAACCACTGCTTCGGTATAAGAACAAATTGGACCCTCTCAACCAGCAGTAGCATAAAATCAGTGGGTAGGAGGCTTCTGTGCATGCCAGCCCCCCTGAATATTCTTTTTTTGAGGGGGGGGGGCTGGAGCACAAAGGATTGCAATCTGGTGAGAGGGTGCTGGATGGGCCTTCTACCCAACCTGTCCACCGCACGCCCACTAGATTGCAACCCCTGCTCCCGGGTGTAAGTAAGAGCTGTTGAGGATGTGGCGGGGGGGTGGTTCTAATGACTATAGAAGAAGCAGACCAGACTCCAACCACAAGGTCTGCTTCTTCTTTCTTCTATAGTTATGCCCTGGCAACCAGATAGCTGTTAAGTTTACAAACTTATGCAAAAAGTTATCACAAAAATATAAAAATCAAGCCTAATTGTAAATTGTCTCATTGTCACTTTCTACATCATACTAAAAGTTTATTAAAGGTGAACTATCCTTTTTGAATACTACATAAAAGCCGCCCCAGCCTCTGAACCTTTATTATCCTGACCCTCCAACACTGCTAAATGATCTTCTGTGTTGTTTCAGTTATACTGGGCTGGGGGCAGTGCAGTCCTTACATAGACTAATTACAAATGACTACCCCCAGCCCAGCATCACTGAAGCAATGCAGAAGATCCGTTAGCTGTGCCAGAGGGTCGGCTTCACAAAAGTTTGCGGGCTGGGGGGGCAGCTTTGGGAGGCTTTAAGTGGAAACTATTCAGCGTGCAGCAGCTCCTAGATATGGACATGTTCCCATGATAGGAACATGTCGATATCGCTTCAAGACTTGAGCTACAATTGGGTTTTCTGAGACCTAGAAAAGGAATAGTAACAGGGGGCTAAAATGTAAACTACAGTATTTAGGATATCTAGGGGCACATGCAGCGTCTCCAGCATAATTTCCTTCCTGTGACTGGCTTGTGGATCCAGCAACCCTTTAAGTGGTAACATTTTAGCTGGTTCTCACTGTAAACTTAACTTTTTAACAATGATTAATGAGTGTAGGAGAATATCACAGAGGAGGAGTTGAGAAGAATATCATAGAAAGACAGAATTTTAATTTTAAAGTTTTTAAAAGTGCCATTGAGTTAGTCTTTTTCACAGGATTTGACTTTCAGCTTACATTGACTGGAATGTGGCCCAATTATACAAGTGTGCTCATTGGTTCTTTTTGCACTGTTGCTAAGGGATTGACCCAGTGGACTGCAGGACTTCACAAACCCCTAACTCTGCTCTGATCCCACATCTGTCCAGACTGGTTTAAAATCCACTCTTCTCCATGTTGATAACAATAAAAACAAGCTCAGAGTTTATGCAAGCAAAACCATCCGTTGTGTATGCCAAGAACACACAGCCGCTCAAGGGAAAGTGTCCTTCTTCATTGTTGCTGTAGGGAAGCATAACTGCTGTGTGTTATCCTGTCAGACTGGTTCTACTCTCCAGCTGTATGCACAGCCTGAAGGTATAGGACAATACAAAAGTTCTTAAAATAACTTAATCCCCCACTCTGTCAACTTCAGAATGATGTTTTAATGTTACTTTATTTGTATTCCGATGCTTTGCATGGGTTTGCTTTGGCTCTTCTCTCTATCTATTCCCTGACTGTATTGATCTGAATCGGTCCTCTTCTTCACCATTGCTCACTGTCTTTTGACTATGTCTTCTTCTAGTATGTTTCTACCATCTCCCTCACCTACATTATATCATAAATAACTTTATTTTCTACTAACTACAATCCCTATATTCTGCACTAAATACATTTGAAGGCATTTACAATAGTGGCATGATGCCAAATGACAACATATGGGTGCAATGGACTATACACCCTGCCATCAACAATCCACTGCAAAATGCAGCATCTGCACCTATATATGCTCTGCAGAGTCATCATCAAGGCGACTGCACCTACCTAAGTGCCAGCTGTACATTGGATGAGGGCCCAAAATGGCAGGCTGTGCACTAAAGAAAGAGACAGGATAATTATAGTTTTACCTGAAACTTAAATTTGCAATATTTTATGAAAAAATATGATAAAAACCATTCCTGCTGCACCACTACCCACTTACAACCAATAATAATTTTGCTGAATTCATCAATACCTCAAAATGTAATTAGTCTGCCTGAACAGCATTATTTGGTACTAAGGGGAGGGAGTAATATATCGCAACCATTCATATGCTAGCTTTCATGCAGCTTACTTACATTAGCAGAATTAGTCCAGTAAAATCTCACTGCTGATAGGTCACTTTGCTTTATTAGACTGGGTTGTTGCTTCTAAGTGAAGGACATTATTGCTCTCTATGAATATTTTTACTAATCTTTCACATACTTCCATGTACCTTTCTAATAAATCCTTGCTAATATCTGTCTCTCACTTAACAAAGAACCTGTCAATGTTTCCCTTTTTTTTTTAATTAATCTCCCCCATTGTGTCTGGATATCTTGGGTGCCAGAAATCATTGCAGTTTAGCTTCAAAACCTGCTATTGTCTGAAAGGAATTCTGTCTTTAAAAAAAAAAAACAACTGTTTAATAAGAGTTTGCCATCTGACAGTGTTCAAATCAAAATTACTGAAAGTAATAATTCAATATTGCTTCAATACCCCAACTCCATGTGGTATTTGTTAGAATTTTTTGTTGAATGCCTTTTTCTGCTCAAGTGAAGCTAGCCAAGTAAAATATATACAGTATATAGTGTAGAACATACAGAAAGTTATGTAGAATCCTAATAAAAAATGTGCCCATTTACTGTATGTAAGTATATACACATGCTATTACTATACAGAAGGAAGAAGACCCTTACCCATCTTTCATTATAGCAGCATTCAAAAAATACAACCCAGCAGACACACTGTAGACGCTTTGCAAAGTGCAGAGTCTGTTGGAATTCTGTCTTCATAAAGACCTAATTTTCTAAACATAAATGTTAGCAGTTATAATATGACATGCATTGAGTGTTTATTGTAGCAGTTACGCGGGGTAAACTTTGATGGCATTTACATTTTTGGATTAGATTAGTACAACATTCCCAATGGTCCTATGGTAAATTCTTTACAAAATACTGCAATGTACTAAATAGTTGTTTCCCGACAATTAAGACAGAGGTAAAGGCAATTACAAATGCCAGCTTAAAGCACTTTAAAAGGTTTTTAACATCTGCTTTATTGTTCTAAAATGTGTTGGCACGTGAGCAGCATGGATCATAACATTACAATACAGCTTAGTAGCCTTTACATCTTAATGCATTCTTTGGTGCTGCTCTTGTCTCTCGTGTGTCTTTCTGGACTGTTCTTAACCTTTCCAACCTTCAGATCTGCTTTCTTGGTTATTTATTCTCTCTCTGTTGTTGCCCCTCCCCATCTTAAACCACACCCACAACGTCTAATCAGTAATTCACAATTATAAAAACTAAAAAAAAATCAACATTTTTATCACACAAAATATAAAGAGTGTGAGTAAACTTTAGAACAAGAGTTTTGTCAGAAACAGGAATCCAGAGAAAACCAAAATAATTTCATATTAAAACCTTAGCCACTAAGAAAAAAAGCAAAGACTTTCTTTTGCATTGATCATCCACATTGTGTAGTTAACTCTGTAATAGGGATGGCGCGAACCGCGGCAAAAAAGTTCGCGAACACGTTCGCGAACTTGCGCAAAATCGCGAATGGTTCGCGAACCCCATAGACTTCAATGGGAAGGTGAACTTTTAAAGCTAAAAAAGAAATTTCTGGCCAGAAAAATTATTTTAAAGTTGTTTAAAGGGTGCCACGACCTGGACAGTGGCATGCAAGAGGGGGATCAAGGGCAAAGAAAAATCCATTATTTTCTTATGTCAAAAGTGTTACAAAGTATCTTATCTGCACCTGTTAGCTGTTCTGGACTCTCTGCCAAAAGCCAATTAAGTTCAATCTTTGCTTCTTTTTCTGGCTGTTCAGTGCAGAGAAAAGAGGGACTTTCCAGTACAAATGAGGGACAGAGGGTTGAGCTCTCAAAAGAGGGACTGTCCCTCCAAAAAAGGGACAGTTGGGAGGTATGCACATTTTTTTTTTTTTGGTCCAGGGGGTGTGTGGGGGTGGTCCAGGGAGATCTTCCTGATTGGCTGCCATGTATCTGCTGGTCTGGGGTGAGAGGGCAAAAAAAAAGCGGCAAAAAAAATGCGGCAAATTGACGCGAACCCAAAATGCGAACGTCGCGCGACATTCGCAAACTTTTGGCGAGCGCGAACAGCGGATGTTCGCGCGAACAAGTTCGCCGGCGAACAGTTCGCGCCATCCCTACTCTGTAAACCCTTTATAACCAATCCATTCAGTCACTTCATTTTTATTGCTCGGCATACTGCACTTTGACCAGGTTTAAATAGACAACTCATGCCCTGTATGTGTATCTTTTTTTTTAGGTATCTTTTTTTATTTTTGACTTTCTATAGTCATATTAAGATTTTCATTGTATGTTTATTTTACAGTGGATTGGTTAAAACTAAAGGGGAAGGCAGCAAAGCAGTAACTTGTGAAATAAGCTCACCCCATGTTTTTTCAGTGTACCATTCTGTTCGCTGAGTCCGAGTGATGGGGAATTTAAAAATAACTGTAAGACTCTCTAACTATACTGGAGCCTCCCAGTCAGTGGGGAGTTTGAGGAATGTATACTTGCGAAACAATTAGCCCACGCCTGGATACACGCCAGGCTGGTTTTATGCTATGCTTTCTTTATAAGATTATGATTTTATGAGAACTTAAGCTGTTATTTAAGAGATAGATAGACTTTTTTTGCAAATGAGTAAACTGGCTGCTGGATCTATCAATTGTTACTTATATGGCAGTATAAATCATGTTCAACAAATCTCAACAGAGAATAAGTTATAGCACATCTGTCTCGCTCTAAAAGAAGAACACATACATGCGTTTGGGGGAAATAATGGCAAAAAAAAAAGTGACTTTCAAGCTGTAAATTTGGGGGTTTATTTAAAGCTGTAAATTTGGGGGGTTTAATGAAATAATATATGCAGGTTTATATGTGCATCACTACTTGTTGATATGGATTTACTGTATAAACAGTGAGTTATGAATTGAACCTATCAAGTTCTCGTTCACAAATAATTCTCCTTTATTTAATGGGGTTATAAAATCGGCTGATTCAAAGCAGTTAATTCATACTGAAATTTATCAAAACGTGAATGGACGTTTAAAAAAAAAAAAAAAAAAAAAAAAAAAAAAAAAAAAAAAAAATATATATATATATATATATATATATATATATTACTGTTAGTGGTGTTCATTTCAATATAATGTACTGTTAGCTTTCACTAGTGCAAAATGTGTGCTGGCTTCAGAGGCACTAATAAAGTTTATATTCATAAGCTAATATAGAGCCATGGGGGCTACAGTACCCATTTTGAAAAGCTTATAACAGATAAGATGTCAAAATACAAGCACGTAAGGTGATATTGGCACAAAAAAATTATTTTCTAAATATGAATCTACATGAACAAGGGATACTGTCATGGGAAAACATGTTTTTTTCAAAACGCATCGGTTAATAGTGCTACTCCGGCAGACTTCTGCACTGAAATCCAGTTCTTGAAAGAACAAACAGATTTTTTTATATTCAATTTTGAAATCTGACATGGGGCTAGACATATTGTCAGTTCCCAGCTGCCCCCAGTCATGTGACTTGTGCCTGTACTTTAGGATGGAACTACTTTCTGGCAGGCTGTTGTTTCTTTTACTTAATGTAACTGAATCTCTCAGTGGGACTTGGTTTTACTATTGAATGTTGTTCTTAGATTTACCAGGCAGCTGTTATCTTGTGTTAGGGAGCTGCTATCTGGTTACCTTGCCATTGTTATTTTGTTAGGCTGCTGGGGGGGGGCAGGGGCTGATATCACTCCAATTTGCAGTACAGCAGTCAAAAGTGACTGAAGTTTATCAGAGCACAGGTCACATGATTAGGGGCAGCTTGGAAACTGACAATATGTGTAGCCCTATGACAGATTTCAAAATTGAATATAAAAAAATATTTAGCACGATTAACTGATGTTGATGGCAGTATACCTTTAAAATCACCTACAGATCATGTTGATCGTTTTTCACTGATATTTCTGCTTTTGTAATTAATTGTTACTTGAAGTTCCTTAACCTGACTGTTTTGCCCACCTGACTGTCTCTTCTCAGCCTGTCAGTTAGAGTTTCTAATGCAAATGGACTACTGCTGCACAAATATGGCAGCGTCCTCATAGAGGAATATGGGGGATCAGATAGGTAATGTAAAAGCATAAGGCAAATACTTTTATGTATTCAAATTATTTAAATTATAAATAGCATTCAAATACAGTGTTAAGAAAGACATTAAGAAAAGGTTATTTTCTGGTGTCAGTATCTCTTTACGTAGAGATAAACAGGTATCATAGATTTGCAAATTTTATACTCTATGGTTCTTTAAAGCACGCTTTTCAACAAAGGTGAAGCACCCTGATTGACAGGGCTGCCACATATGCTCAGAGGTACAGATCACCCAATATTCTGTGGCTTATAAATCCTCTCCTTGGTAGCGGCCTCACTTTACATGATCAATGTACTGTAAGAGCAAACAAACTCACCAATAGAGGACAAAGTAAAGACTCTGGGGCAAATTCACTAAAGCACAAAGCGTCTAACGCTAGTGCTAATTCGCCAGCGTGACGTCAATTCGTAACTTCGCAAACACTGACTCTGGCGAATTTTCGCTAGCGGAGTAGATAGACTTGCGCAACTTCGCAACCAAATGCCAGACGAAGTTGCACTCTGACGAAGGATTGTAATTACGCAAATTCACTAAGATCAACATTTTACTGAACGTTACCACTTACGCTAGACGTTACTTCGCCAGGTCAGACCTGGCAAAGTTCAATACAATAGATAGGAGTTTGAAAAATAAAATTAAAATTTTTTCTAAGTCCCAAAAAAACGCTGGCGTGTTTGTAGGGTGATAGTCTGAAAAAGAGCAAATTTTTTTTCGGGGGTTACCCTCCTTCCCCCCTACATTTCCTAACATATGGCAACTATACTGGGGACACATGTAGGGCAATAGGACAACTTTATTTTTTTTATTAAAGGTTTCCTGGGCTTGTGTAGTGTAATGTAGTGGCTGTAACATATACTTCTATTATACTTAGAAAACTGCGCCGTATGCAAATTAGGCATCGCTAGTGTAAATGCACTTTGCCTGGCGAAGTAACACTAGCTCAACTACGCTACCATTTGCCGACCTTAGCGTAACTTTGCTCTTTAGTGAACTTGCGTAGCACTGGCGAATATTCGCCTGGCGAAGTTTGGCGAACATTAGCGAAGGCAACGCTATCGTATTTTCACCGCTTAGTGAATTTGCCCCTCCATGAGGATATGAATATTAAGTAGGCCTGTTTGAAGGTATGGATGCTCACTGTCAGTTCCTGGACTCAAAGATTGTATCTAGCCTAAACCTTTATGGGGAGATTAGTTGCCCTTCTCTTTTACGAAAGGAACAAGCAATTTGAGAAGCAAATGTTCAATTTATCACAAGGCCAATTATGACAAGTTGTATAGCTCTTGTATTGTACTGTGTATCCTTATGACGTAGGAGTTTCTTTTTTACACAGATATTATGAAATCATATGAAATAGTTTGATGCTAATTCACACTGATCAGAAATCAAGTCATTGTGATGAATTTGGCAGAGCCCCAGTCATCAATCAAAATATTCCATCATATAAAGTTGTCAAGACTTGAAACTGTCTCTGGACAAATTCAAGTTATGTACACTATACCAAATTACTATACCAGAATTCACACAAGCACGATCTTAACTATCCTGACATGAACCTGCTTAAATCTATTTAAAAATACATGTTGGCAATTTTTATAAGGGTGCTTTGAATCATTCAGTATGTATCTCAAGCTTTCCAGTACTACCATTTTATCACTATTTTGGTGTTTTACTGTTGTGGACAGAAAGAGAGAGAGACAGAGACATGTAATTAACACACACAAAATCAAATATCTAAAGATTATAATGATTCAAATGAGACTCACCTGTACTGAATCAGAATCAGTAAAAGCTATTTCTGCAGGGTCAGGTTAATGCACCCCTTTTGCAAACTGATATCACGGAATAGGAAGTATTAGCCTTAGATATTAGTCATTTAATGGCCACTAACATATTACATTTTCTTATGAGGGCTTCATTTTCTATATTTTTAGGTGCAGTGGTAGCTGTTATAAAGTGTGAAGAACTGCAACAATAAAGATGCCATACATAACTCTTGTGCCAACTTGTGCACCTGTCCTAGTGCCAACTTTGGTGCATGAGGTGCAAGGTGTAGCACATTCCAGTGAAAGTGAATGCTGGATCTCACACCTGGGTCAAATATAAAAGAAAACCAGACTAAGCAGAAGAAACCGACAGAATCACCCTGTAGAACGGCACTACACCGAACCCCAGTGAAGAAAGGCATCAATACTAACTGCTGCACCGACATCTTGATAGCAAATACAGGATACTTGTAATTGGTATGTCATGTTATTTGAATATTTTTTATATTTTGTTGTAACTGATCCTTTAAATAGTGAAACTGTGGTTTAAATTTAATAGCAGGAAAATGTTAGTAGTGATTCTGTTTGAGCGACTGCAAGCATGTAAAATATACTTTCTAATCACAGGCACAATATTATTAGAGGGTCATGTGATTCCTAGTCAATGAGGGACAAATAAAACAGCTAACATTTTAATGACGGCAAATAATAAACTAGTACACGTATGTCAGGTATGATTTTAGCCGCAGACACTGCGCACTCAAGGTTTAAGAAGGGAATGCTGTTGAGCACACCATATACCCATCCATAACTTACTATATTTCAAATAGGTATCTTGCTTGATTCAAGACTTTCTTTCACTGCATGCACCTCACAACTTAAAGGTAAGAAGCACTTACATAATTATCTCTGCCATACACAATTGTTGCATACCTTCAATTGAAATAACTCATTTGTATTGCAAAACTATGCATTCCTACTTTAGTACATTATACTTTAGTCATTTAGTTTTTCAGTTTTGTACTCTCTTTTGTAAACCCTATGGAGAACAAACCCATCTGAATTTGCAAGACTGTGCTCAGTAGGCCTTTAATCCAGAACAGAGAAGGAAGTAGGGGCTAATGCACTAGAGTGTAAAGGTTATGACAAGCACTACAAACAAGGGATTAAATCTGTAGTTCGGTTTAGCCAGGATAAATCACTGTGTAGGTTAACTGCCAGGAGGCATGAAAACAATGCACTGCTACATGCTTATCCTAGCAGCAAAGAAGTTAAAGAAACCAGCACCTCATAAGGAAAGGAGAACTAAACAGGGCACTGAAGCTTATTCTTTAACGGGCGTCTGATCCTAGTTTGAATTAATAAACAAAACATGTGTTCCAAAACAAATTTAGTCTTAAAAAGATAAGTGGCATTGAAATTCCAAAGGGTGAGACAAGTAACCATTGAGTTCTGCTTGCAATGAATGCAGAAATATTCACAGCATATGTCAACCCTTCATCTGAAGCAAAGAAGCACCAGACAAAGACACAAAGTGTCAGGCAGCAGAAGGGAGATCAGAAAAAAAACAGCATTACATAATAATTCCCTCATTGTACCACCGTGCTTTCATAAAGGTAGTGTCATATCAGTGTCTTAACTTGAACAGAAATGCAAACAAATGCTGCAAAGCCTGTGGGGCTTGGTGTGTGGCTCAGGCCCATGTGTGGTTTTTCTGTACTAGTGTGCATTCTCTTTTCTGTTCTTTTCCACAGAACCAAAACACTAAAAAAGGGCAAACATGGGCAGATTGTATATGTATGTAGGAAACGTTAAAATATTACTCTTTTTCTCACATCTGTTCCTTGGATGAGTGAACAATACAGAAGTATGGCATTAACCTTAGGGCTGCCCAAAACAGAAAAGCCACCAATTGTGTAAAAATTACAGTTTTGTTGCTTTCATGGTCCTGATACTGTCTAAGTCAGTGATCCCCAACCAGTAGCTCGTGAGCAACATGTTGCTCTCCAACCTCTTGGATGTTGCTCCCAGTGGCCTTAAAGCATGGGCTTATTTTTGAACTCGAGGCTTGGAGGCAAGTTCTGGTTCTAAAAAAACCAGGTGCACTGCCAAACAGCCTCAATGTAGGTTGACAATCCACATAGGGCCTAACAAATGGCCAATCACTGCACTTATTTGGCACCCCAAGAACATTTTTCATGCTAGTGTTGCTCCCCAACTCCTTTTACATCTCAATGTTGCTCACGGGTTCAAAAGGTTGGGGATCCCTGGTCTAAGTTGTCACAGTCAACATATTTCCCTTTAACTATATTTTCTCTACCACAGCCAAATGCAGGGAGAAAAGAGTTCTCTGAAGATATAAAAGCAAAACAAAACATGATTAGCATAACTGACATAACAGAGCGAGCTCACAAAAACCTTTTTGGTGTCAATGAATGTTTGTTTGTGTCAGGGTCACTTTATAGATCAGCCCTATTTGTGCTGGGATGAGTGCTACAGCCTGCCAGAGTTGGTTAGTGAGTACATGATGGTGAATGTAATGGATGCCCAATTATTAAAGGGGAACTAAACCCTAAAAATGAATATGGCTTAAACTGCCATGTTTTACCTACTGAACGTATTGCACTGTCTAAAGTTTCAGCTTCTCAATAGCAGCAATGATCCAGGACTTCAAACTTGTCACAGGGGGTCACCATCTTGGAAAGTGTCTGTGACACTCACTCACAGTGGGCTCTGAGCAGCTGTTGAGAAACTAAGCTTAGGAATTGTCACTAATTATCAAGCAGAAATGAGGTTGGTCTGTAATATAAGATGATGCTACTGGGCTAATTATTAAATTCTAGTCTTGCCCACTTACCAATAAAAAACGACTAGGCAGTCATCATTCCATGAATTACACCATCGCTGCCTACTCGTTTTTCATTGGTAGGCTGCGGGCTTAGCAGAGGCAGGAGGGCCAATAAGAAGAGACGGCCACAGGCCGTTAAGGTTTCATACAATGCTGAAGCTGGAGCAGGATTGTGCTGAGATTACCAAAAAAACTGCTTATAAAAATAATAATTATTTGCTATTGGAAAAATGCTTATATTCACTCCCCAAACCAAATGGGGAATTACATTTTTGACCATAGATGCCCTTTAAAGGAACAGTTCAGTGTAAAAATAAAAACTGGGTAAATTGATAAGATAAATAAAAAATGTTTCTAATAAAGTTAGCCAAAAATTTAATCTAAAGGATGAAGTGACTGGAGTTCTAACATAACAGAGCAGAACACTACTTCCTGCTTTTCAGCTCTCTAACTCTGAGTAAGTCAGTGACTTGAAATTTGGCCACATGGTACATAACTGTTCAGTGAGTTTGCAATTGATCCTCAGTATTCAGCTCAGATTCAAAAGCAACAGTAATGGTTCATGCGGCCCCCTCAAGTCACTGGTAACTAATCAGTGGAAACTAAACGAGCTGCAAATCAGGAAGTAGTGTTCTGGCTATTATGTTAGACATCCAGTCAGTCCAGCTTTCATAGATTACATTTTTGACTAACTAACTACTGTATACTAACCATTTTATTTTATTTTGCACAACCTATGTATTTATTTATTTTTATACTGAACAATTCCTTTAAAGGAATATGGTTACCAAACACACAACCAGTGCATTTGTAAGATAATGTAAGGTATAAAATAAGCCGTCACAACCTTGGAGGCCCAAATTCATTTGAGGGAATAAAAAACCTACTGTACAGGGGCACCTTATGTTCTCTTATGAAGACAACTGTACAGGCATGGCAGTTCAACCACAGTATTTTCCCTAGGGAACAAAGATCCTCTCCAAGTACATCCCACTGTGGGATAATCCCAAACTTCTGCATCTGACTAAGAGTGTCTGGGCACACTAAAACATAAGATATCATAGATATATATATATATATACCATCATAAATAATAACAGATGGACAGTTGCTGGACTTCCCTGAAGTTAATGAGAGATTTTCTCTCCCTAGCAAAATGCTGTTTAGATATCTTCAATAGTTACAAACTGCAGCTTCCCAGTTTGGCACACAACTGTTTAATACTAACCCACTGAGATTGGAGATTTGGGCTCTTAATCTTGATTTAGTAAACAACCACTGTTCCTGTTCTATACCTACTTGATATCAATAGGGGACCCCACTCAAAAAGATTTACAGCAAATGGCAGAGATATATCCTAGGTATTACTGATAAGTCAGGATGTGCTGAAAATCACAACCCAGGGGTTAATAAGCAGTGGGGACTAACTGTCCTAATTGAAATTCCTCCACTGCTCTTTCCTTACACCATACCACCTCCTGAACCCAGCTATAAGTGAGAGCTGCTCCAGCTGTCAGACCCATCCATTCTTTGGTCATATCCCCAAGTCCAACAGCTCTGGTTTAAGGTTAAACAGCACAGGCTGAGGTCCATGGCTAGAGCTTGAGGATGTTGATTAAGCATTCTCCAACACTTTTCCTATTACGCTTGTTTTAACTCCTAATGTTCCAGGGGGTACAAGATTATTCCAAAGTCTGTGAATGACGCAGTGATTTAGGTTGGATGCACTCTTATTTGTTCTGGAAATTTGGTGTATATAAGTAAAAGCATTTAGGTGCCATACTGTATCACAGAGCTTTTCAAAAAAGGAATTTAAAAGAAAACACAGTACACTATAATTCATATGTGCAGGACTTTCATACTGCCCCTTTCTCACTGTATTTCCTTTTTACAAGCTCAGAGAATAAGCAGGCCAAATACTGAAATTCGAGGTCATTATAGTTGTGATACAGATTTTGCGATTTACATGTTAATCTGCCCCTGTAAAACGATGCGACGTGCCAAAAACGACGCAACGCGCCAAAGTTGATGCGACGCGCGTCAAAAGTGTCCCGCGACTCGTTTCGCAAATTTTTCGCCAATTCGCGAATTTCTCTGGAAATTAGCAAATTTTTCGTCGCAGCGAGTCTCGGGAGATTCGCCCATCACTAGTTACCAGTCTCCAGGCACTGTTTAGAACATGGCCATACAGCGGAGGATTTAAGGTACAGGGTTATTCAACAAGTTCCCCAAACCCCTAAGGGGAGGGGACAGGGTACTATTATTGAAAAGGACGGAAGTTAAATGGATACATAGGTTGAAAACCCTTAGCTCTTTTGGCTTTAATAGGGATTTTGACCTCCATTTATTCATTAATTAATCACGGTGTCAGTCAGTTGTCACTTCTAGTTATATGGCTGCATCGTCTGTTTACTGGGTTGCCATACTTCCTATATTGTACTTTTAAATATACAGTTTTTTCAAATTTAGCTAATTTCCAAAATGGTGGAATCTGCCATGTGGGGGGAATTATGTTTGCGCAACGGCGTGGCGCTTTAGCGCCTCGCCGTTGCACTGACTACGCCACCTGCGCTCGTACGCCTGTGTATTTACGCCGCCATTTTTGCGCTTAGAGGTGACATCATCCAAACCACATGGCATGCTGAAAGGCCGAACCTAGGCTTCTGGGAAATGTAGTCTCTACATTACATGGGGACCAGCTTGAGAAAGGGAGCAGCAGGCACCCCAAACGTTGCTTTTGCAACTTCGCACACTTAGGATCATTATTACGCAAATTCACTAAGATCAACTTTTTGCTGTTCGTTAGCACTTACGCTAGACGTAACTTCGCCAGCTCAGACCAGGCGAAGTGCAATACAATAGATAGGAGGTTGAAAAAAAAAAGTCTAATTTTTTCTAAGTCCCAAAAAACGCTGTGGCGTGTTTTACCATTGTGGGTGATAGTCTGAAAAATATCGATTTTTTTGGGGGGGGGTTACCCTCCTTCCCCCCTACATTTCCTGACATATGGCAACAGGGGGCACATATAGGGCAATAGGACAACTTTATTTTTTTTTATTAAAGGTTACCTGGGCTTGTGTAATGACTGTAACATACACTTCTATTATATTTTGTAATTCGTGCCGTATGCAAATTAGGCTTCGCTAGTGTAACTGCGCTTTGCCTAGCAAAGTAACACTAGCGCAAATACACTACCTTTCGCCGACCTGAGCGTAACTTTGCCCTTTTAGTGAATTTGCGTAGCGCTGGCGAAAATTCGCCTGGCGAAGTGCAGCGAACTCTTGCGAAGCTTGCGCTGGCGTTTCTTCGGATCTTAGTGAATTTCCCACCAAGTGTTTTTATACAGGTCATGGAACACTTCTAATATCCTCATATTTTGCAACTGGGGGTACTTTATAATGCACAAGTTTGAGTGAGTCGTGACAGAAATGACATCAGAACTCAACGTTTATAACTGATGACATCAGAACTCACCGTTTATAAGGATATAATTTACAAGATATTCACAGCTTTTGTGTATTATAAAAATATAAAAGCAAAAGAAGTGAGATAAACGTCTTGTGACCTTCCTCACTTTTTGAAAACAATTCTGCTCTAAAGATAAAATATATTATTTGTATTTTTATGTCCCTGGCTAAAATAGATTTAACATTACTCTTTATTTTTTAACAGTTTCACTTGACATGTTGTTTGTTCAAAGCATGATCATTTGAACAAGAATCCAGTGTAAAGGAAGTTCAATAGCAGATAATTTCATATTACCAGGAAAGATGTTACTGAATATTTTGTTACATAGTCAGACAAGAAAAGTCAAGCCTGAACAGTTCATGGTCAGGATATAAACAGCTAGTTGATAAACAGCTTTATTCACATTCAAATTAGTTTCTTTTTCTTTTTAGAGCGTACTCTGTGACCATTGTGGCTACCAACATCACCAATAAATAGTTAATTAGTTCAAGGGTTTAATAATTATTCCTGATGAGCTTTGCACTCACTGACCCTTTCATGCACTGTGACTTATTTCTGTAACTATTTTGTCTTGTAATTGGGATTATCTTTTTTTCTATATCAGGGCCACATTGGAAAAAGAAAAATTGTCTTGGGCCACACATGAAATAGACAAACACTTTTTTTTTTGTAAACGTAAAGAAAATACACAGAGTAGAACTACAATAGCAGCTGGATAACCAGATGGAGATATACACTGGAATATGGGACAATTGGATATTAAATAGACGTATTATTATTACTATTAAATGGGCAATGGGCAGAGTCCCCCCCCCCCCTCTTGCCACTCCTTTGCAACATAATGTTTCTTTGGGAATGAATGTTTCAAGCTGGGCTGCATTCATATCCATTCTGGGTCACATATGGCCCTCGGCACGCAGGTTGGACACCCCTAGCCTATATGCAAATTAGGGGTGGAAAGAGGAAAACATTTTTTACTTCCTTGTTTTGTGACAAAAAGTCATGCAATTTCCCTCCATGAGCTTCCCTGCATATGCAAATTAGGGTTTGGATTCGGTTCGACTGGGCAGAAGGATTCGGCTGAATCCGAATCCTGCTGAAAAAGGCCGAATCCTGGCCGAATCCCGAACCGAATCCTGGATTCGGTGCATCCCTAATCATATGTTCCTGCTTCTTCTTAAAGCACTGTAATTATTATTTGATCATTCTATTTTAAAGCAACTTCAGGGCAGATTTACTAAGGGTCGAATTTGAGGGTTAAAAACCCTCGAATTCGGCCATGGGAATACTTGGGAATAGTGTGGGAAGTAAAATCCTTTGAATTTGAGTATCGAATTCAAAGGATTTTACAGCAATTCGATTGGTCGAACGATCGAATAGAAAATATTCGATCGATCGATAAAATCTTTGAATCGTTCGATTTGTACTATTTTAAGCATTTGATCGAATATTTTTATTCAATCAAAAATAATGAAACCCAATTCAATAGCTTTGATCTGGCGAACTAGGCAGTCAAATAAAAATTTAAAGGGGAAGTAATTCGAATAGTAAGTTGAATATTCTAATAGATTTTTATTGAATTATTCGAATCATCCAATTCGATCGAATTTTCTAAGTGGTCTTCAAAAACATTCGAGAATTCGAATCTTTTTGAAAATTCGATCGAATTTCGAATCCTTCATGTGAATTTTATAAATTTGCCCCTTGGTGTCTTCCACAGCTAGTACGTAGATGATCCTGAATTTCATTAGCCCCCCTGCCACAGTAGGGGGATTATTTATTAAAGTCTCTAAGCCAAAAACTAAATAAAATTGAGATCTATTAAAACGCAAGGCTGCAAGTCTGAATCCGAAAATCTGCCATCTCAGACTTGCCAAGGTTGTATAGAAGTGAATGGGAGAGATCTCTATATTATCTGGCAGTTTCTGTGGTCTGCACTGGAGTTAGCCAGACAATTTTCTATTTTGGCTTTTATTATTCATACTTTTCGTGAAAAAGTCCTGAAAAATTAAGTGATTCAGGAAAAAAAATATGAAAGAAAAGTACGATTCAGGTTTTCTCTCAATTTTATCACATTTTTCCCTGATTCGATTAAATTGAGCTTTTTTAATAATAAATTTGCCTTGACTGTCTTATGTTATTTAAATTCTAATATTCCCTGATACAGAATGAAGGACTTTGGTGTTAGTGAATATAAATAATAAAAGATAATATGTAATATTCGTTCCTAATATGTGTTTTCTTCATAAATGGTGTGGTAATGCTTCTTGGACATGTATCAAATTTATTATGCTTTTAAAATTATGTTTCCTCCTGTTTGCATGTCCTTTTGAATTTGACTTCAAAGCCAAAATTATCCACCCAGAAGGACAGTTAAAGATACTGTAGCTATGTAAACCCAATGGATTGCACAAATCAGGGTTTTATGCTGCCTATGGGGAATCCCATCTGCAGAAATAAATCTTTCATATTTTTTTGAGAGAGTAGGGAGAGAGCAGAGAGCATTGACTTTACTGTTCTGCAATTTCCTTTCACTGTTCAACTCACTTACAGGTTAAAAGGAAGTGTCAGGAAACTAATTTGCCATTTTGTTCTGAGAAAGAAGCATCTTTGTTCAAGTGACCAGACTAGCAATGATTGTGTTTATGCATGTTTTTCATCTGAAAAAGTATGTGTTAAGTGCTCTTTTTAATTGACGTACATTTGACAAGTAAAAAGCTTCCATTGTGAAACTGAAAAATGCACCAGGCACTTGTTCATTTGTGCAAGAGTAAAATATATGTTTGGACTAGGTTGCAATTGCATAGTTCTTTAAATTGTACTGCAGAAGAGGTTTTTCTGTTCATAATGAAATTTGCAGTAACTTAAAGGGATATTGTCATGTTTTGTTTTTTTTTTCAAAATGCATAAGTTAATAGTGGTACTCCAGCAGACTTCTGCACTGAAATCCATTTTTGAAAAGAGCAAACAGATGTGACATGTTGTCAATTTCCCAGCTTCCCTGATCATGAGACTTATGCACTTTAGGCTAGAACTGCTTTCTGGCAGGCTGTTGTTTTTCCTTCTCAGTGTAACTGAAGGAGTCACAGTGGGACATGGGTGTTTACTAGTGAGTGCTGTTCTTAGATCTACCAGGCAGCTGTTATCTTGTGTTAGGGAGCTGTTATCTGGTTACCTTCCCATTGTTCTTTTGCTAGGTTCTGGTGGGGGAAAGGGATGGGGGGATACAGGGTTGGAAAGGGCCAGTGGGACACTGGGGAAAGAAATCTGGCAGGCCCCCGGCTCTAGTGGGCCCCACTTGCCCAGATCCGGAACCTAGATTGCCCCAGGGGCCTCTCCAGACCCTGAGGGCTTATGCCTCTGGTCCCCCTCCAGACACTGAGGGCTGCTGCCTCAGGGCCTCCCATCCAGCAACCCGCCACCCCACATATGCGTGCACTCGCACATGCGTGTCAGCTCACAAAGCGAGTGCGCACGCACATGGGGAGGGGCCGTGTTGCTGGACAGGAGGCCCTGAGACAGAAGCCGCGGTGGACCTGGGTCCCCCAGTCTGACCCTGGGGGGATATCACTCAAACTTGCAGTACAGCAGTAAAGAGTGACTGAAGATTCAAATACTGGAAAGACCCCTTATCTGGAAAGCCCCAGGTCTCGAGCATTCTAGATCCTATAACTGTACTTATAACCTCTGGTCATATGACATGCAGGACTGGGGTCCAAGGTTTGATTCTTTTTTCCATCTCTAAACTTCTTTCGCTAACATCCTCTTTAGGCTTATCTTTGTGCTCAGACTCCCCCTCTCACACCAATGGTAATGCTCTGGATCTCATATTTACCAGACTCAACCACTAATTTTACTAACTCATCGTTTCCCCTCTCTGATCACAATATGCTCACATTTCAACTCTCACTTACTCCCTCCTCACCCCCTGCTATTCCCCAAACAAGTACTGTACGTACCTTGACTTGCAAGCTCTGGATGTGTCGCATCTCTCTTCTTCCTTTGACTCTCTTCACTTGAATATCTCAGCCACCACTTGTCCTAATGTGGCTACCTCTGTCTACTTTAGCACACTCACCACTACCCATAATGAACCTGCAAAAACTAAACATGCTAGACCCAAACCACTTCAACCTTGGCATACTGCTCATACAAAGCGCTCCAAAGACATTCAAGTGCACTTGAGCATCGCTGGCATTAATCCAGCTCAGACTTTTGGAGATACAAATCTGCCCTGTGCTCCTATAATACCAGTCTTTCCCAAGCCAAACAAAGATACTCATTGGGGTAAATTTATTAGAGTGAAGTTCCGCCACTAGAGTGAAATTCTGCCACTCTCCATTCATTTCCATGGGATTTTGAAAGTTGTATTTATTATTTGATAAATATACCCCATAAACTCCATTTCCAAAAAAACGGCACAACTTTTCTCCAGCTTTAATACTCTCCTTTCCCCTTCTCTAACACCTCTGGGCACATCTGTTTCTTCTCAAGATATTGCTGAGTCCTTCAAAAACAAAATCAACACTATGAGGCTGATTTACTAAGGGTTGAATTAAGATTAAAATAAAATTTGAACTTCAAATTAATGTTGGGCTACTTCGACTAAAGAATAGCCCAGAATTTGATTTGAAGAATTGAAAAATTTGAATATCCGAATTTTCGAATTTTGAAGTACTGGCCCTTTAAAAATCCTTCAAATTCAAATATTCGCCAGCTTAAAGTTGCCGAATTGCCATTTTAGCCTATGGGGGACCTCACAGAACTGGGACAAAAAATTTTTTCAAAGCTCTGAGAATTCGAAGGATTTTGGTGAAAATCGATTGAATTGAATAATTCAAACGATTTTCATTCAATCAAATATGGCTGTTTTTCAATCAAAAACGACTATATTTGATCGAAAATGACCCCCCCAAAAAAATTTGAGGGTTGAATTTTGAAGTATTTTCCACATCGAAATGGACCCTTAGTAAATCAGCCCCTATCAGAAAGGGACATTACACTACTCAACCCCCCTAGGCTTCCACCACCCTCCCTCCACACTTCCACTTGATCCTATTCCTTCAAAACTTCTCTGCAATACCAATCCTTATCTAATCAAAGCCTTAACTCGACTAAACATCTCAACTGAGACATGCTCTTGTCACCCCCATTCTGCTTCCTTTCACCTGAAATTAAACCTCTCCAAAACAGAAATGGTTCTCTTTCCTCCAACTAACACCAGTAACATCCCGGAAGTATCTATCATAGCTAACAATTCCACTATCACCCCCGTCTCCCCAGGCCTGGTGCCCTGGGGTTATCCTAGATTCTGCCCTGTCATTCACTCCTCACATCCAGTCACTTGTTAAATCATGTCACATCCACCTAAGGAACATATCCAAAATATGATAATTTATCATCCAAGATTCTGCCAAAATTCTTATTCACTTTCTTGTCATATCACATCTAGACTATTGTAACTCTCTTTTAATGGCCTTCCCCGCCAAAGACTGTCACCTCTTCAGTCCTTAACGAAAACCTCCGCTAGGCTTATACACCTCAGCAACCGCTCCTCCTCTGCCATGCCATTCTGCCAATCCCTGCACTGGCTTCCACTGCCCTTCAGAATTAAATTCAAAGAGCTTCATAACTCTGCCCCTCCCTACTCTCTGAACTCATCTCTATATACTCACCCAACCGCTTACTACGCTTCTCTACTGACCTGCTACTCAACTCTTCTCTCATTACCATATGCTCGCATTCAAGACTTTGCAAGGGATGCACCCTTCCTCTGGAATTCTCTCCAACGGTCTGTCCGACTTCCTCTCAACCTTTCTGCTTTTAAGAAAGTTCTTAAAACACACTTATTTAGAGAAGTCTACCCTCACTCTTAACTACCAAATGCAATACCACATACAGCATCACATCACTCACCCACTTAACGCTGATCTTGCCCACTCCCACACCTTGTGTATAATTCCCTTCCCTTTAGTTTGTAAACAGGGCCTTCCTCATATTTTGTACCAGTATTGATTGTGATGTATGTAACTCCATATGTTCTATGTATGTAATACATGTGATTTACTTTACAGCGATACGAAATATGTTGGCGCTATAGAAATACATGTTAATAATAATTCTAACCACTATCTGCAAGGAGTTTATATGTTCTATGTTGGCATGGGTTTCCTCTGGATATTCCAGCCCCTCCCCCCCACCCTCAAAGAAACATTGCCCAAAGTGTGTGTGAATATGATAGGAACCTTAAATTGCAAATTCCATTGAGGCAGAAACTAATGTGAATAATGTATAATCTCTGTAAAAAGCTGTATTATATGTTGGTGCCATATAGAAGACAAAGAGAAAGATAATAATAGGCTGGACTTCCCATCCTTTCATTATCTTGGGAACCATAACTGAATTTTCATACTTGCTAATAGATTTCAGGTCATATCTATAAAACATAAAAAATTTAAACTTTCTCCAAAAAAAATCTCAGTTCTAATCCAGTTTTATGTTCATTTAGACTTATGGAATATACTAGCATTTAAACTAATTATGCTATTAGTGGAGCAATGTTTCTTGGGACATTAAGGTAATACAGTGTTTTTAACACATTTCACTTAAAGAGGCCCTTGCTCGCTAAATGAGAAGGGCCTTATACACAGGTCAATAAACTGCTTATTTTGTATGGAGGGGACCAGTTTGAAGATTTCGTCATGCATGGCCACCTTCAAATCAATGTTTAAAAAATGCCATAAAATTTGTAGATGAGCCTTTTATATTGCACACTGCACTTTTTTTTTGTTTTTTATAAAACTTTCCTGGAAAATAGCATCCATGGTTGGGTACCCAACAATTGGTGCATATCAATGCAATAACAGGAGTAAAGTTTGCCCCAAGCTGAATAACTTGAAATCAATGGTTAATGAATGGAAATACTAGGCCTGCCCATGCTACCTTCTGTGTTATTGTTGTGGGTTACTAGATTTATAGCAGATGTGGCACCTCTCAACATTTTCTGAATAATAATTTTCTAATAATTTTTTTCTATGATTATCTGTTTTGATCTTATTCATTCTCAACCTTAACTTTTCCTAGAATTTTTAGCACTTGTTGACTGAGGTTAGTACAGTACATCGTTGAACTATAGACTTTCTTGTGCCCAGTGATGGATAAAAAGCACGGTGTTATGTTGCCAAAAGAGACGGTCTATGCAAAATGATTTACAATCAATAGAAAGTGATTGCACATTGTTTTTCATCGATAAACAGGAGCGATCCTTGACGAAATAATAAGCTGCAGCTGATGACAATCATAGGGAACTGAATAGACTTCATGTTAGTTTGATTGCATATCCTCCACCCAATGTGTATGTGAACTATAAAAGCATCCAAATACAGCAAAGATATTAGGATACAAAATAGATATGTAGCACAGAATAACATTTGCTGTCAATGGTTCAGTGTAATGTATACAATTTGGCATTGTCAGCTGATGAAAGGCTGTTTGATGTTTATCTTTGGTATAAAATGGGAAAAAAAGGGGCACTTTCATGTCAATGACTTTATCAGTGAGGGTGGAAGATTTCAACTTTTCTGAATTTTTAGAACATTTAAGCAGCATAAAAAAATAAAATATGTACAAGAACAGAACATTAAATGGCTAATTCTATGCAATTTGTCAAGAAGTAAACTCTTGAAAAACACAGAATAATGCAGGTCATGGTTGAGCAAAGGAGGATATGACAAAATCAAAGAAAAAGAAACTATTTGTAACCAAGGTAGATTTTGAAGTTTATATACTAAAACCATATACTCATTTTTAATTGGTTGCAGGAATTTGTCAGTTCTTCAGTCAGTGAGTAAATGGCTGAACTTTAGGTATTTATGGAATTTTCCAGCCTAACCATTAAGTGAGTACATAAGGTGAGTAGAATATAATGAATGGAGTTCCCTTGAGAAAGCCAAACAATTATTTAATAGCCAGTGTACAGAAGCATAAGGACCCTGGCTGATTTAATGATATTTTTCCAATGCAGGATTTGGGCATCATTTTGAAATTACAACCCAAGAAAGTACATACTGAAACACTTCTAACTATGAAGCTCTTACTTTAAACCCTCTGTCAGTCTTCAGTATTTGTTTGTGGCATTAGCCTTTGGCCAAAGACCCGAATTCGAATTGAATTCGTTCGAACTTCGAATCCTTCACGTGAATTTAGTAAATCGGCCCTTTAAATTTGGAGATCCATATAACAGAAATATTCCTTATTTGGAAAACAAGACTTAGAAGACTTATCTGGTTCTGTGAATAACTGAAGATTTTAATGAACCAATAATTAAGACGGTCACCCTACATTCCACTGTAAAGTTTGTAAAGGCTTACTGTACCTGCTGCTTACTAAAGTTTTATCAGTAAGGCATAGCTTGGCTCTACATATGGAGTACATAAATGTACAAATTTTCATGTTCAGTTGATGTATCCATAGAACATTATCCGGATTATGCTTAGGTACAAAGTATTGACCATGTGATCAATCTATAACCAAACACCAGTGAATTGTTAAACCCATGGCACATATTTCCCTTTTCTTCTCTGTTGCCTATTACTGCTGCTAATGTTTGATGAAAAAAAACAATTCTATAGAATCAGTTTTATTTTAACCACAGGATTAAGTATTATGGTTAAGGAAGCATTCTGTACAAAAAAGGAAAGAAAAATACATTAACCGAGAAATAAAATATTCTGAAGCATAATACAATGTGTAAGTGCACAACATATTTATGGGTGTGAAAACTGCCCAATAAAGAAGTAGGAAAGGAAAATATCTAGACTGGTGAAATCTTTGAAAATTCTGTGGAGAATAAGAAAAACACTTTAACATGTATTCTTCCAAGCAAAGTCCAAAGACTGTTTTATATAATACATTTTGGGTAGATAGTAATCTCCTAATTCAATTCCAGATGTCCCCGTAGACTTCTACTGAGACTGCTGATGGCATAGGTTTACTACAATCAAGCTGAATATGGGCCATTAAGAGAGGAAGCAGTCCAGTGCAAAAACACTCATGCTTGAGTAGTTGAGCATAAGGGCCCTTACACATGGGCGTTTTTACCTGCGCTCCCCTGCATTTCGTTTTGCTGCGTTCAGCCGCAGGGGAGCGCAGGTATAGATGCACTCAATTATTTTCAATGGGGCTGTTCTCACACGAACGCATGTAGGCGCCAAACGCAGGAAAAATGCAGCATGTTGCGTCTGAACTTGCGTTCGGTGCTTACACGCGCCTCGTGGGTACAACCTCATTGAAAAGAATGAGGTGCGTCTAGACCTCTGCTGAACGCAGCCAAACGCAATGCAGGGGAGCGCAGGTCCAAAATGCCCATGTGTAAGGGCCCTAAAAGAGGAAAATCCAAGAATTAGACACCAAACAGATATTTCCTTAATCTTTCTTAATACTTTTTTGCACAAGTGCCTGATAGACAGCATTGGACTGGGTTCCTGGGGCCTACTAGGCCTGCTGCCTTATGGGCCCCCACACCACCAGCCAGCTCCATAGCTGCCAACCCTCTGGCCCCCTAAGCCACAACCCTCTCTTCCAACCACTCCATTCCAGTTGCAACTCCCCTTCGGACCGTTGTGCATAACCTTTCCATCACGTCAGCACTTTTCTGGGTTTTTCGGGAGAGTGGCAGTGCAGGGAGTCTAACTTCGCTGGTAGAAATACACAAATCCATGACCTTTCTGCAGATTTGGACAAAATCCTCCAAAAGTCTGTGACTGAATACTGAACCTAATTTGAACCCTAATGTGCACATGAATTACGCAAATCCTGAAGTAAATTTTCAGTGTAAAAAAATGAAACATGTTGTCACATGGTCTAAAGTCACTTGAATTCATCCAGGGACAAGGCTTTGGCTCTAGTTGATCTGCTACCACCTAATTTTGCACATTTAAAATCTAGTCCCTTTGTTACTCCTTTATCTTCCTGTCTGTCAAATACATCCACATTCAGGCCCAGTTTTGTGCCACACAGCCATATTTTAGCTAGCACTGGGGAGCTGCAGCTCGCACAGGGAATGTGGCGTGCATGATAGCAGCAGGACCTGATGGCCATGGGGTGCCAAGTACAGAAATCCAGCACTGTCCACATTATGATGCCTTTCCCCTTAATATGCACCAACCCAAATGCTGGCGATCATTTTGACATATTGTTGATTACTACAAACAAAAACCATGCATCAAGTTCCTGTACAGGCTGTGATAAAAAGTTGTAATTTAGCATAGTCAAAACTCTGTGCTTTTCTAGTCTAATTTACCCCATTATTTATTATAATATGAACTGAAGTTACCCATAATTACAGCCTGATATATTTATGAAGCTTTTCCCATTTGTAATAGGCCTTATTAATCTCTCTTAAACTCCTGGGAGGTTGATAGCATGTTCTGGTAATAATTTACTTAGGCATTATATCTCCAATTAAAATATATCCTCCCCATATATCTTCCATTCTGTCCTTAATGTTATATCCATCTCAACTGCTACAACAGTTGAGTCAGTTGAAAGACTCAACAAGCCATTTGCTAATCCTTCCATTACAGTGCATTGCATCACACCTTTAGAGATTGTACCTTAACAAAAACAGTCCAGTGTTGTAGGAACCCTAAAAGATATTTGCTAGACAACTCCAACTACACATTAAAGGAATTGTTCAGTATAAAAGTAAAAAGTGGGTAAACAGATAGGCTGTGCAAAATAAAACATGTTTTCAATATAGTTAGTTAGGCAAAAATGTAATGTATAAAGACTGGAGTGACAGAACAGAACCACTACTTCTTTCTTTCAGCTCTCTTTTGTTTACACTGACTGGTTACCCTGGTTACCAGGCAGTAACCAATCAATGACTTGAGGGAGGGCCAGATGGGTCATAACTGTTGCTTTTGAATCTGAGCTGAATGCTGAGGATTAATTGCAAACTCACTGAACAGTTATGTCCCATGTGGCCCCCCCTCAAGTCGCTGACTTACTCAGATTTAGAGAGCTGAAAAGCAGGATGTTGTGTTGTATTCTGTTATGTGAGACATCCACTCATTCCAGCTTTTATATATTACATTTTTGGCTAACTAACTATATTAGAAACATTTTTTATTTTGCACAGCCTATCTATTTACCCAGTTTTTATTTTTAGCCTGAACTGTTCCTTTAAGCAATCTAAGCTCTTACTGCCCTCCTAATGTTGTGCATAGAACATGTCAATAGTATATTAGAACAATAATGAATAGTATAGTAGAACAATAATGACCTTGATTGATTACATACATATAATCACACTTAATATTATTTATATTCTCTGCACACCTGGCTCTGAATACTTAAACAACATTGACGATCATGAAGGCAAAAAACTTGTTAAAGGGACCATCATCCACTGACTTCTACATGACTGATACAGGTTTTAGTTGGATTATTTTCAGATTCTAATTTTTTTCAGCTTTGAAGAATAATAAAACTTGAAAAAGTATTTTTTCTCTAAAAATTCAAGTGTTTCTTTCCTCCAACAGAAAATGGGAGCTTTAATAAACAGGCCCTAACATTTTGGAACACAGCTTTCTAGTCCTAGTGATCTAAATCTTCCTTAAAATAACACTGTTGGGGCTACATTATATAATATTAAGGAGATCCTAATTTCTTAGTTTACTTTTTTAACAACAATAACTAGTAATAACGCGTCAAATCGCGTCGCGTCAAATCGCGTCGCACACCAAAAACGACGCGTCGCGTCGTTTTTGTCGCGTCAAAAAACGTCGCACGACTTGTTTTTTCGGCAAATTTTCGCCAAGCGAAATTTCGCTGGTGATTTGCGAATTCGGCCCTGGCGAATAAATTCGCCCATCACTAACAATAACACATAACATTATTAACATCAGTAGCTCATTAGGAACAATAGATTCTTCATGCTATTCTTCCTATAGCTGTCCCTGAAAGAACTTTGCCATGGATTTTCTGCTACCCTTATCATCCTTCTCTACTCTTGGAAGACAGAAATAACTGATGGAGTGAGGATTTTTTTTAAGATTTCTCTCATATTTTAGACTGCAGTCTCTTCTAGGACAGGACTTATTATCAGAAAAAAATGTTTGCTCACACTTGCACAGTCTTTTCATGACTTTGCATTCTGAGATTCATCATATTCTATTATGTTCTAAAACCTCAGGGGCTGTACAGATCTACAATAGGCCTTACAATACTAGTGCTCTCTCTTAAGCGATGGTAATGTGCCAGTGCATGGGCAAAATTGCAGCTTCATAGCTTTAACCTAGAGGTATAAGTCAACCTGAACATCTTTCACTTCCTGAAAAGTTCTCAATCTTGCTTTCTAGCCAACTTCTGTTTAGAGTTCCTCTCTTTACTTACCTCATATTTAGATGGATGGCATACATTGCACTCTGCTTCAGCCCCAGTGGATATTGTGAGGAGGGCTCTTGAAGTCATATGGGTCTCCAGATGATCCAATACAACTATCTGCAAGGATCTTAGTCTGCTGAAATAAAATTTTCACATGCATAAAATTGCTTACTGCATTACTTCTGCTATTCCTTTAGCTTGAAAAAATAATCATAATTGAGGCCTAGAAGTGTAATGATCCAATTCTACAATAAACTCTATCTACTGTATATTCTATCTATATTTATATCTATAGATAGAGGATGATGATAATGATGATGATAGATAGATTATAAAAGTCTATGTATCAATCTTCAGCCAAGAGTGAAGTCCATCCTTCTCTTTCCATATACAGGAGCTCTCATCACATGGTACTTAGCACTGCAGTTAATATAAATCAGTTTGATTTATAATACAGGAAGAAAATAAAGTATCTTCAAAGAGACGACACCCAACATGCCATATTCTCTTCTACTGAGAAATGTTGAATTAAAGTTTATGGTTCTGCTCGTAAAGAAAACTGTGTATAACGCCTCAAATAATAAATCAATATAAACATTTTTAAGGTGACATTTTAAGAACTGCGGTAAATTGCATCCGGTAAATATGCGTCTCACTGTACTCTTTCTAATAGATATTGAGCAAGAATGTTTATATTTGTATCATAGCTAATAGTTAACGTTTGCATATTTTTACTGTTTCTCTTCAATTCCAGTTTTAGTGCTGTATTAATAATATCATAATGTGCCTTCACTTCTTGAAAAACTATATTGCATTCTTAAAGAGGAAATGCTTTTTTTCTCTTTGATAAACCACTGAACAAGTATTATGTTGAGCATTTCAAGACCATCTAAGCACTAAATTCTTGTAGCTGAAAACTTACTGTAGTATGTTTCCCATATACACTGCACTATTGCTTGCTTTATTTCTCATACAGAACTAGAAGGAAATGCTTGAACCCTAGAAATATTAGTAATTGTTAGCACCATCAATTTGCAAACCAAATAGGAAGACACTTCCAAACATGTTTGAGCAGTGACAAGCTCCCCTTAGACACAATGATCTTTCCCTGCCGAACGACCGATCTTAGGGAAGTCCGAACAATCTGTCAAATTATTGTGTGGTTAGTGGGATACAAATGATCGTACATATTACGATTTTTCGTCCGACATCGGTCTGAAGATTGATCGGCCAGGTTAGAAAATCTTTATCGGTCCCCATGCAATCTACCTATGTTTGCAAGGCCAAGCAGGCTGCGATCCTTCAGTTTTGCTGGCAATATCGCCTGAAATGGTCTTTTAAGTTGATGGACACATTGGACATTTAAACGATCTTTTTAAGACAATCGTGGTCTCACGATAACCATTGGATCCTTCAAAAATGTTTACGTCTATGCTTTAAGGACTTTCTGTTTTCCTTTTATCCCCTTTAATCACCTTTAAACTATTAATACCAGCTGTTATGCTGGGAAATAAACTATTTATGTAGAATGAAAATAGGTAAGAAAAGCAGATCATGGATGGCATACATTGCACTCTGCTTCAGCCCCCTCACTGTTCTGCAAATATAGTGTCAGACTGGTTTAGTGAGGCACAGGGAAAAACCCTAAGCTAAAGAATACAAATGGCTGGCGGGATGGCATATAAATTGCTTTGGATTTCTGTAGTCTTTTGAAGTTTCCTCACGAGGCAACTTCGAGCAACTTTGGAAATCTGAAGCGATTTGTATGCCGTCCCACCAGTGACACATATTTTTGCTGTTGGAATGCATTTGGGGAGAATAGTTGCCTGCAGTAGAGAAGATTTGTCACTGGGTGACTAATCTCACTCCACCCTAAATTGAATTCACTCATTCCATCTCAAAATTGCAAATGCACATTTGGATTGTAATCCTTTAAAGGGACTGGAAACTAAATTAGGCTAACCTTATTGTAACAAACGCAAGAAGATTGGCACTCACTGGACGCACTGATTTATTGTAGTTTGCACAGCTTGCTACAGGAAGCCATCAACCTCATACATTTCAGACTACACCCTTACTTATAGGCAGGAAATTCCCATAGGTGAGTCTGGAGCGGCCACGTTTGCTCCTTCTGTTTTTACTTTGTTGTTATGTTTGTGAAGATTCTCATTCATCCAGGTCATGGTATATCTATATTAATAAGTAAAATCAACTGGACTTGCTGTGTTTTTCTTGATGATGTTTCACCAGTCATCCAACTGGCTTTCTCGATTCAGAGAAAGCCAGTTGGGTGACTGGTGAAACATCTTCAAGAAAAACACAGAAAGTCCAGTTGATTTTACTTATTTCTATATATAAACCTTATTATTAAATTCATGTAAGCTGAACAATGATCTTCCATGTTGGCACATGGTGTGATGCACCTATGGAGTTCTCCTAACATACTCCTCCCATCAGCATGCAACAGAGTAACCAGAGATTCAGGAGACCAGACCATGTCTTTGAAATTGTCCAGTGTTAAATGTTTATATTCACTAATCCATTGTAACTGAAAAGTATATGAAAAGAGAAGACTATTGACACAAAGTAGGTGTCATAACTTTCGCATGAATTCATCTGGTCAGCGTATTTGAAGAACACTCTTTAAACACCCATTTATCTAATGTTCATGTTTTCAGTTGTTTTAATTTCCAAGCCAGGGCAGTAGAGTTTCATGTAACTCCAGAGCCAAAGTTTCTCCTACACTAGTGACACTTCCTTGGTCTGGAACAAATGAAGAAGTATTAATTTGGGTAGATGAGATTCTGGAAGCAGGAGGTGGATGGATGGGGAAATATAGGGGAACAGAATGCACACTAGAGAGCTGAACGTCCAACAAGAGCTGATGGGAAATAAGGTAAAGATCCTTATTTTAATTTGCTGTCTATATAGTAGCCTATATCCATTAAGGGTATCTGTCTGTCCTATATATCTATGGGCATCTGTCTCTCCATCTATTCATGTCTAAAAGCCTGCACAGGTTAAATCTGGTTTTCCTTTTTGTGATCTGTGTCCTCAACTGTAGTGGCACTTAGAAATGAGTAAATGAGCTTTATGATTATGGGACCCTCAGAGGAACTACCGGAAAACATTTATATATTCAAAAAATATATATACAAAATGAAATTAATGGGTTACTTTGTAGTGAAATGCCAGATGTCAGTCAGGTGTTTTCTGTACAGAAATAGTAACACACACACAGATTGCAAGAGCTGGAAATAGACCGAGATAGGAAATCTTCGATTTAGTGTAAGTAACAGTGAACTGTTCTTGATTTACTATTCAAGTGCTCACAGCTGCTACTGAAGGGAGAGAAAACAGACAAACATGTGACTAGGCAGGCAAACACAAATAAAACCATCACTTACTGCAAGTAACCCACTTAACTGAGTAGTTTAGCCAGTAAAAATTATATATATTAATACATCTATATATATAAGCAAAATCCAGAAATAAATAACTTGTGTTATAAATAGTTATTATACAAGTTTTAAGCATTCTTTATTGGCAGTTATTTTTTATATTGTTTAATCTGATTAAAGCTGATATAGAAGCAAAGATAAAGCCATGTGAAAATTAGTTTCATAATTTTCATGAAATAGGTTATCTGGTTTATCAAACAACTGGTCTCATGTGCCAACTCAGAGTTGTAATAGGATTTTTTGTGGTCTTTTTACGCTGTCCATGATGCCAGTTTTACAATACTATAATTTGATCAAATAATTTGAACGCACATACTGATTGTTCTTTAATACATTTGAAAAATGCACTGACTGAATCTTAACTGAGTCCCCTAAAAGTGTATCTTTCCACCCTACAACTGCAAAGGTACTCACTGTAGGTTGGGGTGACTGACCCCAGCAAACAAAAAACATGATAGGGCTAAATAGCACAACAACCAATCAGCAATTACATATTCAGTCTGCTACCAGTTAGAAAAATAAAGCAAGTATCTGATGCTAAGAGCAGCTGCAAGGCTACTGTTTGCTAGAGATTATGGTTAGAATTTTTATTTTTTATATATTAAATATACACAATAATTCATGTTTTATAAAATACAAGTATATATATATATATATATATATATATATATATATATATATATATATATATATATATATAGGTAAAAATTGTCTTGGAATATTGTTGTCCACACAGTACTAAAACATCATGTTCACCAACCTCTTTAATATATTGGTTACAGCCAACTAAGTCACTAAAGAATGTATTTTGTACACAAAATGCAAATTTTATAAAAATATATATCTATATAACTGGAAATTGTCCACACCATACTATAAGTTCAAGATGAACAACTCCTTTAATACACTGGGTACTGTGAACGAAGTCACTAAATAATGTATTTTGTATAATATAGGAGAGCAGGCAATGGTAAGCAAGTTTCTTGCTCATTTGAATTATCAGATTTTAATATTCCATGTTTTCATCCAGTGAAATAAATAAATAAACAGATGTGCAGAACAGTCCTCAGAGGACAGCATGTGTCACAATTACAAAGTGACAGCGCAATCTGTGTGCCTGTTCTACCTCAGTACATTGGATTGGGGGGAATCTGGGTTTAAACAAACGGAGCCTGTGTGATGTCAGCCTAATTCACCCTTTCATGAGAAAATTCATAACTTGGAAATGAAGGGCCTGGAAAAATCAAGTTATAAAAAAAAACGTACGCAGCATTTATTTGTATGCCTTTATGTATATTTAATAAGCGAGCTGAAGGCAAGTGGACATAAAAAACACTTGTCTACCTTTACTCTCAACTTAATTTCTTTTCAGCCTTACATTTGTATATTAAAGATTTATAGGCCTCTTTTGTACCTGTGTAAAGCTACAAAAGTGTTGCCAAGTTCATACTGGAAGGGCTTGGACAGCTTTTTTTGAGGAATGTAATTTATTCATGTCTCAATCACGTAATGTGTCAGGCTGATTGACATGGTTCCCTAATAGTACTGTAACATGTTGCAAGTTTACTGATTCTTTCTTTGCTAGATTCAGTGAATCAGAATGGATGCGTCCATTGAAACGTAGGAACCAATTATGTTTCAGCATTGGATGTAATATTGCAGTATTACGGCACCAGTTATTGCCCTGGTGCAGCTTTGCAGCAAATGAGGTTAACTGTGCTGTTAGCTTAGATGACATTCTGCAGCATAAATGATGGGACATGGCTCCCTATGGCATCTAATATTGTGGGGGCGCACATTGGTTTATGTGAGTGAATGGAGGGGTTTGTGTGAGTGTGTGTAGTAATGTGCTCTGGGCTTCATTTGGAGGGGTTGAACTTGATGGAATTTGGTATGTTTTCAACCCAAATTAATGATAACTATATGTAATAATAATATCAGCGCTACGAAACAAGTTGACGCTATAGAAATACATGTTAATAATAAATATGTAATGGCAAAACTGGTTGGTATACAGTATCTGTAAAGAAGACACTGACACCAGATTTCCTTTTGAGTGGGCGGAGATAGGCTAAAGCTTTACTGATAAATATTTGATGAGCACATGATGGTGTAAAAGTTGCAATGTAAGACTCTCCCTACTCTTAAATATTGTCACCTCCCCTGCTCTAAGTGGCCATAACTATATGAGATTCTGAATACCACCGATTCCAGGACAAAACCTTCCTACCAGTCCCAGACATCTTTCTTAACCACTTAGGTGCCAGAAAAAGCAGTGTGAAAAATGTAGCATGTCATTGATTTTAAACAAGGGGGAGTGTAAAGTGGTTGTAAAAACCACTTTATCCTTACCTAGATCCTAGGGTTGCCACTTTTCTGCAGCTCACAATCCAGGCAGGGGGAGGGGCCATGATGTCACCAGGGTCAGTGATGTTGCAGGCGGGGTGTGCTATGTCATGGGCAGGGCTATGATGTGAGGATCAGCAATTGGTTGATAACCATCAATCGGGGAGATCTTTTTTGGAAAGGCGGGCAGACTGTTGATCTGGGCAGCCATTTTTAAACTCCATAGACAAACTCTATAGACCGATATAAATTCAGTAGGGGTACACCGAATCCACTATTTGGGATTCGGCCAAATCTTTTGTGAAAGATTCTGGCGAATCAGAATCCTAATTTGCATATTCAAATTAGGGTCAGGAAAGGAAAAGGCGGGTAAAATGTTTTTACTTCCTTGTTTTGTGACAAAAAGTCATTTGATTTCCCTTCCCGCACATACTGTCAGGTTTGGGTGCTGGTGAATGGAGCCTATATGCTGGATAACCCAGGTGATACAAATTTACTGCAGGTTTAACAGCAGAAGCCATGATATGATGAAGGAGTTTTTAATGGAGATGAATGAAATAACAATAACAGTGTAAACTGAAAGATACAACCTGGGTAATGGCAAAGCAAAGTCCAATGAACAGGCAGATAAGGTCTGGGCAGGCAGCAGGCAAGCAAGGTCCAAAGAGAAGGCAAGGTCAGAGGCAGGCAGCGATCAAGCAGGGTCGAAATAACAGGCCGAAGGTCAAACCAGGGAATCCACAGAGAAAAGGAATCAGGAACCAGGTGGGAACAGGAACAGGCAGGGGACACAGGAACCAGGCAGGGGACACAGGAATCGGGAATCAAGAGTCAGGAGACACAGAGTAAGGGGCTGGATCGGGCTCAGGAGCTCAGATGATCAAGCCAGGATCTTAGGGCAGGGACTGGCTTATAAAAGGTCATTAATTGGGAATGGAAAACACATGTTGATAACGAAGCAGGGAAGAAAGAATATATTTCAAGTTTGTCCAGAGCAGTGTCTAGCATGAGTACAAGATCCTCCAGTGGCTGACCCTGGTAAAGCAACACTTCAACACCAGGGACCAGGGTTCAATTCCTGACACATACATATGTACATTTGTATTTGGTTCAGCCATGCATAAGCATTTGAGTGAATCTGAATCCTGCTGAAAAAGGTCGAATCCTGGCTGACAGAAAAGGTACGCGCCTGAACCCTTACAGTCACTGTGATATTTTTTAGTCTTTGCAAATATTTTTACCCATAACTTGCTTTTTCACCCTATCCACTTCTGTCCTGCAAATGCATATCATCCATTCTTTCCTTTAAAATCTAGGTTTGCTTGTAGCTGAGCCCTTGTAGCTGCTATAAACAGGTTTCATTGTTTCCATTAAAAGCATGCCTCTGCAAATAAATCATTTTCTGACCTGTTACAAACTGTCCTGTGTGCCTTATGGTCACATATACAATTTTCCACATTCCTTCGTTGCTAACAGATGCTGTCAGTTCTGCAGCTTGCAACCTTTACCTTCTTTCCTTGGCACTGTGAACCTCTCATTAAAAAAGTAACTTGTAAGCTTTGAAATTGCAAGGACTTTTCTAGCCACTGTCAGCACTGCTTACTCTCATTATTATGTGTTCTCTGTTCTTCTGTTAACTTCATCATTCTTAGTTGAGTAGCTTGCTTGGAGCTGTGTATGTGCATTTATTATTTTACATTGCATCCAATTGGATAATTTTATCTACTTATGATAAATAGGTTGCACTGGGTTACATGGTTACACAGTTACATCGTAAGGTAGATTGAAAACAGATACACATCCATTAAGTTCACTCTCACATGCTAAAGAGCCATCAAGCCTTCTTAACACTATCTAATGTATCAGCTTGTACAACTGATTCAGGGAGAGAATTCCACATTTTCACAGCTCTCACTGTAATACATCCATTCCGAATATTTAGTTGGAACCTCTTTTCTTCTTATCAATATGGGTAACCTTATGTTAGATGAAAATACCTACTGGTAAATAAAGCCTTAGAGACATTCTTAATCCCTTAAGCGCCTCTTCTCCAGTGTGAACAACCCCAACTTAGCAAAGATTTTTCCATACATGTACAATAGAAGAATGACCCCCTCCTCCCAAGAATCTATGCTCCTTTTAATACAGCTCAAGACCTTATATTCCCCTGATGCTGCTGATAGTGATGGGCGAATTCCGAGATTCGCTTCCCTGAAAAATTAGCGAATTTCCAGAGAAATATTAATAGAACTTATTTTCTAATTAACCTCAGCACCAACATTTCTGTTAAACCACAAAGGTTTTGTTTTGCAACACCTTTCCTTGCTTACAAGGGGAATATTGAATTGGAGTGGCGCTCCAATTATGCAGAAATCCAGTTCTTTTATTTATGAATTGTTGCAACAGGCGCAGCGTGATCACGACCCTGGGTGCTGCCCTCAATGCTCTGGACCCACAAACCTTGTGACAGCTATGGGCACCACCATCTTGGATGCAGTACTGAAGAGGAAAGGTGCACCATCAGGCACTCCTGACATTATATACTGAATATATATTTATTAAGAAGCATTTTAGAGACATCCCATTAACCCAAATACAGTTTGTTCATGTTCAGCCATGGAAAAATTGGTAACTATTGTGTCTATTTGTTTTTACAAGTCTTAAGCATTGGTAAAATATAATATAATGTTAAAAATAATTAATATATTAATTATATAGTTCTAATTACATACAGAGGCGAATATATATTGTGGAGAAAATATTATTAGACTCTCAATTTAAACTGTCATATTCTTACACTTCCAGAATAATAATATATATTTTTTAAATAGGTTATAGGTTTTTTTTTTCCTTTTGATTTTTTTGTGCCTTTGGCCTTCAATTTGCCTTCTTTGGCATGTTGAATTCAGTATTTCCTTAACGGTTCCAATGTTTGTTCTGGGCAAATGACAGCTATAACATAAACAAGAATACAGATTTGCTTCCTAGCTGCCTTGATGCTCCTGCCACATAGTACAGATTGGAAAATAGAAACAGATGGAGATTCTGAAAAGAACATTTTCATTGCCTCTTCATGCCTACTTGTGACATTTTAACTACACCCACACTACTCAGCTATTCTTCTGAATGTAAATTTCAATGCACAGTAGTGTTGCCAATTAAAGAAACAAGTTTGCTTATTAAGGAAATTCATTAAAGTGCTAAACAAGAAAAGCATGCTAATTCACGGGTGAGAGACCTAAACAATTGCAATGTTTCTTACTTATTTGGAAGATTCATTTTAACCCTTTCACTGCCAGCCATTTTGTCCAAAACGGAACATCTACTGCCAAGCAG
>CM044438.1:49256931-49280765 GCA_024363595.1 Xenopus borealis | reverse complement strand
TCGATGCGATGCGTCTGCTTCTTTTACAAGTCGGATCTGCGACAATCGAGCCGCAGATCCAACTTGACAGCCCCCTTGCAGTGTTGTCTAGGGGGCTGTCCTGCTTCCTGACTCTCTGCGGAGGCGGCAAAAGCCGCCGAAGCAGAGATTAAAGTTCAGGGCCAAAGCAAGTAGTGGCTACGTGCTTGGCGCCCTGAACTTTTCACTGCCAGCACGTAGTGGCTACGTGCTTGGCAGTGAAAGGGTTAAAATATATTATTTGCACTCCATACAGGATAGTGCATGAGAAAGTTCTAATTTTAACAGAACTTTAAAACAGTGGTGTATGTATTTGTTATACAAGTATGGGATCCCTTATCTTGACACCTGTCAGGCAGAAAGCTCCAAATTATGAAACATCTCTCAAACACTCGATTTACCGTAAATCAAAAAATTCAGATTTTAAAAAAAATATTTTAATCAGAACCTTGTGCATAATCCAAACTAAGCTGCATGAATCCATATTGGTGGCAAACATTATTTAATGTTTAAATTATTTTGAAGACTTTAACAATGAAGATCCAAACTATAGAATATCACTATCTGGGAACTACAACTCTGAACATTCTGGACAACAGGTCAGCATACATGTATATTATTGCCTTTACCCATATTGAAGTCTGATCCAAGAATTTGATTCAAACTAACAGTGTAAACGAGTTAAAGTATAACTATGCCATACCAAGGAACCTAGCCATGCTGGAGCACATGATCCTATTGACTAGCACCTATATCCTCACTTTGTGCTAAACTTTTTGGAAGCATACATACAGATTTTAATGTGCACACTCTTTTGCCTAATGAGTTTCTTTACTGTACTTGATTAATATAGTTTTTTTTAAAAGAGTCCTGTCACCCTAAGAAACCACTCCAAATTCTTTTCTACTGAGTTTTCAAGGAAAATAAACTTTACTAACGCCATATATATTAAAAGTAAAAATGTATTTTCTTCCATCTTGGAATTCAAATAACAAGCAAGCAGACAGGCTCCATTTTGCTAACACTGCTATTAAAGTTTTATTCCACTTGGGGGTGCCAAACGTTAGGCACACCCAAGTGACAGCGCTACGAAATAAGTTGGCGCTATAGAAATACATGTTAATAATAATAATAATAATCAGCAAAAAACTGCACCAGCCCAGAGTTATTCCAGAGAGCACAATGGAGCCATACTCTTTTGGTATCTTCTCTCTTCTCGGCGGAGCATGCATATTAGAGCGAAAAGCTGAACTTGCTATTTTGTTCTAATTCGCATGTGTCTGCCTAGGGGGATTTGAAGAAAGAAGAAGCCAGAGAGGATCGCTCCGTGTTGCTAAAATGGTATAACTAGTGATGGGTGAATTTATTCGCCTAGGTCGAATTCGCGGCGGATTCCCGCGATTCGCCGCTGGCGAATAAATTCGCGAATCACCAGCGAAATTTCGCTTGGTGAAAATTCGCCGAAAAACGAAAACAACGCGACGCGCGCAGAAAACGACGCGACGCGTCAAAGTTGACGCGACGCGCGACAAAGTTGACGCAACGCGCGACAAAATCGTCCCGCAACTCGTTTCGCGAATTTTTCGCCGATTCGCGAATTTCTCTAGAAATTCGCGAATCTCTAGGCGAAGCGAATCGCGGGAGATTCGCCCATCACTGGGTATAACCCTGGACTGGTGCAGTTTTCTGCAGATAGGAGCAATGGCCCAGGGTTTCAGGTAAGTAATTACAATCACTTGGCATTGCCTAACATCTGGCACCCCCAAGTGAAATCAGACTTTTCTTTAAGGCATCATTGTTTATGTGTCAGTGAGGGATCTGATGCCCATGTACATGCACTGATGACATAATTAGATGGTGAGGAGGGAAGGGAAACATGAGGAGTGCAATATCACTTAAAACAGCGGCCCCCAACCTTTTTTTACCCGTGAGCCGCATTGAAACATGAAAGAGTTGGAGAGCAACACAAGCATGAAAAAGTTCCATGGAGTGCCAAATAAGGGCTGTGATTGGTTATTTGGTAGCCACTGTGTGGACTGGCAGCACGCAAAAGAATCTACTTGGCACTATACTCAGTTTTCATGCAATTAAAAATTGCTTTCGAGCTTGGAATTCAAAAATCAGCACCTGCTTTGAGGACCCTGAGAGCAACATCCAAGGGGTTGGAGAGCAAGATATTGCTCACGAGCTACTGGCTGGGGATCACTGATTTAGAAAGTGCATAATTAAAATTGCCTGCCTAAGGCATAGAGGCAGGCAGGCAATAATGAGTTGAGATTTTAAATAGCTTTGTAAGAGGTGTGGATGTTTTAATTAAAAAAAAATTGGGGTTTTATGTTTCATTTGAAAAGGAGTTTCATTATACAGCATTTTATGTCTGGGTGACAGTTCCCCTTAAAGGGCACCTGTTGGCTAAATATACTTATTATCCCTAGCCAAAGGTGTGGGGCTAATAGAGCCAGCACTCTGGTTGGGGGTAAAAGTAGTTTATTTAAAAAAAAAAAATGCCCTCCACCAGCACTAGGAAATTTCCACCATAGGGAGCTCCAAGATATGAAATACTAACGCAGGCAAGAGGAAAGAACATCTGAAGTCTTCTACTAAATTTTGCACCCCCCCCCCCCTTTCAGTTGTTCTTAGATAACCTTAGAATTAATAGAAAATAGACAGGAAAAGCACAACAGCACAACCTGCAAAAAAATTATCTTTTTTTATGCTAGGTTAACTTTACTTTTAACCTCTTCTTTTTGTTTAATTCGTCTGTATTCAACCAGAATCAAAATCCTTTCATTTCCACTTCCAATTTGGTGATGATTTTATAAAAAAAATGGCTCAGAGCTACCTTGTATCTTGTACCTCACCCCTTGTATCCTGATACAAGGACTAGATCACAAATGTCTATGAACATTTACCTAGAGAAAAAAAAGTATCTCCATGTAATTTACAGGCAAAGTACTGCTTAGCATTTTGCTATTGCATATGTTTTTCAGTCCCTTGGTTTTGTCACAATAAACAGTATCAGCTGCCATAACAATAACAGTTCTGTATAGAACATTTCCTCTAAAAAGTATCTCAAAGCACTTATAAAAAATGCTTCATGTGACTAACTGACAGTCAGATCTATTAGTACCTACTCACTTATGCAAGCTACAGAAAAAAAGAGTCACCATGCAGCAATTTCTTTAGTATGTGTCCTCAGTATATGCTGTGACACTATGTCTGACTGTATCTTGTAAAGTTAAATAGAGACTGGGTCAATGATCCCTATGAGACTACTTTTCCCAATAATGAGAGAAGTGGCATTTACAGGAAGGTTGAAACTTTTCTTCTGTGACATGAATTTTTGTTTGTTCTATATGAATCCTTAATTCAAAAATGACTAATGCTCACATCTAATTAAAGTTTTATAGCTTTCTGGAGTTCCAGTGTCAAATGCTTGTTTCCAGTTTGTCATAATACTGTCAAATACAGTTCTGATTTACTATATTGTTGCATTGCAGTAGCCTAAAGAACCAAAAAAGAACAATGACAGAAGAAACTCTGCTACCAGAGAGTTGATCTATGTTACCACATCTCAACAAATAACACACATGGCACCCCTTTGTTAGGGTACAACAGTGTGATTTCCACAAATTTCCACAGTTTTGTATAATTAACAACATAATATTTAATGACTGATGGGGCAATATCTGTATTATAAGGCAATTCCCGGTCCATTTTTGTCTTCATTATATTTTGAATGCCAATATATTGTACAGCATTGTGTAGTTATACGTAGACCATATACATATACAAACAACTAATAGAAACACAGATCTATAGAAGTTGAGCAGCCTCAAGAAAGTTACATAATAAATTGCCACAGTTTGGCAGTTACAAATAATTCTCTACCATATAAAATTTTATTCCTGAACCAGGAAATTTATTTTTTAGCTATAATATTGATGTGTAGGTTGCCATCTCAGGTCAGTTTGCCTGTTTAGCAGTAAAGAATGACTTAAAGGAACACCAAAAAACAAAAGTGTTTTAAAGTAATTAAAATATAATGTACTGTTGCCCAGCATTCGTAAAAGCTATGTTTTTGCTTTAGAAATACTATTAAAGTTTATATAAATAGGCTGCTGTGCAGCCACGGGGGCAGCCATTCAAACTGTAAAAGGAGAAAAGGCACAGGATACTTAGCAGGTAACAAATCAGCTCTGTAATAATTTACAATCCAATGGTATTCTACAGAGTGCATCTGGTATCTGCTATGTAACCTGAGACTTGAATGGCTGCCCCCATGGCTATAAAGCAAAATATTTATATAAACTGTAGTAGTGTTTTTGAAGAAAAATCTTACCAGTGCAGGGCAAAACAACATTATATTTTCATCACTTTAAAACAATTAATTTTTTTGGTGTTACTGCTGAAGTTTATCAAAGCACAAGTCACATAACTGAGCACACCTGGGAAACTAACAAGATGTGTTATACCATGTCAAATTTTAAAATTAAATATAAAAAAAATCTGTCTGCTCTTTTTAAAAATGGATTTCAGTGCAGAATTATGCTGGAGCAGAACAATCAACTGATGCATTGTGAAAAAAAAACATGTTGTCCCATGACAGAAACCTTCTAATCAGTCACATCAGTTTTAACGCTAGCGGATCTGTACCATACAAACACGTGCACATTCTCATGCTTGGGTCAAGTTTCATCAATAGCCAATTAACCTACCAAAGCACCCAAAGAAAATCAGTGCAGATACAGGGATGACATTTAAATAATGCAAAGGAAATCATACCCAACATCCAATCAATGTATATTATGTGCTTTTAAATATTAAATAGTATCCATTGAAGGAAAGTTTTACTATAAAACTAAGAGAGACTCAAATTAAGCCTTTTAAATCAATGGTCTTCGGTATAAATTCAGATCAATGATCTGGAATCTAAATAGTCTTTTGATTTCAGAATGCAAGGGATCACATTTCAGTTGAGCAACACAATATAATATCTCTGCTGTTAAACAATGAAACTTTAGGTTTTACTAAAAAACCAGAGTTTATAAGATGTTGGTTTTATACTTACAGACTAATCTAGAAGCATGGAAAAGCAACTCAACTATTTCAACCAAACAACATCTTTCAATCAAATGCGACATTTGATTGTCACTCATCCCAGCCAAATACATTTAGGCAGAATAAAAGATATCTTTCAAAAGGACAATTCCTCCATTCTATAGTCTAAAATAGTGATGGGCGAATTTATTCGCCAGAGGCGAATTCGCGGCGAATTCCCGCGATTCACCGCACTAGATAAATCTAGTATCTCATTGGGATGCAAGATGTTGGTTTCTCAGGAAAGTTCTTACAATGCATTGTATGTTACTTTGCCACAGGCCTGTTAACTGTTATCGCTGAGTTCTCCAAGTTCATCTTAGGAAGGAAATGTCAAGATGCATCACCCTATAAGATAAGGTTTTGTGGGAAGAAAAACAAAAAGAAATATTATACTTGGGATACAATTGTATTGACATTAAAAAAACATATATTTAGGAAACGAAAAATAGAATGGGGACACAGAGTACCTACTGTATATCTGCAGATAAACACGTGTTATTTTCTGAATACCAAAGCAATATTTGCAGACAGTTTAAACTATGACTTAGGAAACTTGGCTACTGAAATCATTGTGCATTCCAGACAGAGTGTAACTTTTTTTGTTTTTATTTACTCTTTCATTTCTCTTTGTCATTCCTCACCAACTTGTCAGTGATTCTGTATTCTTTTTCAGGTGTCAAATATTATTCTGCAGAAGACATAGGAAGTCCAGAACAAAACACCTGGATGCAGGTCAGTCTGTTATTCCCTGACTGAAGAAAAGGAGAGTACAGCAGACACCTTTAATTATCAATGTTTAATCAGAGTTTTAATCCTGTTATACTTCAACACACACAGCCACTTGAACCCCTGAATTCTTCCATAAGGAATCCTCTCCCAATCTCTTAAAAAAAACTAAGAGCCTACCTTTTGGAGCACTAGAACAGTAGCCTAGTCCTGTGCCTACTGACTATGCCTTACCTTGTGCACTTTTTCATCTCCAATTTGTACCTGTATGTTAACCTCCCATCCACTTCACCCATTGATAAATACGCCTTTCAAAATCCCATAGAAATGAATTGAGAGCTGCGGAATTTCCCTCTAGTGGCGGAACTTCACTCTTTGATGAATCTCCCCCTATGTCTCTTACCACATAGCACTTAGCCTCTTTGTCCTATGGCTCTGTATATATTTATTGTGTGATTTGTCTCCCCCGTGTATACTTATATATATTGTACTTTTATGCACTGTACAGCGCTGCGGCTCCTTAACAGTGCTTTACAAATAAAGTTATATATTCATACATACATACCATGTAAAATCCGATGTAGTTATAATAATGTATTTTGATTTCAGGAGAAGTAACAGTGAAGGTAAAATTATAGCTTAAAATGCAGTTGCTGTTGTAAAAATTGTGTACAAATATCAGACATATTTTCTGCTGGAATTTGCTGGCTTAATTTTTTCCCATTCACTGGTGTTTTCTTAGAGAAATAGCACCCACTACCTTAACAACTGTTCTATTAACTAAAAAATAAAAATAAAATACTTACTATATTTTACTAGTCTAACACCTTCTGAACACTGAACCTTTATAGTTCAGTATTTCTTCCTATAGCAAGAGTTGTATTGCTTATATAAAAATGTATTTCACCCCGATTAATAAAAATAAAGTCACTTCTAAACGTCGAAATACTACATTTTGCTGTTTGATCACTAAGTAGGGTTGTGTGTTGCTAAATTTGCCAAGGCCTTTAGTGAGAAAGAAGGAAAATGATCAGGAAAGCCCTACATATAATTTGAAACAACAGAGTTGAGGCTATTTGATTCACTATTCAGAAGAGTGCAGCTGCAGCTAAATGACTGGAATCCATCCAACACATGAAAGAAATACCAGAGACTTTCCAAACTCAACCACTTACCTTGTGTTCACATTAGACATTAGCCTATCCCCCTTGTCCCACTGGGGCTTTGTGGCAATTACAGTGGTGTGAAAAACTATTTCCCCCCTTCCTGATTTCTTATTCTTTTGCATGTTTGTCACACTTAAATGTTTCTGCTCATCAAAAACAGTTAACTATTAGTCAAAGATAACATAATTGAACACAAAATGCAGTTTTTAAATGAAGGTTTACGTTATTAAGGGAGAAAAAAAACTCCAAATCTACATGGGCCTGTGTGAAAAAGTGATTGCCCCCCTTGTTAAAAATAACTTAGAACAAAAGTAATTGAGATCTATCAGTCTGGTAAAGGTTATAAAGCCATTTCTAAAGCTTTGGGACTCCAGCGAACCACAGTGAGAGCCATTATCCACAAATGGCAAAAACATGGAACAGTGGTGAACCTTCCCAGGAGTGGCCGGCCGACCAAAATTACCCCAAGAGCGCAGAGACAACTCATCCGAGAGGCCACAAAAGACCCCAGGACAACATCTAAAGAACTGCAGGCCTCACTTGCCTCAATTAAGGTCAGTGTTCATGACTCCACCATAAGAAAGAGACTGGGCAAAAACGGCCTGCATGGCAGATTTCCAAGGCGCAAACCACTTTTAAGCAAAAAGAACATTAAGGCTTGTCTCAATTTTGCTAAAAAACATCTCAATGATTGCCAAGACTTTTGGGAAAATACCTTGTGGACCGACGAGACAAAAGTTGAACTTTTTGGAAGGTGCACGTCCCGTTACATCTGGCGTAAAAGTAACACAGCATTTCAGAAAAAGAACATCATACCAACAGTAAAATATGGTGGTGTTAGTGTGATGGTCTGGGGTTGTTTTGCTGCTTCAAGACCTGGAAGGCTTGCTGTGATAGATGGAACCATGAATTCTACTGTCTACCAAAAAATCCTGAAGGAGAATGTCCGGCCATCTGTTCGTCAACTCAAGCTGAAGCGATCTTGGGTGCTGCAGCAGGACAATGACCCAAAACACACCAGCAAATCCACCTCTGAATGGCTGAAGAAAAACAAAATGAAGACTTTGGAGTGGCCTAGTCAAAGTCCTGACCTGAATCCTATTGAGATGTTGTGGCATGACCTTAAAAAGGCGGTTCATGCTAGAAAACCCTCAAATAAAGCTGAATTACAACAATTCTGCAAAGATGAGTGGGCCAAAATTCCTCCAGAGCGCTGTAAAAGACTCGTTGCAAGTTATCGCAAGCGCTTGATTGCAGTTATTGCTGCTAAGGGTGGCCCAACAAGTTATTAGGTTCAGGGGGCAATTACTTTTTCACACAGGTTTGGATTTTGTTTCTCCCTAAATAATAAAAACCCTCATTTAAAAACTGTTTTTTGTGTTTACTTGTGTTTACTTGTGTTATCTTTGACTAATAGTTAAATGTGTTTGATGATCAGAAACATTTTGTGTCACAAACATGCAAAAGAATAAGAAATCAGGAAGGGGGCAAATAGTTTTTCACACCACTGTATTTACCAATTCAATGACACTAGGGATACAGTACAAGAAAATTTTAAAGTGTAAAAGGATATTTCTGTTGTCGTACGGAAGTGAACATTTTAAGCCAAAATATCCCTTTATTTCCTAGATTTCTGGGCTTGAAACACAACACATACATATTATTTGAAGGAAAAATATTTTTGCTACTAACTTGTACAAAAAAACATTCTACCAAATGCAGCATTTAGTGAGCTGAAATGCTATTATTTTTTCGTGGAAGACATATTTCTGTAATGTACTGTCTACATTTGCAGACAGCAAGAACAGATATGTACAATTCTTTCAAGGAATTTCTGTTTTTATAAACTAGTCACATTATACTATTGTAATTAAAGAAATCTGTTTAAAACTAACATGACTTTACATTACAGTCAACATTAGTGATGGGCGAATTTATTCGCCAGGGGCGAATTCGCAGCGAATTCCTGCGATTCGCCGCTGGCGAATAAATTCGTGAAACGCCAGCGAAAATTCGCATGGCGAAAATTTGCCAAAAAAATTAGTCGCGCGTCGTTTTTGAGGCGATGTGCCGTGCGTCGAAAACGATGCGACGCGTCAAAAGCGTGCCGCGACTCGTTTCACAAATTTTTTCGCCAATTCGCGAATTTCGCTGGAAATTCGCGAATTTTTCAGCGAAACTGGGTAGATTCGCCCATCACTAGTCAACATCTAACTTATGCAGTCACATAGTCCTCAGCTTGCAAGTAACCTATAAAGCTATCATCACTTGCATCCCATAAGCTTTAGAAAGTGGTATCGAATTAAAATTCCAAGAGCCTTATTGACTATATCTAGATCTTTCTTTCTGATTGGATGTTCTCCCTTAAAGCTGTAAAAAAATACAGTAGATCTCAAAGGCAGGTGAACTAAAAGATTTTTCAAGAAGTTTACGTTACACTGTCCTTAATATTCCAATTATAGGGCTATAATTAAATATATACAACAGAAGAAATTGATACCTCACTGGATATTTCCAATTTTCTTTTAGTAATATCTCACAAAAGGTGTGCCTCTTCTGCAAATAATACTGCTTAACTACACAACAATGAATGCCACACAGCAAACATATTTTAAGTTTGGATTAATATATTTACTGGGCATACATTATGGATAGGTTGCCAAACAAGCTTATCTTTAGCCTTTTTGGGCACCAATTGGGATGATCCAGTTGTTTGACTCCTGGTTCAATGATCAGATCATAACTGGAGCTACAGAGGCCTGTTGGGAGAGGCCTACATTAACACACCAATAACATCTTTGATTATGAGATGTGCTTTTTCAGTGATCAACAGCTAATTTTGGTTGCGCACAGACTCATATGAGAAACTACACGTATGCCTTTAACAAGCCTGATAATGACTATAGTCATCAATACCCAGAATTTAATAATAATTGGATTTCTTTCAGTATGTTAGCTGCCCAGAGGATTACATTGGGAACTCGGGTGTAAAAGTAAAATCAATTATGCTCCAAAACTTAGATACCGATAATTACATTTAGATAGAGAAGAGGGAAATTGAAATTGTGCTATATATAAAACACATCAAATATACTTAATTTACCAATCAGTCAATCAATTGATCAGTTAGTCAAAAATTCCCACAAGGTTTTCAGTGAAACTGTTCAGCAGAGCAATTCATCGCTTTCTGGAACATTGTTCTTTACTGGGATGGAGAGATGGATTCATGCTGACAGTTTTAACTGATATTTTGCATTGTTGCTCTTTTTGTGTGTAAATTGTCAGAGAAAAGCTCTACAGTGTAGGGCAGAAAAATGTAAAGCAATTTGTATTATTGGAAAATTAAAATACAGTCATATGAAAATGTTTGGGAACCTCTCTCGGTCTACATAAATATTTACTCCACTTTCAAAAAAAAAAATATATATAAGTGTTATGTCTTTCATTTACCAGCAACATCTGAGTACTGGGGTGTTTTGCTGAACAAAGATTTTTAGTGAAGCAGTATTCAGTAATTTAAATTTTTAAATTTTTAATTGTAATTTTAATGTATGTATTTGCTCAATACTGATTACTGGCAACACCAAATTGGTTGGATTGGCTCATTAAATCTTTAACTTCATAGGAAGCTGTGTTCAATCATGAGAAAATTAAGAATATTTAAGGTGGCCTATTGCAAGTTGTGCTTCTGTCTTACTCTCCTCTGAAGAGTGACAGCATGGGATCATCAAAGCAACTCTCAAAAGATCTGAAAACAAAGATTGTTCAGTCTCATGGTTTAGGGGAAGGCTACAATAAGCTATCTCAGAGGTTTAAACTGTCAGTTTCAACTGTAAGGAATGTAATCAGGTAATGGAAGGCCACAGGTACAGTTGCTGTAAAACCCAGCTCTGGCAGGCAAAGAAAAATACAAGAGCAGCATATACAGATACAGGGGTCCATGGGTTTTTTTCCCGGTGTCCCACCGGGTCAATCTGAGCCTGCCTCCAAATCTGTATCTGTAAATCGTTCTATAATTCAGCGCAATTTGCACAAAGAACATCTGTATGGCAGGGTGATGAGAAAGAAGCCCCTTCCGCACTCATGCCATAAACAGAGTCACTTGTTGTATGCAAAAGCTTATTGTGGCTCAGACAAGCCACAGTACTTTTAGAACAAGTGCGTTGGACCGATGAGACAAAAAATTAGTTATTTGATCATAACAAAAAGTGTTTTGTACAGGTATGGGACCTGTTATCCAGACTGCCTGAGACCTGCGGTTTTCCAGATAAAGCTGGCCATAGACACAAAGATCCGATATCTCCCAACCTGCCACTTAACTTTCATATCAAATACAGTAGTAAAAACACAGATTAGTCAATGTTCTACCGCTACAGTCTCCCACTGAAAATCGTACTTTAATCCTACAAGGATTGATCCATTTAGATACATTTGCCTTCAAATTTAATTGGGGATTACATTATACCACAATCCCTCTAAATATAGTACAGTCCCCTTAAGTAATATCAATGTATCTATTTTGTTGGCCCAGACAAAACCAAGTTTTCAGATGTCACTCTTCTGCCTATTACCAGCTAGGAGTAAAGCTGGCCATAGATGCAAAGATCCACTCGTTTGGCCACATTGCCAAACTAGCGGATCTTTCCTCGATATGCCACTAACTGCAGGGCTATATCGGGGTAATCCGAATGTTCGGCCCTATGGTCGAAAGATTTGATTACGAGAAGTGCAATGGACTATCGTGTCCAGATATCGGTCGGGAAGACCCGTCGGAAGCCCCCATACACAAGCAGATAATCTGTGTCTAAACGACCGATATCGGCAGCTTTATCTGCCCGTGTATGGCCAGCTTAATGCTATAGCATTCAAAGACAAACATAATGGAACTTCCACAGAAGAAAAAATAACATTTGTACAATTGCTGCTGATTTTCCTTCTATTTCTGCTGATGCCTTCAGTTTTAAAGTGGGGCTACATAGTATGGCCTTCACTGGGTTAATGTGTGAATAAAAATAAAATATTATCTTTTAATTTGCTGCCTTTCTTGCAATCATAAGAAGGTTCTAGCACTGACGCCCCTCTCTCATTCTCTGTCTGCCAAGTGATCTGATTCTGCGACACAGCTGTGAGAGATGAACATTGCATGGCTGATAGAAAGAACTTTAGATAAGATTACATGGTTGTGAGTATGTTGATGACATACTTGTTTAAGCAGCCTTTTAGAGGATAGCCTAATACACATGCTGGAAATGCTGCTAATGAACTCTGTTTATTTAGTGCACTCTAATATGTATGTGTGTGTCCATCATTACAATTATTGTTATTATTATTATTATTAATAACTCATATTCATAAAGTGTCCCTATATCCCACTGCATTGTCTAAACATCTCTGAGCTGCTCTAAAGCTTTTGGCATATGTTATTCAGTGGATACATACAGCAAAGACATAGATTACAATTGATGACAATTATTGTTGTAGCCAAATAAGGCAATAGCATTAGTTTTACTATAGATATAATGACTATTAATTGACATAGTGACAGCATAATAACATGTAATGACTTTTCTAGATAGAATAAATACATTGCATACAGTACATTTACTTTTCAAATATAATTTTCAATAGTTAGTCATTACTTTCTGGTTATATTTTTTAAAAAAAGCTGGTACAGTAAGTCTCAACTTTGCCAAAAAATATAAGCTATAGAAGAACGTGGCAATTTAAACAGATTTTCAATGTGCGCGTGTACAGAGATGGGATCTGTTACCAGGTAAATCCATTATCTAGAAAACTTTGAATTTTGGGAAGGCTATGCCTCATAGACTTCATTCAAATAAATAATAAAAATTTTTAAAAATGATTTCCTTTTTCTCTGTAATAATAAAAGTGTATTGTACTTGATCCAAACTAAGATATAACTAATCTTTACTGGAGGCAAAACAGTAATAATTAATGTTTATATGATTTTTATTAGTAGGCTTGAGGTATGGTGATACAAATTACAGAAAAAAACCCTTATCCAAAAGCCCCAGGTTCAGAGCATTAAGCTGGCCAACTACATCAAAGTCATCCCATATCTGGCCAGTCCTATGCTTAATTTTCATCTGATTCATTAAGAATTCTATTGCTTCATTATACATTTTACAAAGGGACTAAGTTTCCTTCCTGCACAATTTGGAACAGGAGGCAGAAAGAAGGCAACAGGGCAGAGAAGTACAAGAAGTAAATATTAAAGGACAAGGAAAGGCAAAGAAATAAAATCCCATTTTTACTTTACTTTAATGAAAAAGAAATCTATCTCCAATATACTTCAATTAAAAAATGTGTACCGTTTTTATAAGGAACCTGACTGAATGCAGTGAAATTCTCCCTTTATTTAGTGCTGTGGATAAGAATTGTCAGACGGTCCCCAACTTCTGGCAGGGAAACAATCATACTTATGAACAGCAGGGAGAGCCCCTGCCTTACTTTCCAGCCATGCAGAATTCAAACAACTTTGTTTTTTGATCATTTATGATGATCCCTAAGAAGCCCAGACCACACTGAGCATGTTTATGTAGTCTTGCAAAGATGTATAACCAAGCTACAAGATGACAGCCCCCTGGGGCCAACTTTGAAAGCATAAATAATTTGTTTGATTAGGCTTGTGGTGCAGTAAGTTCATGTTTATGTTTAGTATACAAAATACAGCATTTCTAGCCTTATTCTATTTTACACTTTCCTTGTCCTTTAACAGAGGAAACATAATAATCAGCTGGTAAATTGCACCATTGGAAATCAACTTATTTTCTCTTTATAAATGTCCTGACAAAGAAGTCTGTGTAACCTACCCTTTATATCCAGAGAACTAAATCATACTATCCAAGACTTATTCAGTATTGTCCATATCATCTTAAGCTTCCTTTCTTTTATCATTTATCACTCAATCTTTTTTTTTTACAAAAAAAAATCAATAAGCCAAGAATTCTTTGCCCCTTTTTCCCGAATCTCCTTCTTTATATCCTGTGCCTCAAAGTATAATTTAATTGTGAATTCCTTACTCAATTCTGTATTCCAACCTTAGCTGGGGCCAAGGACAGCTCTTCAGGGACAACGGTTAATATGCACCTGAATAGATAAAATCATCAAGCCGACATTTTTTCTTCAAAAATGAAAATGAAACTCTGTGTATTTTAGGCCCTTCCAATGCTGAATCTCAAAAGGCCATACATTTGTGGTTTTTCAGGTTTCAGCAACTTAGGGCTTAGTTAAATATTTGAGACCACAGTCCTGGTTACTCTGCCTTCTCCACTTTTGTGGTGTCCCAGGGAGGGATAGAACTTAAGAGGCAGTAGACATTGGGACAACTCCACCCTCTATCATTTCATTTTCTTTCTAATAATTTTATGAACTTGAGCAGATCGATTTAATATTTATCTTTTTATCCAATGGTCACTCCAGATTAATTATACCATTACAATCAACCAGGGTTCTGAAATGAATTACTATTTATTGGCACTGCACTTTCAGTCACTGAGGTTTTTTTTTAATAAAACACATAATATTTAACTGTTTAAGTCCTCATCAGCATTTTAATCAAATTGGTTTAATTCTTTCTATGAATTGATTTGAGAAATTCTGCTGCACTATATCTAGATAAGGATTGAATAATTGGCAATAGGTGTGGGATTATGTTAAATTAATTTGTTTCAATTAATTTATTTTAATGAATTGAATCCTAAAGTATTGCACTGCACTTTAAAATAGAATAATGAATTAAGTGATTGGTCTAATTAGTATTAGACTGATAACCATTGGTGTTATTCATTGTGCTGTTAAATGGCTATTTATTTATTTAGAGTTAGAAGGATTAAGCAGGATACTTTTTCTTCTTTTATATTGTTATCAAAATGCTGATAATAAAATGCTCATAATAAAATGTATTTGTGCAATGAATAAAACACTTGAAACAGCACAAAGATTTTTTTTATTATATAATCTTTATTTTTGTTTGCCATTTCCATATCAACAGCAAGAATAACTTCACATTGGGGCACATTTACTAAGGGCACATATACTAGAAGTAATTTTGCGCTAATTCGACTATTGAATAGCCCAAAATTCGATTTGAATTGAAAAAAATAGAAAATTTTAATTTTCAAAATACTGTCTCTTTAAAAATCATTCAAATTCGACTATTCGCCACCTTAAAGTGATACTGACACAAAAAAATTATTTTTTAACATATGAATGTAGAGGCAGATCGAATAGCCAAAAATTTGATTCAAATTGGCCAAATTTGAAAATTTTAATTCGATTGTCAAAGTACTGGCCCTTTAAAAAAAAAATTAAACTCAGCAGATTAAACCTACCGAATTGCTATATTACCCTATGGGAAGCTATTACCCTATGGGAAGCTCCCATAGGATTTTCCTAAGTTTTTTTGATCGAATATAAAAAATTTGATCGAATGGTTAAAATCGTTAGAATCATTCGATTCGAATGATTTTATCAATAGATCGACTTTTTCATATTTGATTGTTCGATAAATCGAATTGCGTTAAACCCCCTCGAATTTGAAATTGAATTTGAGGGGTTTTAATTCTATAAACATCCGATGGTTGAATTTGAGGGTTAATTAACCCTTGAATTCGACCATTAGTAAATCTGCCCCTTAATGTTACCTATAGGTCATGTTGGTTTTTTGCTGAGAGGTTTGTTTTTGTATATAATTGTTAGTTGAAGTTCCTAAGCATGACTCTCTGACTTTGCCAACCTGGCTGTCCCATCTCAGCTTGTTAGTTATAGTTTCTAATGCTAATGCAGTGATCCCCAACAAGTAGCTTGTGAGCAACATGTTGCTCTCCACCCCCTTGGATGTTGCTCTCAAGGTCCTCAAAGCAGGTGCTTATTTTTGAATTCCAATCTTGAAAACAAGTTTTAATTGCATAAAAACTAAGTATAGTGCCAGGTAGAGCCTCTTGTAGGCTGCCAGTCCACACATGGGCTACCAAATAGCCAATCACAGCCCCTATTTGGCACCCTAAAGGACTTTTTCATGCTTATGCTGCTCCCCATCTCTTTTTACATTTGAATGTGGCTTACAGGTAAAAAAGGTTGGGGACCGCTGTGCTAATGGAATCCTGCTGCACAAATAGGACAGCCCCCTCATACAGGAACATGGGGGATCAGACAGGTAATGTAAAAGCATCATGCAAATACTTTATGGCGAAGTTAGAAGTAGCTTTCAAAGCCAATATTATAATAGATGTAAAAAAGAGTTTAATTTCAGGTGTCAGTATCTCTTTAAAGCTGAATTACCATTGTAGCCTATGCGAGACCTCCTGGAAGCTTTACTGAAAAATGTTATAAGTCCTGGAAAATCGAATTTTTTTGTTAAAATCATTCAAATCGATCGTTCAATTCGAATGAAAACGGGCTCTTCTGATCTAAAACGGTAATTTTCAATTGAACATTACCCCCCCTCCAAAAAATTAGATGCTCGAATTTTTTTCTATTCGAAATTCGACCAATAGTAAATCTGCCCCATCATGTTCATTGTATGAAATAAAATACATACACCTCAATCCCGTTTCAGTGTTTTAGTCCCACACAGAGGACCTTTGTCTTGTCTTCATTTTCCTTGGCCTGTGTTAAAAAAAATGAACCAATTATATTGAAAATAATCATGGTTAATTTTTTAACACAGGCCAAGTCATGCTGTGTGAGTAAGCATTTCATGTCCCACCATGGCTGGAATTGAGTCTGGGTTATCCTCCTGCCTATCGTCCAGGCCCTGCTGCTATGCCTGGCTCCTGCATTCTACTTCTGAAGAACTGTTTTGTTGCTATATTAAATAAAAGAGGCTTTGTCAAAGAGATGTCCATCAGAATAAGCAACTATCACTACTATCCTCAGGGCTAGAGGGATCATAAGTGCTGGTCCAAGAGCTAAATGTTCCCTTGATATAAAAATGTAGGATGGAGAAACTCTACAACCTCTTGCTCAAAATAAATAATTTACATTTAATTACATTTGTACAAGACTAAGTAACTGCAGACGTGAAATGCTCTGATGTATACATCTAAATTAAGCTGTTTTACAAGAATCCATAAAACTTCTATTAGAAGATATAAAATATTTTTGTTATTCAAATAGTCATCTACTATGGCTTAATAATAAAAGTTTAAAAGGTTCTGTTAAATCCTATGCTATTTTGCTTATTAATTAATATTAAATAATATGACAAACAATTTTTACTGAGCGTTTTATTCAAACAGACATGGACAAGGCGATATCTTTGCACACTGCATGAGAATTATAGCTCTGTACAAAATGCTACAGGGTGTCTGATACCAGACATGCACTAACTCGATAATGAAGTTGTTGTGAATAATATCAGTAACACGATGCAGCATGTAAGCGTCTAGTTAGATCAGACATTTGACATTTATATTGAATCTTATTTGAGCAAAAATCATGAGCCAAGTGTAAACTAATAAGGTAGTTATCTGGCTTGTAAAGCAGCAGATTAGCTGACACTCAATCTCTGAAAGCATTACGCTGCAGTGCATGATAATATTTCTGTATTGCATTATTCAGATCTCCTCAAGGTGGATAAACAGCTAAAGGGCTTATGCTTTCTGACATTTGCTTGTGGTGTTTTGGTTTTGTCTTGTTTGTTGCCATGAGTCTTCTCCAGACTCTCAGGGGCAGATTTACTAATATTCTATTCGATCTATTCGATACGATCGAATTTTGCATATTCGATGAGCAAAGTGTCCTAATATGCATATTCGAAAATTCGATCAAATCGTACGATCGGAATTCGATCGAATTTCGAATCCTTCACACGAATTTAGTAAATCGGCCCCTCAGATGTTTGTAAAATGTACTTAACCCTGAAAAATTAAATGCCAGGAAAAGAGCATTATATGCAGTTCTTGGGAAAAAAATGTTTGTATGTTGGCAAAAAGCCATACTTAGCCATACACAGAATTACAAAACAAGGGAAAGCTCTTGCATTGCAGCCCAAATACTCACAGATAGTGTGCACTAATGGAATCAAATTGGAATCAACAGTAAAGTGTCTGTAAGATAGAAAAAAAAACCACCACCATCATCTGCTTGTTTGCTATATATATACAATACATACATTTATATAATAACCATAAACAAAAAGGACGTGTTTTATTAAAGAACCAACCTTTTAGCCATTTAAATGAAGATATTCAAATGAGGGTACAAAATCACTACAGTATTCACAGGATTCTTTATTTTAGGATATAGTGTTCAGCCAAATTCTGAAATGATGGACCTGTAGCATCTCAAATATCCAGCATAATATATTTTCTTATCCTAGTTACAAGGTAATGTTATGTACACAATGGGGCAGATTTACTAAATTCACATGAAGGATTCCAAAGTTGATTGAATTTTCAAAAAGATTCGAATTTTCGAATGTTTTTGAAGACCAATTCGACCAGTGAATTTTGAAAATTCGATCGAATAGAATGATTAGAATAATTCAAATAAAAATCTATTCGACTATTCGAATACTTCCCCTTTAAATTTTTATTCGACTGCCTAGTTCGACAGATTCAACCAAAGTGGTTTTAGTGAATTTTCGATCGAATGATTAAAATCATTTAAATCGTTCGATTCTAACAGCTTTATCGTTCGATCGAATTTTCACTATTTGCTCGTTCGACCAATCGAATAGCAGTTAAACCCTTCAAATTCGAATTTAATTCCCATGCTATTCCCATGGTCAAATTGGACCCTCGAATTCGACCCTTAGTAAATCTGCCCCATGTATTTAACACCTACTTTAATCTCCTTTTGTTACCTCAGTAGTACTGCTAATGATAATGATACCCCACATTTTTTGCTTTTATACTTTTTTATGTTTATTAATTCTAGTAACCAGCTTATTGTCATTTTGCCCTTAATACCTGTACTAGATACTAAACTACTGTATATACTTTGAGGGCTATTTATTAAAACTACATTTTTTTCCCATTATTTTAATAATAAAAATTCAACCAAACTCCCATCTGCGATTTGTCTAAATTTACTTACAATTCATTTAGATAATGGTCCATGCAGGAAATGTCTAGTTGAAATTATGCAACAATTCAAATCGTGCAACTTTTTAGAATTGTTACCTGAACACCTTAAATTATTCGGATTATGGAACATAGCCTTGAATATTCCAGATTATTTTAAGAAAACCAGCGTCAAACAGCCCAAACTTTCGATATTCATGAAGGCAAACAGCATGTTCCAGTTGTTAAAGGGGACATTATTGACTTTGACAGGTTTTAGCTGGAGTATTTTTTAAAATTTTTAGCATTTTTATGTTAGCATCCTTGCACTAAGTGCTGCTCCACCAGCCTAAAAACACCATAGAATATACTGAATCAATACTACAAAATTGTGTTAAACATGAAAAAAAGTAGACAGAATTTGAACTAATGTAATGTTATTGTTTTCTACCATCCCATAGTTCATGTTTTATTAAATTAGGAGCAATTTTTGTTTAAAGCCCTCACAGATGCAAAGAAAGATTTCCGCAAGGGCTGAAATTGAGGTCTCTTACTCTTATTTTTAAATGCATACATTTTAAGTGAAAAGGGTTCACTCTGGTTGATATATATATATATATATATATATATATATATCATAATAAACTATTATGCATTATTTATATGTAGCCTTTATCTCAATAACTTAAAGATTCTGATTTATTTCCAGTGAAAGGAGCTACTTCACATAACAACATATTAATTTGTAAACTAGTACACTAGATTATTTGCTGAAATCCTTGTTTGAATTGTCAGGTTTCTAATCCACCCTTTAAAACTCGAAAGGGCAGATTTACAAAATTCACATGAAGAATTTGAATTTCGATCAAATTTTAATTAAATTTGAATCTTCGAATATGCAAATTAGGCAAATTCGACCATCGAATAGTCGAACTCGAATAATTTAAATATTCTAATAAAATTTTATTAGAATATTTGAATTCGATGGTTGAATTACTTCCCCTTTAAATTTTTATTCGACCACCTAATTCGCCAGAACCAAGCAACCGAATTTGGAATCATTAGTTTAGATTTAATTAAAAAAATAGAATCGCAGTAAAATCCTTCGAATTTGATATTCAAATTTTTTTTAATTCGAAATTCGACCAATGATAAATCTGCCCCGAAGGCTTCTTGTCTCTGCTTGAGATATATTTGCAGGCAGCTGCCCAAAGCAAAGTGACTTCAATTCAGAAGTATTAATCAAGTTGCAGAAGACTTTCGGATCTTGTGGTTAAGTTCATTGTATAAGGCTTTGGAATCCTTGTCAGTTTGCATATTCCCCTTTTAAACCTGTTCAATCATTTGAACATATTGTCATGACACCTTTCCTACAAGTAGCTAAAATCACATGGGACCTGATGCCACCGTGCTACTCCATATGAATAGATCATATCTATAACACCTTTTTCCATCCAACCTCCTTATGGGATTGCAAACTGTTCCTTTTATAAACTGCCCAGGATTTATGTCCCCAGTTTTGGAGACAACCCCAGGAATCTTATTAGCTGCACCACTCTTACCCTATAGCAGTGATGCTCAAATGGTAGACCATTATCTGTTAGTAGATTCTGAACTAGTGCCCAGTAGGCCACAGTAGCACAATACTCACAACATAAAGCTTCAGACAACAGCTGTTAAAGGAAAACTATACCCCAAAAATTTATTTTTGAGCAACAGATAGTTTATATCAAATCAAGTGACCTATTAAAGAATCTTACCAAACTGGAATATATATTTAAGTAAATATTGCCCTTTTACATCTCTTGCCTTGAACCACCATTTTGTGATGGTCTGTGTGCTGCCTCAGAGATCAACTGACCAGAAATATTTCAACTCTAACAGGAAGAAGTGTGGAAGCAAAAGATACAACTCTGTCTGTTAATTGGCTCATGTGACCTAACTTTATAGCTTGTTTGGTATGTTTGTGTGCACCGTTGGATCCTAGGATCCCAGGAGGCTGTCATTATTTAAAATGGCTAATTTCTATTTATGATTACCCAATGCCACATACTACAAAAAAGTGTATTATTATGAAAATGGTTTATTTACATGAAGCAGTTGTTTTATGCAATATCTGTTTATAGAGACCTACATTGTTTGGGGGGTATAGTTTTCCTTTAAAAGCTGTTCAGAAGACATACAGTTAGAATACAGCTGTGGAATGGATGGACTTTTACATTAAAAAAAAAACACTCCACCACAATCCACTTAAACACGCAGAGGCACATCTATCAAGGGTCATATTTCAAATTCACGTCAGCTTTTTAAAATCGAAAAAAAAATTGATTTTACTCGAAATTCAATTGGGGAGTTATTTATTAAAAAAATCGAACATCTTAAACTTGAACAAATTTTACTGACCCAAAAACTCGAATGGATTTTGAATCAAATTCAAATCAAGTTTTTCCTCTGAAAAAAACTCGAGTGTCAGGAAGACTACAAACATTTTCAAAGTGGTCGCTGGACCTCTCCCAGGTTTTAGGTGGAAAATAGTCAAATTCAAATTCTTAAAGGTCCAGAGTTTGATAAGTCTTCAAAAACCGAATTCAATTTTGTTTTAAAAAAATTTAATTTGGATAATTCACTAGTTGAATTGGACAGTTTAGACCATAAAAAAAAATTGGACATTTGAATTCAAATTCCAATTTTCAATTTGACCCTTAATAAATTTGCCCCATGACTTCATTTAAGTCACTCTGGACTGAGGAGGTTACAAATGGAAATAGTTCTCCAACCTACAGAAACATCTCCCACCTCCAACCCAGCATGACTGAAAGAACCAGCTCTCTTTGTTCTAACCAGTTCAGCAATGTCAAAGTATTCTGCCTGTATGTATCACTTGGCTGGGGTGGGTGGGTTTGGTTGGTTGGAAGGATTTTCAAAAGAATAAAACAGTTTTTTTTCTTTTATGAGTTATATGTACACTGTAAAGAAGCCCTGTGAGTCAGAATGGCAGGATGAATGACATAGACATCAAGGGAAAGTTGGCCATTGTCTGAAATGGGCCAAGTTGATGGAGAGTAAAAGGGGTGTTTTTTGCTGAAGCTTTTGAGTGAACTGTCTTTTTGTTACCTGGGTTGGTTTGGAGTCAGGAACAACCCCAGAGCAGATTATATAGAACACATTTGCTAGTGGGTAAATTGTTCTTTATGAAGTGAGGAATTGATTGAGTGTTAAAAAAGGATATCAGCTATGAGGGGGTTGATTTTAAGAGGAAAAAAGTCATCAGAGCAGTGAGTCTCAGTTCTCCCAAAAGGCCTGCTTAGATTAAATATTTACAGTCATATCTGTGTTTATCTTAAATTGTTACAAATGTATCTAAGTGCAGGTCCTGGGTATTCTGGGCTCTCTGCCAAAAACGGCTCTTATATAATAATGTTTCACAAACTTTGCATCCTTTTTCTGGCTTCAGTGTAGGATATCAAAGAGAATTATTGTTCTTTGAATAAATAACGGGACAGTTGGAGGTATGCATGGGAACACAGGCAGAAACCCTCAGTCATGAAAGATGCAAGATAATGAGGGTCTGTGTAAAAGTGACAGTATCAATCTTCCTTTAACCCCTTTTATAATAACTTACCTTGCACCATGCAACTTTAACTTTATTTACAAGAATAGTCAAATATTATCATTTATCTGTTCAGAATAATTTCGCTGGGAATTCTCGGATTTTTCGGTGAAACGGACCCATCACTAATCACTAGTGATTAGACTAGCCAAAAAATTTGTGAATCGAGTCGCGCGTCGTTTTTGACGAATTTTTCTGGCAAATTTTTGATGGGGTTTCGTGAATTTATTCGCCCCTGGCGAATAAATTCGCCCATCACTACTAATCACCACCAATTTAATTTTTTTATTGCAGAAACATCTGACACGGGACTGGGCTGATAAGAATAGAGGAGTGTTAAGATTTGTTTCTGAATTTGCAGAGTTACATAGTCAGATACATAGTTAGCCGAAAAATTTAAGAAAATTAAAAATGCATCAACCTTCATATGAATATTTTATTTTAAGCAGTGAAGTCTTAGAGAACAGAGGTGATTTTATGGTGCATCAACAAATTTATATCCAGCATCCCTTGCATTTTCTTAAAGGTTATATCATTGTCCTGTAAAAAAAAAATACTACCTTGCTATTAAGCTAAAATCATGTAATCATTAAATAAACCTAGTAGTCTGGATCTAGTTTGGATCAAAAGTATCAGGTACTGTTTTATTACAGAGGAAAAGGAAAAGATTTTTTTAAAAATTTGATTATTACTACTCAACTTTGACTATAGATGGAAAAAGAATCCTTAGCATATCCTGGAATTCACCGCACCCCATCTTATGATGCCCTAGATAAAGCTAAGTATCCAAAACTAATTGACAAACTCAAAAAAGATTTATCCAGATGGCATACTTATCACCTCTCATGGTTCGGCAGAATAGCAGCCATCAATATGACACTAATGCCAAGATTGTTATATCTGTTTAGGACACTGGCAGTACACTTTGCTGAAAAAGACAAGATCAGACTTCACTTGGGGAGGAAAGAGACCCAGAATTGAAGCAACAATTATGACCAAGGCTAAATCACAGGGAGGTTTAAGAGTCCCACATGTTTACAAATATTATTTGACCAGCAGATTAGAGGCTATGATTCAGATACATGCCCCAACAGACAAGCCATGGAAAGGCATTGAGAATCGCTGTACTAGGGATGGCGCGAACCGCGGAAAAAATGTTCGCGAACATATTCGCGAACTTGC
>CM044438.1:49231356-49254821 GCA_024363595.1 Xenopus borealis | reverse complement strand
AACAGCGGATGTTCGCGCGAACAAGTTCGCGCGCGAACAGTTCGCGCCATCCCTACACTGTACTGCCCCCTTACATCTATCTTACTCATTTTGGATACTCAAAACATTTAGAGCCACCCCCAAGGAATTTTTTTCCTCATTATAAGACGCTCTAGACTTGTGGGACTCAATAGCTATTAAGATGAAACTAAGTACACGCAACATGAGAAACCTAACCATTTTCTACAACAAGGGGTTTACACCAGGCTGTAATCCGGCAGACTATAGACTCTGGATAGACACAAACATGCTCACCATACAGCCGATCACCAATATCAGATATCTTTTCAACAATTTAAAGAGGAGCATGGCATCCCATGCTCACAATTTTTTCGATACCTACAACTCAGAAATGATGTAGAAGATGAAGTTAAAAACCAAACGACTCAAACTCTAACCTATTTTGAAACCATGTGCTTTAAATGCTCTTATTCGTCACATTTAGGGGCACGTTTACTAAGGCTCGAATTTAGATCGAATTAAAACCACTCAAATTTGAATTTGAGGGGTTTTAGCGCAATTCGAATTATCAAAGGATCGAATATAAAAAACTTGGAAAAATCCTATGGGAGCTTCCTATAGGGATATATAGCAATTTGGTAGGTTTTATCTGCCGAATTGTTATACCGAATTTTTTTTAAAGGGCCAGTACTTTGACAATCGAATTCGAATTTTCATATTTGACCAATTCAAATCAAATTTTGCACTATTCGATAGTTGAATAAGCCCAAAATAAATTAGAATTTTTTAAATTTGAATTTGATTTGAATTTTCACTTCGAATCAATTCAACATTTAGTAAATGTGCCCCTTAATCTCACTGCTCTACAACTGTCTTACATCAGATAACATTGACTTACATCAACCATTCATGTCAAAATGGGAGGAAGATCTAGACATTACGATATCCGAAAAGTCTTGGTCATATGTGTGGGAGACTTCAGGGTGTTCCGTTTCCAGCGAAAAAGCATACAAAATCTTATTTTGGTGGTACTACACCCATACACGTATCAGCAGATTTAGAGGGGCTCGAGACTGCTACTACTGCTTTAGAGGATGTGGCACACAAGGGTCCTTTCTACACACTACTACTGGAAATGACCACAAATACCAGGTCAGCAAACATTGGAGACTAAGGTGAACTGGATCAGAGCAATGGAATCCATTAGAGATAAACTCCTGGACAGGAGCTACGAGGGGGAGCTGGAGTGGTATACTTGGAGAGCCACCAATGCATAAGACATGATACAGAAATACGAAAGCTACTTTGCCTCCCAACAGAAGCCAGAACATTGTGTAACCCCTTTCCCTTCTACCTGTCTTCCACACTTTTCTCTCTCAATTATCCTCCCTATCCTCAACCCCAGGCAGTTATATGAGAGCAGAGCAGTTACAAAATAATTCAGGAAGCCTTAGGTAGTGGCTACTTGAAGATGTACTGGAAAAGATACCAATGAAACACAAGCTGATGTTTATATATTGAACTTTATTGCAATTTTTTTTTCTCTTTTTTCTGTAAACAATACTGAAAATCAATAAAACAATAAATAATAAAAAAAAAATTTAGTTTATTTGGATAAAATGGAGCCTATGGGAGATTCTGTAATTTGGAGCTTTATATATATATATATATATATATATATATATATATATATATATATATACAATCGGCTTCCGGATAACAGATCCCATACTATGTATAGGTCAATTCTTTATTCTAACTATCTCCCTACCTATCTATTTATCTATCTATCCAGCACAGGGCCAGACTGGCCAGGGGCCCTAGCAACCTGGCCAGTAGCAGTGCCCAGCTGGCGTGTGTAGCCATCGCGCATGAGCGAAAAAGGATGTGCACACACGCCGGCTACACATACCAGCCTGAAAAACCAAGCAGGGACCGGACTAGGAGTAGGCGGCAAAGAATGTACGTGCTGGTGCACGTACCAAGCTTTGCACCCTAGGCATGTGCCTACTCTGCCTGCCCCTTGGCCTGGCCCTGTATCTATCTATTCACATCTATATATCTCTCAGTCTATGGGGCAAATTCATTAAAGCATGAATTTTTGCCTACAACGGCTTTGCCTGACTTTGCTCCACTTCACAAGCCATTGATTGCTACCACTACGCTTATTCCCTAAAATTGGAAGATGCTTCTCGGCAGCCAATTACTGGTGAAGTTTAGGGTGGTTACATATAGGTCACCAAGGGGAAGGAGGAGTAGGCACGTGCTTAGGGCTCAAAGTTGGGGTGGCACCAGGCATGTACCTACTCGTCGCCTACCCCATGTCCGGTCCCCTACTCCCTGTCTTCTTCTTGCGCCGAAGTGCATGCACACAGCCAATTGGTGCTTTTCCATATGCGCGCCAGCATCACCTCGCTCATGAGTGCTGGCGTCATCTCGCGCGCACGTCGTCACTTTGTGCATACGTATGCTCAGCCATCGCAGCCACTAACCAGGTTGCCTAGGGTGCCTGGCCGAGGTAGCCCGGGTCTGTAGGTCATATATATGTCTTTATTATGATGTTGGGGAAATTGCTTGAAGTGGTCTCTTATTAAAAATGTTCAAGGAAGCAAAATAAAGGCAAAAGAGATCCTCTGGTGTCCTAGTCTATAACACATCTTACATGCCCTTCAAATGGTTAAAAAAAACAGTTTTAAATGCAATCCCATTAAATGCAATCCCATTTTAAAATATGAAAAACATCAGTGTTTTTTTTTATCATTTTTATAACTTTTCAGCATACAGGATCTGATGTCACTGACAAGATTGGGGCGGATGTAGCTTCATCTTTTCAGTTCGCCAGGTCTAAGCTGGCAAAGGAAACGCTGACAAAAGGGATAACGTTATGGAAAATGCGCCTTTGTGAATTTGCGGAAACGATCTGAGTGAAAATTCACGTGGCGAAAGGGCACAAGCCATAGTCAGCAATGTACTCTTTCGCTAGCAAATTGTCCTCTACGCCTGTTAGTAAATTGGTGATCTCTCTGCAGATGGGATTTCTGGTGAATTTTCCCTAGCAATGGCCACTTCCCTTATTAGTACATTTTCCACAATTTGTTGTATATCTATCTAGTAATATAGCCAGATCCAAAAGGTGCACTCCGTAGACAGGGTTAGTACCTGGGTGCTCGTCTAAGTAGAGTAATCATAGAAGCGAAAAATAGCGACACTCACAGGTTTTTCTTCATGGTGCAAAAGTATAAAGGTTTATTGTGCTCGACGTTTCGATCCCCCACAGGGATCTTTGTCAAGAAATTTCCAGTAAACAAAAAAAAAATTTGCTTCTATCTAGTAATATATATATAAATATATATATATATTATTAGTTTATTATTAAGTTTAAAAACGGCGGTGGTTGAGGCACAACATTTTCTTCCGAATGTTATGATGTAACTCCTGCCAGGTAACCACAGTTTCCCTCTTCTTTTTAGTTCATTAATTGTGTTATTCACATCATAAGGTCAGACTAGATTAGTATGTTGTGCTTTCCCATATTTCAGAGAATGTGCTGGCAGATTTTTATAGAACATGATGTAGGTACAGCACAGCCAAATGGCAGATTTTTGATAACATTATTGGAACCAGAGTGTCCATACTGCAGGGACTTAGTCCTAATCGCTAACATTGCAATGTGGCAACTCCAAAACCAGAAGTGCTTTAAAGGGATACTGTCATGGGAAAATGTTTTTTTTTTCAAAATGCATCAGCTAATAGGTCTACTCCAGCAGACTTCTGCACTGACATCTGTTTTTCAAAAAAGAAAACAGATTTTTTTATATTTCATTTTGAAATCTGACAAGGAGCTAGACATATTGTAAATTTCCCAGCTGCCTCAAGTCATGTGATTTGTGATCTGATAAACTTCACTCACTCTTTACTGCTGTACTGCAAGTTGGTGATATCATCCCCTCCCTCCCCCCCTGCAGCAGTCAAACAAAAGAACAATGGGAAGGTAACCAGATAACATCTCCCTAACACAAGATAACAGCTGCCTGGTAGATCTCAGAACAGCACTCAATAGTAAAACCCATGTCCCACTGCGTACTATTCAGTTACATTCAGAAGGAAAAACAACAGCCTGCCAGAAAGCAGTTCCCTCCTAAAGTGCTGTCATAAGACACATGAACAGGGGCAACTGGGAAATTGACAAAATGTCTAGCCCCATCTCAGATTTCAAAATTAAATATAAAAAAATCTGTTTCCTATTTTGAGAAATGGATTTCAGTGCAGAAGTCTGCTGGAGTAGCACTATTAACTGATGCATTTTGAAAAAATATGTTTTCCCATGACAGCAGGTGAGTTGAGACTCTCGCCTCAGGCGGCAGCTCCCCACTGGTTACCAGGGGTGGCAAAATGCAGCTCCTGGTAACTTTAAGAGAATTTCCAGTTTTGGGCTCCTCTAGTGCAGAACGCTCTACATTAGTGATGAGGACCCCTCCTACCCCCATCTGGCGCTGAAAAAGTCAGTACCGTGGGGAGGGGGCAGCAAACCAAAGACTGCCTCGGACGGCAAAATGGGCAGGATCACCCCTGCGTGACAGTCAGCGGCACTCCTGAAGACTCCAGGAATGCCGCCCCCACCCTAGTCCAATGACACGGAAACCCCTTATTCTCTGTATTCAGTGGGTCTGACCTGCTTTGTCTGCTGTGGAAAAATTTAAATATTTGCCATTGTATAGTGCAAAAGTGGCCTTAATATTGTAATAAAAAATATAGAGAACTGTTTACTTTACTTTCCTAAGCAGCAGCTTTGAGCAAAGTGTCTGTAAAGAGACATACTGTTTGAATTTGAGTTTGATCAGACCAAGCAGCTGTGCAGTAGGAAAAGCATTGTACATTTTGTCAAATGGCTAAACAGCATTGATCTCAATAATATCATCCCATCTGGGTCAAGTCACCCCTTTCACCGACGGGAGGCACTGTCACACTTTGTTACAGCTGTGCTTCAAATGAATCTGTAGGAACTATTGATGGGGCAAGTCAGCCAAAATGGCCAAACTATGTCCAAAACAAATATAACACCATGCAAGGTAAGCTTTAGACACGCAGAGTCCTTGTGTAGATCAATAAGAGTGACCACATCAAATATTATTTTCAACAAAGGGTTCTAGGAATTAAGCCTGTAGTACTTTTCTGGGTCTGTTTACACCAAATAAAAGAATAGTATGTCCATTCTTGTAAAGTGAAAACATTGGCACCAGCAGTCCTCTTTCAGCAAGAGCTTGCAGAAGTATTTAAACAGGATAAGAATGATACAACCTTGGCAACAGAAAAAAGAAAACAGCAACGCATTAAGAGATGCACGTGTTTAAATAACAAATCGGCAAATCTGTTTTGAAAGCTTTTCATGTAACATAATAAAAAATAAATGACTGATTTATTTGGCCTATCATGTAGATACAATGGGGCAAATTCACTAAAGAGCGAAGCGTCTAATGCTAGCGCTAGCTCGCCAACTTCACCAATTTACTAAGTTAGATTCTGGCGAAAATTTGCTAGTGATGTAGATAGACTAGCGCAACTTTGCAGCCTTACGCCAGGCAAAGTTGCGCACTGACGAAGGGACGTAACTACGCTAATCCACTAAGATGACCATTTTACTGAACGTTAGCTCTTTTGTTAGACGTTACTTCGCCAGGTCAGACCTTGGCGAAGTTCAATACAATAGATAGGAGTTTGAAAAAAATATTGACATTTTTTAGAAGTCCCAAAAATTGCTAGCGTCTTTTACCTTTTGTAGGGTGATAGTCTGAAAAATAGCGAAAATTTTTTGGGGGTTACCCTCCTTCCCCCCTATATTTCCTAACATATGGCAACTCCACTATACAGTGGGCACATGTTTAGGACAACTTTATTTTATTTAATAAAGGTTTCTTGGGCTTGTGTAGTGTAATGTAGTGGCTGTAATACGTTTAACTTCGCGCCGTATGCAAATTAGGCATCGCAAGCGTAAATTCACTTTGTCTGCCGAAGTAACGGTAGCGCAACTTCGCTAGCATTCGCTGCCCTGAGCACAAATTCACATTTTAGTGAATTTGCGGTTGGCTGGCGAAAATTTGCCTGAAGTGCGGCGAACACTGGCGAAGCTATCGGAGCTAGCACATTTTCGCGCTTTAGTGAATTTGCCCCTATGTGGTATGAGCTTCTAATGAATTTGTCTATACAGTGTTAAGTTACGTAGCAGTGCTAGGGGTAGATGGTATAGTTTTTAATCAGTATGGCAGCTACATGCAGCATACTTGCGCAATGCATAGGACTGGGCTACGATTGACTACAATGGATAAAATCAGGTGCCGTTAATTACAATGTTAGCTTGGTGTAAAAAGAAAAATCAGCTCCTCTTAACAGTATATCTATGGAGCCAAAGAAGCGGTATCACATACATAAACTGTACTAAACTTCAAGGTAGGTCCTACTTTAAAGGAAAAGTAAATGTTTTTCTTTTTCTTTCTGTAAATTTGCTCTAAACAGCCCCCCAGATTAATGTACCCTAGTCCCTGCTGCAAGTCTGCTCTGGTTTCTGTGTTATCAGCAGCTTGTTTCCCCTTCTTCCTGGTGCAGAGTGAAGCCCCGCCCCTTAGTTTACTGAGCAGTCCATTTGCTGCTGTTCCACAATAGAGAGGAAGAGGGAGCCAGTGTGTGCATTAGTAAGCTAGTTTCCCCAAGCAAAAGGTGCTAAACACACTGGTCTCTGCTATGTCATAGTATGCAAATGATCTCCAGGACTAGTCCAAGAGATAAGGTCAGCTCAGTAAACTAAGGGGCGGGGCTTCACTCTGCATCTGGGGGGCTGTTTAGAGCAAATTTACAGATAGAAAAAAAAAAGGTTTACTTGTTCTTTAATGGACTTTAATGTTTTCAATACACTGTTTGAATCAAAGCAAATGAAGCGTCTTTAGCTTAGGGGAAAATAAGGCACCACAGAAAAAAGTGTAATACATTCTTCAGCAGAGCCTTTTATCACTGCTTAGTGAATGTCCCCCAGGATTTCCTAATTTACAGTTTATTTCTAAATCCCTCTCACTACAGCCCTCCAGTTTCCAAGCATTTATTACAAAAGATCTCTGCATTGGAATGCATGGTGCATATGTTTGTCCTAAGCCTTAAAAAGGCAACTATGTTTAAGTAATTCATGAGGTAAGTGAGTATTTATGCAAATGCAGCAGATATTTATTCTCCAGCATAATACATTACATAAATATGAATACAAAATGCTCATTTATGAGGTAAATACAGGTAATGAAAACCATAAATTATTTCAAATAACAGAGAGGATGAATCTTCATAGCATTGGAAGCCAAAAACTTTCCTCTGTGAGAATCAATTAATTTCTGTTCAATTATCATACGCCTATGCCTATAATTCAGAGATGTATATTAATCCGCATTGGGTTTCATCTTCTAGCAGCACAAAGCAGTCTGATTTCTTCAGTACATTTCTTATTTCCTTTATTCAAAATATATACACTCTCAAATGACTGACCTAGGCTGGGGCAAGATGGAGCCACTGCACATGCCTCCTGATATTTTCTGAGCTCACCTCCTAATATACAGTATGTCTTTAAATAACGGAATTATGGAATTATGTCATTTTGGCATATGACTAACAGTCTCTGTATACACTTTATTAGGGATGCACCGAATCCACTAATTTGGATTCGGCCGAACCCCAGAATTCTTCCTGAAAGATTTGGCTGAATACCGAACCAAATCCAAACCCTAATTTGCATATGCAAATTATGGGTGGGAAGGGGAAAACACTTTTTACTTCCTTGTTTTGTGCCAAAAAGTCACGTGATTTCCCTCCCTGGTCCTAATTTGCATATGAAAATTTGGATTCGGTTGGGCAAGGCAGAAGGATTCGGCTGAATCCTAATCCTGCTGAAAAAGGCCGAATCCTGGCTGAATCCTGAACCGAATCCTGGATTCAGGGCATCCCTACACTTTATATGTTTCAACAAATCCTTAAATGTTGTGACATAATTATAATCCCTTAGGAATTGTTCAGTATAATAATAAAAACTGGGTAAATAAATTATATACAGTAGTTAGTTAGACAAAAATGTAATCTATAGGTTGGAGTGAGTGAATCTCTATTGTAATAGCCAGAACACAACTTCCTGCTTTGCAGCTCTCTTGGTTTCCACTGATTGGTTAACAGGCAGTAACCAATCAGTGACTTAGGGGGGGGCTTTTGAATCTGAGCTGCATACTAAGGATCAAAAGCAAACTCACTGAAGAGATATATCCCATGTGGGCCACCTTAGACTTGTTGACTAACTCACAGAGTGAGTTGCAAAGCAGGAAGTTGTGTGTTGGCTTTTATGTTAGACATCTGTTCCCCATGCGCTCACCTTTTTGCGCCACAAGGGAGGCAGAGAGGGCCAGGACGCCAGCACAGATCGCATAATTGTGCTCTGCGCTGGAAGAGCTGAATTTCCGGTTTGAAAACTGAAAGTTCGGCTCTTAAAGTACCAGGAGCAGCATTTTTGCCGCCCCTGGTACCCAGTGGAGCGCTGCCGCCTGACGCAAGTTTCTCAACTCGCCTCATTTGTTCACTCCAATTTTTATAAATTATATTTGTGGCTACTACTACTACTGCTGTATATAAAAAAAATTATTTTGCACAGCCTATATACAGTATCTATGCCGTTTTTATGTTTACACTGAACTGTTCCTTTGAAAGGCAAGAAGTCAGGAGGTGTATGTGGATCGTTCTATTCTGATATCCTTCTGAACCAAAGCTTGTGTTTCAAAAACTGTCCTGGTGCATCCAGTGCATAACAATCTTTACAAAGCAGCCTTGCCTTGGATAACCACAGCAGCAAAACTCAGAGGGTTTGTATTCTCTGGTGACGTGAGATGCAGCGTCTCTCCAATGAGCTAAATTATCCAACCTGACCAAAATGAGCGCAACCTCTTGGGACACACTTTGGCTTTTAGGGCAATGAGTTCTGGTTTCTAATTTGATGTTGTTTTGTTGTAGTGACTATGATAATGTATGAAGGCCCACATTTGCACATGGAGTAATTAACACTGAGAGACATGCCTCATTGTACAAGCCAATTAAACAAAAACAAGACAATTAGAACAGATTTCTTTCTTCTTGTCACTATACTGGAAAGCACAGGTTCATAAGGCTAGTCACTGATACATGTTTTCACACCTATTTCCCATGTACTGCTGATACAATAAAACAATAAAGCAAAAGAGATTGGTAGGGTACCATTTATATATATATATATATATATATATATGCCTTGTGATTTTCATTAAGATTTTCTCCTCAGGAATACAATATAAAGCATCATATCTCACATGTACTGTAAACACCAACAGCTGTTAATTTGAAAAATAAAGTTTCATATTTTAATCATAATTTATATAGGATACATACATTTATGTATACATAGAGATTCACACATTTTGTAAATATGTGTGTGAATCTTAATTTGCATATAATATAATGCAACTAAAATCTGAAAATTCTTACTTTTTCTTAAAACCACTTAGATCAAACTGCTGTGAACATATTTACTGTATAAATAAGTTTGCTCAAAAAAATCTTGTGCAGGAAAAGACTCGATAAAATAGTAAAAAAATCCGAATCATACAATTTTTCAGATTTGACAGCCGAAAACTCTGGATTTTTTCAGATTATCGGCCAAAACCACAAATTAATCAGATTATTGGAAGAAACCCAGGGCAGATCATGACAGGGCCGGGGGGTAGGCAGAAGAGGCACCTGCCTAAGGCACAACCAAAGGGGGGCGCTGGGCAGGTGCCTGTCTTCTGCCTACCCCGGGATTACTGCTCTCCCATCCCGCGCTAGGTCCCCTTGACCACCCCCCAAGGCGCTCTCTCCTCTCCCCTCTGTGTATGACTTACCCTCCCCCTGGCGATCTTCGCATGCGTTTGCTCAGCGTGTGCGCACGGAGGGGGAAGGCGCGGTGGCGCCTGGGGCGCCAGGTACACTTGGCCCGGCACTGGATCATGATATCTTCCAATTGTAAATGTGACATCTGCCTTTGACTTCTACATGACCTCTGCAGGTTTGAGATAGAGTACTTTTTTTATATAGCATTGGGGTATAATCAATCACAAAAGTTTAGTGTTTTTTCTATGAAAAAAATTGGAGTTTTCTCCTTTTGAAACACAGACCAGAAAAAAATGTTTAATAAATAACACCCTTAGTTTACTGATATTTTACTGGTACCTTATTCTCAACCCGGACCCGCTGACCATCAAGAATCAGGAAGCGCTGTCAAGCTGCCAATCAAGAATCAGGAAGTGCTGTCAAGCTGCCAATCAAGAATCAGGAAGTGCTGTCATGCCGCCAATCAATAACCAGGAAGTGCTGTCATTGTAACCTGAAATGACATCATCGGAAGTAGGCATGGTCATAAAAATTTGTAAAAATCTCTATTGAGAGACCCGCGGCCCAACCCGCAACCCGCAGAACTGCCGACCCGCATCTATACCCGCACCAGGAAATTCTACCTGCAACCCACAGGGTACCACGGGTTTTTGCAGGTAACCCGCGGGTAAATAACCCGCTGCAGGACTCTACCCTGCCCCAAGGGCCTTCAAATCATGGATCTGGCCTGGCAGGGCCCACCGGATTTTTTCCCAGTCCTACACTGTATATAGATAAACTTTTCTCTAAGAGAAAATAAAGAAACTCTGCTTAAAAGGAAGACATGTATTTTTCGCTAAACATGTTTAAGGGCAATCCTCGGGGGAAAACTGGAGGCATCGGCTAATAAAGCTGGGGAAAAATATTATTTCCAATACTAAATTATCATTTAGAGTATATTTACTCTGTTTTACAGGTGAGTAGTTAGCACAAGGTCCTGTACATACAGTATCATTTAAAGCAGTAAGCAGTTGGCCACTTATATGGGGTAATGTAATATGTTTCGTTAGCAAAAAAACAAAAACCTTTGCAAACACCTTTGCAAAAGTTAGGAATCATGTTTGTGCCATTAAAGACCTCAACAACTTCCTTGCAAAGTTTGCTACCAAATTGCTTTTGCAATCGCTCACAGAATATGTAATAAAATGTTGCAATCACAAACCATTTTTTGCGAAATCTTTAACAAAATTCCAGAGCAGGTGTTAAAGGATTTGCAATGCAATAAAAGCCTAAAAAAGAATATTACATTGCGACAGGTGAATTTTTATTTGCAAAGTTTTGCGAATTTTATTACATTTCCTCTATAGTGTTTAATTAGTACAAGACAATGTTAATAGATTACATTAAATATGAATTTTAAACTTGTCTCCCTCTGTCAGCATGCCTCATGTCAGTCACTCCCTACTGATTAGTGATGGGCGAAACGGCCGCGTTTCGCTTCGGCGAAAAATTCGCGAATTTCCAGAGAAATTCGCAAATTTTTCGCCATTTGGCGAAACGAGTCGCGCGTCGTTTTTGACGCGCGTCGCGTCATTTTTGACGCGCGTCGCGTCGTTTTTGACGCGCGTCGCGTCGTTTCCGACGCATCGCGTCGTTTTCGACGCGCGTCGCGTAGTTTTCGTCGCGTCGTGTCAAAAACGACGCGCGACTAGTTTTGACGCGGCGAATTTTTGGCGGCGAATTTTTCGGGTCGTTTCACGAATTTATTCGCCAGCGGCGAATCGCGGGAATTTGCCGCGAATTCGCCCCTGGCGAATAAATTCGCCCATCACTACTACTGATGCATTTTGCACCATTGTGCACTCTATCAGAGGAAGAACTTGAAAGGTATTAAAAGGCACTCATTAGGGAAGACATGTCCACCACCGGAGGTTCAAGATAAAAGATCCTGCACTAAGGCTAGGGGAAACACAATTTTTTTCTTGGAAAATATTGTGGAAATAAATGCTAAACCCACAAATGCCATGGAATTTATTAAAAGATATGAATTTTAAAAGCACAAGTGGAAAAAAAAGCTGAGCGACATGATAAAAAAAGGCTATTTTGATGTGTTTCCTGCAGATCCGATGCTCGGTGACAAAATGCACGCGTCAAGTCGGATGCGCCAGGAAACAAGGTAAATAACAGCAATATCGGAGGGTGTCACAGTGTTCATCCGACACGACACAACGCAGCTTGAAGCGTTTGCATCCAAAAGTCATGTTGTGACGGATGCATGCTGCAACACCATCCGATTTTTGTTTTACTTACCTTGTTTTGCGTTGCATCTGACTTGATGCGTAAGTTTTGCCGCCGAGCGTCGGATCCGTAGGAAATACATGGAAATCCGTGGAGTTCAGCCCTAAAAATGTGAGTTTTCTGAGGTTCATCCTCAGGAAACTGTGTAATTATAATTGCCAGAATACTATTTTAAAAATAAGTCAGTATCCTTTTAAAGTTCTGGTATTTTAATATGAAAGCTTCAGGTTTCTGGTAAAAAAAAAAAAAAAAATATTTTGTTGTAAAAATCATATTTATGCATTATACATTTTTATTTTTCAAACTGAATCAATTAAAACAATAAATCCCACACTATCACTGAAAAAAAAAATCCCTTCATTTTGTTACAGCTCAGAAAAATCAAATGCTCTTTGTGCGATAAATTAACTAAAATGCAAATGTAAGGCTGGAATGTTACTGAATTAGAAGAAAAGTATGATTAGATTATATTGCTTTAAAACAATCTCTGTCTGAATGTTCAATAATTCATTTACTGGTTAGGATAACCAAAAAAACATCAATATGGCCCTTTCCCTTCTAGTTCCTATTTCATTTCTCAAGAGGAATGGGTATTCACAGCTTAAAATCCTTGTCCTACCTATTAACAACCTCCATTATAGATTCCTCTATCTGGGTCCCTATTTGTTCCTGGTAAGTCCTGTGGGACAGCAATGCTTTTAAGCAGAGCCTTCCATTAAACCACCAGTGTCTATTCCAACCCTGTCTCTCTTACTCCAGCAAATTCTAATTTCAGTAACAAGGCAGGTATAGCTGACAAGACTCGTTAAGGCAAAGAATCTGGTGACAGAAACCTCAGGATTAGCAAAGAAGATGAAATGAGTCTGAGACATAAAAAATGCAAATTGATATATTGAAAAAACAAGAGTGCATTTCTAAGGCTACTTTTAATGTAGCCTTTTAAATACATCTGGTTTCTGTTCGGATACATTAGGATTAGGCAATTATTGTAATACAGTACATCTTCAGTATATATTTTTTTCAGTATAAGGAATAAGGTAAAAATATGATGCACAAGGTGGGATTTTTGTTAGAGTTCTCTGTTTTATTTTTACAGTTAAAATGAAAGATGACAACAATGTTATATTTTCCTTGTTTCTAGCAAGTTGTTAACCATCTGCAAGCAAAGGATTTCTATGTTGTATGATAATATCACTGCCCTGTATTGCTGAGATATTGTAGCAAGGAAAATAAATGTAATACGATTGTGTTTGTTTAGCTTCTATGTTGTTATATTGAAATTGACCCTTAAATCGTATGTTGTTAGCACATGCTGTTATAGCGTATAAGACTTATACAGAAAAAATAAGCGTTAGGTGATATATAGATAGATATATATACATAGTACAAAAAGAGTACATACTGTATACAAAAGAGGACACTTACGGGGGAATGTGATAAAGTCACTAAGAGCAAAACCAATAAGAGTAAAAATCCACATCTCGCAATGCAATATCGTTCCTTAAACGGTTATTGCATTGCGAATCATAATTGCGCATTGCGGATTATAACTGCACACTCTTAAGAAGTGCTTGAAGGTGTCGTAATCTTTTGGAACAAACATTGCAACGTTTTCAGGAAGAAGTTTCATTACATTGACAGCGCATTAGCGCAAAGTGTAAAATTCCCAAACGGCCTTCCGCTGGCAGAAGTGGTCGCTAAACAGTTTCTGGGTTCGCAAAAGGTATATTGCATTCGTGCAAAGCAAAATTTCTTCGTCCAAAGGCTTACATTTTCGCATTGCGAATAATTTTTGCGTTACCATCGTATATTACATTCCGCTATTAATGGCTTAATAATAACTGAAATTTATTGTCAAGGTTTTTGCTCTAACTCAGTCTTCAGAGGTCCTTGTCATCATACTACTGACAAAGAATGTTATCATATACAGATAGATCAGGCTTTAATAGTGCATTATAGCACAGCTGAGAACCATACTGTTAAAGTGTTAAAAAGTCATATTGCCCTGTTTTGCGTGCATGGTAGAATTTGCATGTTTTGACATCTATTCATTACACTAAGGGGCAGATTTATCAAGGATCGAAATTCGAAGTGAAAGAACTTCGAAATACGACATAACTATGAAGATTCTATAACTATAACGACCATCGAATGTTATTTGAAGTGTTTTTTAGATCGAAAATGGACAATTTTTGATCAAATAAGGTGTTTTCGATCAAATTCAAATCGTTGGATTTGAACTATATCCTCCAAAAATATTTCAAATGCTCAAAATTTTCGAAAAGACTCCATAAAGATTATAGGAGATCCCCCATAGGCTAAAACAGCAATTTGGCGGGTTTAAGGGTCGAATTTGATTTTCGAATGTTCAAATTTCTCAATATGAATCTAATTTTTTCAATTAAAATCAAATTTTGGTCTGTTCGACTGTCAAAGTACCCAAAAATTACTTTGAAATTCTACCCGACAAATCTGTCCCTATGAGTTACTGTTTTCTTCCCTTCTCATCTCACTTTCTCTTCTGTGTTCTTAGATGCTACACCCATTACAAATGTTGTATATGTATATATGCGTATATAGTATTTATGTATTATGTACTATCTATTAAAGGGGTTGTTCACCTTCAAAACACTAGTTGGTTTCAGATAGATCACCAGAAATAACGACTTTTTACAATGACTTTCTATGTTTTAGATGTGACCGTTTTTCTAAAATTGAAGTGTAAAGTGTAATTTTTCACATTCTGAGCAGCGATGGGAGGGGGGGGGGAGGTTGCCGACCCTGTAAACTGTTCTAAATGGATACATTTAGTTGATACGTTTCTTATCTTTGTCCCTGCTGAGCAGAATCTCTGGGTTTCATTACAGGCAGCTGTTAGAATTGATACAAAAGTTGATAATACTCCAGAGATGCTGTTGCAAAATTGTAACAGTTTAGAGTGCATTAGAATTACTGAGCTGCCAGACTCAAACACCAGAGACACGGACATTCAACTTTAAACTTAGATTGTGGAAAAACAGTAAAATATAAATAATGGAAAGTAATTTAAAAAAAAGTCTTTATTTCTGGGGAACAATCTAAAAACAACTGAATTGAAAAAAGTGTTTGGAAGATGTCATCAAATGTGTCATCTGTATTCTCTGAAGGCACTGACTCCATCTATTTTCTCTGTAGCTTCAACAGGAGAACAACCCAAAAAATGGTGTTACAGGGCCTATACAGGTATGGGACCTATTATCCAGAATGCTCGGGACCTGGGGATTTCTGGATAACATATCTTTTCGTAATTTGGATCTACTAGAAAATCATGTAAATATTACATTAACCCAATAGGCTTCTTTTGCTTCCAATAAGGATAATCTTAGTTGGGATCAAGTACAAGCTACTGTTTTATTATTACACAGAAAAAGGAAATCAGTTTTAAAAATTGTAATTATTTCAATATAAATGGGTCTATGGGAGATGTCCTTTCCATAATTCGGATAAAGGGTTTGCGGATAACGGATTCCATACCTGTACCATATAAATTCCCATTATAATATTTAGAAAGTGAAGTGAAGATCAAATAGCTGAGCCAGAGAGAAGCCTGAAGCATAGGCCTAAAAAGCAGATTTTAGACTTTCTGGTAGATCAGTCTGATTCTATGTAAGGTGAAGATACATTGTATATTGGCTGGTATTTCTGGGACAAGCTCTGCCAGTTTGTACTGTAAGCGGTGATGGGATCTCCTGTATTAAGAACCTATAATGATCTAAATGATAATTTCTCTTTCAAGTAACTAGCCCTGCTTTTGGACCACCTGAAAGAGAAAAAAGATCAAGACATAGGCCAGTGGATTCCATCTCAGTCCGGATGTAATATTTTCTATTCTTTCTTACTTATTAATATTTGCAGGCCTTTCTGGGACTCTGCTGGGTCAGGTCTCTTTTAACAATGAGCATGAATGCCCATGCATTTCAGACATATTAGATGATACTGAGCATATATAGATCTAGGTTACTGCTAAGTAAGTCATTGTATTACTTTATTATTTTGCTATGTGGCAATGTTCTATGTGTTAACTTGCAGCCCTTGTGTACACATGAACATAAATGTATGTGTTGAGAAATATCACAGAACCAAAGTCCAACATGCTTTCCTGTTTTGCCCAGTTCATTATCTATGTGACAAAATAAAGCTATTGGTTATTTATTGGCAATGGCTTCCAAGCAATCACCACTCCTACACTGAAGTATTACTTTCTGCCAAAACTTTGTTGAGCACAGTATTTAATGTTCCTTTCATATCTCTCTTTGTTCCAAGATATACCCATATAACAATGTTCTTTTAATAAGTCAAACTGTAGTGGTTATAATTAGCCATGATCTGAATGTGCCAGCTTTATATAATTTGACAGTTCTGTCAGCAACTGAGAGCTGTAAGATTCAAAGGATTTGGGATACACTTTGCCCCTATGAAAATTACACCAAAGCATAATGAAGCCATTAGAAGATTACAGATATATGCATCCTAGGTCACTAATTCTATTTACAAGCAACACAGAGCCAACTGTTTTGATCATTGGTAATTAATAATTAAAGTTATTTGAAGCTGAACTTTACCCCATGTATAATCTACCTCCACTATGGAGCAGATTAAAGTATGCAAGAGTTAATCCCCATTTGAGAGCCCAGCAGCATGTCAGGAATAGACCTTGGGCAGGCAGCCTACAGAATATGTACAACAAGTCTTTGTAGGAGGCTGGGACTGCACCATTTATAAGTATTGGTATCTGACTTAAAAAAAAGCTATCTAATGTTATGGCTTCCTGTGCAAAGCAATTGGTGTATGTAAGGGCCCAATGCCCAATTGTGGTGGGGAGGAGTAATCTGCATAAGAACCCAGTCACTGAAAGACTCCATCATTCAGCACCACCAAAATATAACAAGCTTGGTAATACACTGTAATTATTACATGGATAATATGGATATAATACAATGTGTGTGTTGTGCTAGCAGGTCATCTATAACTTTTAATATATGACTGTGCATATTAAAAATTTCAAACTTATTTGGTAGGCTATGTGCCACCTGTATGTGAGTTTACAATGATACTTTATTAAACAACATGCCCTATGTTTTCCATAAGTGTCTCCTTGTTTTCCGGATAGAACGTTGAAAATGGACATTGACTGTGCTGAGAGATATTCTGAAGAGTTATGTTTTTCAACATGAGTTGCCCTAAATCCATGGAATATTATTGCATTAATGGTTCAAGAAGCAAAATCATTAAACTTAATTTGTCCAGGTTGGATGTATTATGGAGTAACATCAAAACAACTCTATCCTACTACTGAGGTTTGGGTGAGAGACATGAATACTGCTCTACAGGCTATCATTTTATTGGTGGAGGTACATGAAAGAATTGTGGCTGGTGCAGTCATATTGATGCAGGTCATTGGGAATTGGACATGTACATTCATTAACAAGCACAAAGAAGTGGAAGAAATCAATCAGGGGGCAACCAAGGAGCACAATATAGGGCTTAGGGAAATAACAACTAATCACAGAAGGACATCCTCTTGTAAAGCTTTCTATACGGCCCAGATTGACTCCTTTTACTATATATTTGACAGTAGCAGCTGTAACTTCTTCATGGAAATGGCCACTAGAATGGTGAGAGTATAGGTTTTAGAAAAAACTGCACCCTATAATTTCTGATAAGATTTTTTTTGTGAAAATAAGTAGAGTGAAAAAAACTGCCCTTTTTCTAAATTACAGTAGGTCCATGTGCTCCTAAATTTAACACATGGACCTTTGTGTGCCCCATAATTACAGTGCTACCAGCATTCAGAAGGGGCATGGAGCTTCTGCCCTCTTGCAACCAGGCCACTCTCTAACTTGCATTCTATTCAGAAGCACAAGATAAAGGGTGCTAATGGGTGAAGGTCAGAGCCTTCCCGCTCTATGACTGCCAATAAGGCCTCAGCACTTGGCGCAGAGCATGACCAGACCTCAGATACAAGAGCTTTTTGAATAAACATTAAGGAATACATTTGGCCTCATCTGAAGCCTTGATCAAATAATTTGATACCTCCTGCATTATATTATTTTCTGCTAAAACCATTAAGATATCAATTTGAGAAAGTAAATATGACAGTTTAGTACTGTGGAGCAATGTTAATAAGAACAGCTAAAGGGTTACACAGTTTTCCATACTGCTTGTTCTACTTGTGCTAAGAAGTGCAGCTGCTCTGTAACAATGACTGTTTCCTTAGGAATTAACTAGTTACTTTCCTTTGGTAGGAATCTTTACTTTGTGCCAATGACATTCACATGCCAATGACATTCAATTCTAGCTCTCCACTCCATGAAAATGTTTCTGGCAGTTAGAAGGGTCCGTTTGATGCTTTTTACACCAGAAACACGTTGATACATTCCACATAATCTCTTACAGACATATATTTAAATGCTTGCTGAAGCAAGGAGAGCAGTGACTGCTAACAGACTAGGATTTATGATGTCACAAACTGTGATTTGTCGCTGCACAACACCCCCAAGCAAAAGACACAGTGTTATGTAATTCACACTTGCTAGCTTGGCTGGGATATATATTATCATAACTTTGTTCTTCTGTACTTTACAAGAACTTGCATATCAAATTGTATCCCAATAACTCACCATCAGCTGAATGTTTTTGGTTTGTCATGTATTTATAACAGAGAATGTATACATCTACTGAGAATTTCCCACCATTCCTGACAGTATTTTGGTCTTTTTGCATTCCCCCCCCCCCCTTTATAGCAGGTTCTGGCATTTAGGCAAGACCATTTGCCTGCTTTCTCAAGTTCTCTAGAAGTCGCCTGTAATAAAGGTCCACTCGCTGACAATTAAGTTGCCAATACAAAATATGAATTTTGGAAGGCTACATCAAGAAACCTCAAAGAAATCTGAAAATATGAAAGCACTCAGGTTAGGGAAAATGGTGACCTCCTTGAAATGTTATAGTTTGTAAGTATGTAAAGCAATTCAGACTCCCAAATCTTTCTGTCCCTCTCTCTGTTTTCAAAATTTTGGGAGGTGGGAGGTATGCTCACCCCTATTCCCCTTACTGAATTCAAGATTCAGTGTGCCTACCTGTACATTCATGCAGAACTCCTCATCCAGTGTTCATCCGAGGCAAAACCAAATATATATATATATATATATATATATATATATATATATATATATATATAGTATATTGAAAGGACCCATACTCCATTTAGTCGTGAACGAATAATATTTTATTTGATATATATCTAATGTTTTGGAAGGTTGAAATGTTGGATATGCATTAAATAAAACACTATGGGGCAAATTTATCATTATTCATGAATTCCAGGGCTTTTAGCCCTCGAATTCGGCAGAAATTCAATTGTCGAATTAGAATTTGATAAAATCGAATAGTTTTAGGCTATTTTTCAGCGCTATTTGATTTCTCGATTTTTCATGAAATCGTTCGATTTCACCAAACATTGTGAAATTTCGTTTGAAAAATTTGTACGATTTAAAAGATAGAGGTGTTCGATCGTACGAATGATATTCAACCAGGTAATAGAAAAAAAAGCCTATGAGGGGATTCCCATAGGCTTCTATTGCAATTCGTTAGGTTCAATCTGGCGAAGTAGGCAGTCCAATAAAATTTTAAAGGGGACGTACTTCGATCATCGAATGGTCGAATGATTGAATATTTGGTCATTCGATCTATTCGATACGATTGAATTTTGCATGATTGATGATCAAAGTGGCCAAATTTGCATATTTGAAAATTCGTACGATCGGCATTAAATCGAACTTTGAATTCTTCACACGAATTTTGTAAATCTGCCCTTATTTGTTCACAATTGAATGGAGTCCCTTCAATATACTAAATGAAGAATTTTTGACACATGCACCCAAAGTCGTCTTCAATCGGTAAGAGTACAGACACTGGAAATAAAGTATTTTTTATAAATAAATAAATAAATAAATAAATAAAAAAAAAAAAAAAATATATATATATATATATATATATATATATAGTCTAAAAGGTGCACTCCGTAAACATAAGCAATACCCAGGTGCTCATCAGTAAAGGTATCTATACACAAAATTGCGGCACTCACGGGGTTGATTTCAATGCAAAAAAAAAAATATCCTTTATTAAGCTCGATGTGTCGATCTCACACAGGGATCTTCGTCAGGAGAAATCAGACAAACAGAAATCCCATTATCCCACAGGTTATAAGCCCTCAGCCAAAATTGGTTGCTAGGCAACCATAGTGACCGGGGGCTAGGTAACGTAAAGTAGAGCTTGTGCAGGGATACAGTGGGGGTAGCACGACGGACCTAGTGTGATCCCATTAAAGGAACAGTAACACCAAAAAGTTAAAATATAAGAAAATATCATGTAGTGTTGCCCTGTCCTATTCAAACTGATATGTTTGCTTCAGAAACACTACTATAGTTCATATAAACAAGCTGCTAAGTAGCAATGCCGGAAATTGAAAAACGGCTACATGGCACAGGATGAGTAATGGATAACAGATAACATTATGTTCTACAGAGCTTATCTGCTATCTGCTGTGTAACTTGAGACTTTTCTCCTTTGAATGGCTGCCCCCCATAGCTACACAACAGCTTATTTATATAAACAATAGTAGTGTTTCTGAAGGAAACACTGCAGTTTTACCAGTGCAGGGCAAGACTGCATTATATTTTTATTACTTTAAACGGGACCCGTCACCCCAAAAAAATATAAAAAATCATATTTTATCACATTAGTCAAGACAAATGAACATTAATTACACTATATAAATTATTTTAATCTTGTTTTCTTCAGTCTGGGAATTCATAATTCTAGCAAACAGGCAGGGGCCATTTTGTGGATACTGTTATTAAGACAAGCCTTGCATCATTTCAAAATCTTGTTTGAGCACCAGAATGGGGGACCCAATGTCCATTCCCATGTCCTGGCTACACAATTAAATGGTTAAGAGAACTGGGGGAATGTGTGGGGAGCAGTGGCATCTAGGAAGTGCTGAATGGAAAGTGAAAGTAATTGTCTGCCCCGCCTCTATGCCTAAGGCATAGAGGAGTGGCAGACAATATTTGATTAACAGCTGAGATTTTTAAATTAGCTTAAACCAGCTATGAATACTTTAATAAAAAATTTCAATTTGATATCATGTTTAATTTGAAAAGGACTTTTATTATACAGATTTTTGGGTCTGGGTGACAGGTCCACTTTAAAACAATTAAAATTTTTGATGTTACTGGTCCTTTAAAGGAGTACAGAAGAATGGTTTGTCTCTCTAGGGAGTAGAAAAAAAGAAGTGTGTCACCGTGTCAAATAAACTCTACTGTGCATGCCCAAAATTAAACTGACCAATGAGCGGGATGGGAAAGGCTTTCTCGCCAATCCATTGTCAGTGTAGTGGTTGGTGTGCACCTTCTCGGCACCAGACCTCTGTATTACTGTCAGTCCTCTATGTGATCGTGCCATAGCCTGCAGGAAAGAAGCAGAGGCAGAGCACCACAGCATAAGTTAGCTCTCCAGCGTGCGCCTTACCTCGGGCAACATTCCCCATTTCAGGGTTGCTAACTCCGGTTTGCTCAAGCCAAAGGGGCAATTAATCGCTCTGGGCACTTCTGGTGAATTAATGAGCGTGTGGACACAACTGCAATAACCAGAACACTAAGGGCAAAAATTAGAGACTCTGGTATACTTCGGTCTAAACCCACATATTACTGCTCGCAGGATACACATAACCAGCATGGTACCAGGTCAATAGGGACAATAGTCATTGACAAGTTCGATGAGCAAAGAAAACATAAAAGAGGAACAAGGTAAACAAGACAAAGAAGTTAGTGGTTAAAGATTAAAAAGGAGCAAAAGGAATAGGAGGTTAGATATATACTGTGTCAAGTATTAGGCTGTGTTAAGCCACATTGTTGTTCATTATTATAACATAGTGTTCAATCTGAAAAGCAAACATCATGTTATCGGTAACATGGAGAGGACCCATAAGGATCGGGATTAAGGTCACCATATTGCTGATAAATCCCATAAATAGTGAAAGTATCTATAAAACAGGAGAAATGTCTGTAGGGGACACAGAAAAACAATGGAAGTGTCTACAAACAACAGCCCAAAGGAAGAATCTTGTTAAGCCCATGAGGGGTAACAGTGTCCAATTGGTAGATCCATTTGGATTCACGCCTCAGCAGTGCAAGGTCCCTGTTGCCACCTCTTGGTAGCAGAGGTTTTAAATAGATTTTAAGTTGCAAACATCTTATTTCTTTGCATATTGCAGGAGCTGCCATATTGATAATCTCGCCTGAGGATATTACCTTAAGCTTCAATAAAATTAATTTATGACCATGAAAGGAACTGTTTCATTGAAGTTAACTAAGAATGCTGTCATTGCAGCTCCATGCAAGCTGTTTTCATTAGGGATGCACCGAATCCAGGATTCGGTTCGGGATTCGGCCAGGATTCGGCCTTTATCAGCAGGATTCGGATTCGGCCGAATCCTTCTGCCTGGCCGAACCGAATCCTAATTTGCATATGCAAATTAGGGCCAGGGAGCTAAATCACGTGACTTTTTGGCACAAAACAAGGAAGTAAAAAATGTTTTCCCCTTCCCACCCATAATTTGCATATGCAAATTAGGGTTCGGATTCGGTTTGGTATTTGGCCAAATCTTTCGGGAAGGATTCGGGGGTTCGGCCGAATCCAAAATAGTGGATTCGGTGCATCCCTAGTTTTCATACCTTGTGGTCTGTTAAGAAAGAAAAAATGGAAAGCAAAGCTTTTTGTATTTTTTCCACAGTTGTTTAGAAATAATGAGTAAAAAAGTGTTTTAGCATGTTCAGTGTAAATCACACCAAACACAGCAGGTCTTTTATATGTGTATAAATCCCCTATGGCACTCCACCAAATTCCCAGCTGCACTGCAGAGAAAATTGCATTAGAGATCTGTAAAGAAATTGCAAGTGATGTCTAATAATTTGCTTTTTAGCCAAACCCTTAAAAACAAGGCATATTTGCATTCCAACTAAGTCTGTTACCAATCTTCCCTGCATGGGCACACTAATTCTCCAAACAACAAGAGTGTCATACAAGAGTTACATAATTTAATGAAACACGGGAATAGTGTACGTACTTGAAAATTCTACAGTGCAGATCTCATACACATAGCAGGTGTGCTAACACATATGGCTACAAGGCCTTGGTGCAGGCATCATGGGAGTTGACATGATAAATGAACA
>CM044438.1:49187328-49221599 GCA_024363595.1 Xenopus borealis | reverse complement strand
CCAATAATCCTTTTTTTTTTTTTTTTTAAATTTAGCATTTGGTTGCTGTCAGATGTGGAATGCAATGGGATTGTAGTCAGTCTTACTCCTGTTTCATACAATATATATATATATATATCTAGCTATCTATCTATGCTACAGAAAAGGGAATGTCGTAGATTCATTGGAATGAGTTAACTCTTTCATAGCTCTAGAACCTTTTACAGATTGATGCACTAAATTGTTTACTATTGTGATGTTCAGAGAGGTTGGAAAATGCAATGGGGTGTGTTTATTGCAGAGAAGGTAGCTTTTCATTTGCAGCATGTGCTTGCAACTTACATTTAAGTTGGGGGATGTGGAAAAACCCTTGCTTTACCACTGACTGTATTTCGAAAACCAAAGTATTAAAAGGGGAGGCGCCTCTGTCTATAACTTGGAGGTATTTTACATTCAAAAACCGTTTGTTTTGTACGTTTGTTGTTTTTTTTTTTTTTCCTACAAAAACTGAAGTATTTGGGACTGAATTGCACTAAGATATAACCTGAAAAGCATATAATACATGCAAAAAAAACTGTTTAGAACGCTAATATAGATTTATGCAGTTTTTAAACAAAAAGAAGAAGGAAAAAATGGCATTACTGCACAATTTTAAAACAAATGCAGATTTTTATTTGTTTTTTTTTTACAGTTTGTGGTGCAGAACTGGATTTTCTGTAACTTCACAAATTCCACAGTCTTATAAGGCAATAACCAGGAATAATTTCTCTTCAGGGACTGATAACATGTCTTTTAAAAAATGAAATGAGTACACTTTACCGTAATAAATATAGAAAGCTGTCAGTTACCTTTTCCTTTCTTATGTTTCTCTTTGTTCTACATGTTTTGCTGCGCAAAATGGTTTTATATTTTGAGTTACTAATGAAAACGTGTGATGTATTTTGTGCTTTGTTTCATTTCACTTCTGTGGTTATATTGACAGGAAAAAAAACAAATAATCTACCATAATAAACTGCAGTTTTATTTTTTTTGATTCTATACGAAGTGTGGGCGTGTGCTACGTATACACAGTACTATACTGTTTCTTGTTTTCTACGGCAGCGCACAGGTTAAGGTTGCAGTAAAGCATATTAGGGCTTGATAATAAAAATCCTGTTGAAATCAAAAGTTTGTTTAGACAGGAATTTATTCTTACATGTGGGTTTAAGAAGGAATAGCTGTATGAATCGCACGAGGCTACTTTGCCTGACTCATCTTTGGGCAGTTTAAATGTGAGAGCACCTCCCATAGTATATGGTAGTTGTGTAAAAGGCTGTTTGCTATCAGTCAGCCTTCTGATTCATTCGTAACAATCCCTTGTAATGAAGGCAGCAGCATTGCAATGTAAACAGCTTATTACCCTGATTAAGTTGCCTGGGGATATTATAGGAATGGGCTTACCTTAGGCACGCCAGGATTTTTAATGATACTGCCTGTACTGTATGTCAGGAATGTGATGCACGGTTGGTAGAGAGAAAGAGAGAAAGAGAGAGAGAGAGAGAGAAGAAAGACGCTGCTTTTAGGGATAGCAGGACAAACTTCTATGAGCTGCAACCAAAGCTTATAAATTTCAGAATAAACCCTGCAACCACAGAGTAGCGTTTTCCATTATTAAAGGGTACATTTCCATATTTTTGATATACAGAAGATGACAGTAATTCAGAAAGCTAGCTAAGAAAGGTACATTCTTGAATCTGGGTAAGAACAAGTCATATTTTCCCCCAAACTACATTCCCCATCAGCACGTTTCTTTCTTTATAGGTCTTTGCTAGACTCAAAGTCAGACCCTGATCCCTTTTCAGACGATCACTAAACCCTCACATCTTGACATTTGACCTTTTGTGTTACACCAGTGTTTATATAGTGATTGCAGATCTATATTCTAGTTCATTTAGGCTTATATTCTAGATATTATTGTTAATGTATAGTCAGATGATAAACATGGATGGATTTGGAGGGTTCTGTGTGTGCATGGGATATCCCCTCTTATTGAATCTGCAGAGTCAGGTTCACACATATAATTCTGCGTCACATACAGTTTGGTCATAGCTTCCAGTGTATTTGTTTGTGCAATTATTGGGTTTTATTTGCCCATCATCCTACATATAACTGCAGATCCCCCCCCCCACACCACCAAGTAAACAGCACCTGTATAAATATGAGGAAGAAGCGACTTCAGTATGAGAACGGAACTTTATTTAGATGAGGGGCCATTACATTTGAATTCTTCTATATCTCAACATGTTCATTTATATAAAAGCTAAAAGAACAACAGTGGCTAAGACCTCTGTATAAGGCTGTGTCTTTGTAAAGGTGCCAAATGTTATTCTTGAACTTGTAGTCTCTGTTTGGGTTGATGTTTTAAATGAAAAAAAAAAGCAAAGAAAATGGAAATCCTTGACGATTTGGTGCGCATGCAGTTGTGCGCTGTGTCGCAGGATTTAATTACACTTAGATGGCTGCTGAGTATCTCATTTGATCTAATAAGCAGCTTTTCAATAATGTTAGGGGACTTTTTTTAATCTTTCTTTTTTTTTTTTTTTACGGTGTGGCGCCATGATAGATTTTGATCAGCTATCGATGAGTTCGAGAGCCGTCTGTGAGTGATTGCAGTTCTCTGTGGGATATATATCAGGAGTGTCATGCAGTCTCATCGGGAATCTATAAGGGTGCAGTTTTGTATATATTGCCAGGTAGCGTCTCAGAAAGATTTCAGATTTCATGAACGGCCAAGACTATTTTCTTTGATGGGCTGTTTTGCATTTCATTCTTAGTTACCCACCGCAAAAAATACTGTTTACCCATCGATGGCCACAGATTTATTTTATTATATCCTCATCGCCTATAAGCACACATTGAGCAAAGGGGATTCATTTAAATGTAATATCCTTATGCTATAAGGAGAGACAAAATGGTCTATACTGTGCGCCTACACTATGTACATGCATGATGCTGGATTATGGAGTTAAAACTCACTTGAGCACTTTAGCAGCTTTAAATAATGAAAAAATATGTTCCATTTATTTATTTTAAAAAAGTTACCAAATCAATGTCCTTTATAGGGTCTCTGTTCTCTCATATTAACCTGAGGCACATTTCAGCACCGTGTAATGATCAAATGTTTATCACTAGTATTCAGAAGGTGAAAACCTGGTGCCATAATTAAAATACTTGGGTTCATTCTTTTTTTTTTTGTGGAACTTGGAACATGGTGCAAACTTCTGTTCACTAGATGCAGCAAATTCAGTGTATACTATACTTTAGATCCCCCCACCCATACAAGGCCTTATTTTAAATGGAATTGCTGCTAAAATCTTCCAGTAATTATAAGCATTAAATCCCCAACACCAGGGTTCAGCTTAGTAAAGTATGCTTAGAAACAGAAGAAAAATAGCAAATAGGTTTCTGGGCTGTGTAAATACAAGTGCACCTTTTAAAGTATCCAAAGCATCTGCCGGTGACCACAGAATTTTGTCTGCAGCATGGAGGTCTTTGATGTGAGATCATTCATAATGTTTGAGAAATATATCCTTGAACGCAAATACAGTATCAAATACTCTTTGCTTCCTGGACTGAGCTAGTAAATTATGTATAGAGTACATTAGAATTATCTTTTCAAATGCCACAGATTGCTATCCTCCAAGTCTACCCAGCTCTGAAAGGAAATTGTCGTTTCTGAAAAACCAACTTTCAAGCTGTTCGTTTTAACTCCGTAACACCTGTTTACGAGATGAGGGTTCAGCCAAGAACTTTTTTTTTTTAATTTTATGATTATTTCTTTATTGGTGGCAATAGCAGGACATCTATTTCCGAATGGTGTGCAGCTGTTGAAATTTTTTTTTTTTTTTCGCAGATTTAAAAAAAAAAAAAAAATGGGGTTGCACATTTTTCTTCCCTCTGGATAATTTCATTTCACTTTCTCCTACCATGACCAATGGCAAAGGATCTGTAAGTTAGTTTTGAAATATCATTTTTGGATTGTCGTGTATAGGTTTTTTTTTTTAAGGGACCATTTGTGATTTATTGTGAGGATTTACCAGAATTGGCGCTTTGATTTTAATCATTTTGCAGGATATGTTTGTTTTTCACCATGGTAAATCAAATGCGTTATAGAAATTAGACATGCTTCTTTATTAATGTACATATTTCAGTTTAATGTACATATTTGCTGTATACCAAAAAAAAGTGTTGCTAATCTAATCGACCCTACAGAAAGCTTGCCAACCAGCGATCAGGCACTGCAGTTCAATAGCGACTGACCTCAGATCAGCTCTGGTTAATTTCTGTGGTCTGTGAATATGATAGTTATTAAATCCATAGGTACTGTGGGGATAGCTCTCTTGAGAAGCAACAGCAATATTTGTTTGATGCCAGAGACAGCAGGAAAGTCTTGTGAAGACATAAAGTACACTGTGGCTCATTTATCAACACTGGGCAAATTTGCCCATGGGCAGTTACCTATAGCAACCAATCAGTGAATAGGTTTTTAAAGCCAGCTGCAAGTAGAACAATGAAAGCAGCAATTTGATTGGTTGCTACTGGTTACTGCCCATGGGCAAATTTGCCCAGTGTTGATAAATGACTTGATGAACTAAAAGCAATAGGCAGCAACTGTAAAATCATTTTCTACGCCATTAGAATATGCTTTTGAGTTCTTGCAAGGAAATTATCCGGAGACCAGTTATTCAGAAAGCTCTGAAATACAGAATGGCCGTCTCCAGTAAACTTTATTTTATCCTATAATCCAAGTCTGTGGAGACCCCGGTGCCTGATCCGTTATCCAGAGACCAGTTATCCAGAAAGCTCTGAATTACACAAAGGCTGTCTCCCATAGACTCAATTTTATCCAAATTAAAAAAAAAAAAAAAATTCCCTTTTCTCTGTAATAATAAAACAGTAGCTTGCACTTGATTCCAACTTACATGAAACCTTATTGGAAGAAAAACCATCCTACTGGGTTTATTTAAAGGGAAACTGTCATGGGAAAACGTTTCTTTTTAAAACACATCAGTTAATAGTGTTACTCCAGTGGACTTCTGCACTGAAATCCATTTTTCAAAAGAGCAAACAGATTTTTTTTATATTCAGTTTTGAAATCTGACATATGGCTAGCCATTTTGTCAATTTCCCAGCTGCCCCTGGTCATGTGACTTGTGCCAGCACTTTAGGAGGGAACTGCTTTCTGGCAGGCTGTTGTTTTTCCTTCTCAATGTAACTGAATAGTACGTAGTGGGAGATGGGCTTTTACTACTGAGTGCTGTTCTTAGATTTATCAGTCAGCTGTTATCTTGTGTTAGGGAGCTGTTATCTGGTTACCTTCCCATTGTTCTGTTGTCGGGCTGCTGGGGGGGGGGGAGGAGGGGGTGATATCACTCCAACTTGCTGTACTTGGGGCAGCTGGAAAATTGACAATATGTTTAACCCCAGATTTCAAAATGAAATATAAAAAAATCTGTTTGCTCTTTTGAAAATGTATTTCAATGCATAATTCTTCTGGAACAGCACTATTAACTGATGCATCTTTGAAAAAATCTTTTTTCCCATGACAGGATCCCTTTAATGTTTTCATGATTTTCTAGAAGACATAAAGCATGAAGATCCAAATAACTGTATGATCCCCTAATCTGAAAACCACCAGGTCCTGGCCATTCTGGATAAATGGTCCCATACCTGTAATTATAAAACAAAATAGTGTAAAAACATTTTTTGTATCATATATGTTCTGAAAAGTAATATTTGCAGGTGCCATTAGCAAAGCTCTCTAACGTTGGTTCCCAATTATATTCTAGGCTAAAAATGCGTTTTCCCTGCAAATAAATATACACAGTGAAATACATTTTTTCAAGCTCCCTCGAAAAGAATATTTCATTTCTCTAGAATTACTTATAGTTATTAACAAGATAATAGTGGGCATTATTATAGCACCATAGTAATGCCAGCTCTTATAAAATAGTGATGCACTCGCTGCCTTAAGGATCAAAGCCATATTTATATTCTGACATTATTTATGTGTAAACTTGGGGAAATCTAATAATGAACCAGTGTTGCAAATGGAATTGGCAAGTCCTTTGAATAGACACTTATGTTGAGCAAGTGCTGTTTGAGCAGTAACACAAGGGAGCTAATGAAATGGGGTTAATGTTTTTCTGCTTTTACTTTCTATTTTTACTTCCAGCACACATGTTCAGTAAGGACCGCATATGAATTAGTCTTTATTCTATCGTATAATCATGTTTCCTGTTAAGCAATGGGTGGTGCATATTAACCCCCCATTTGTCACTGAAGGTACGCAAATCAGACTGCAGAATGATTAAAAAAAAAGGGGGGGGAAAAAGAGACGCAGCTAATTTAGGTTAGAGTGCAGTGAAAGCAGAATTAAAAAGATGAAATCCGCACCTCAGAAAGAGAGGAGTTAGTATAATTTACAGTACACTCAACGTCAGCAGAATTCGGTTTTCCTATTTAAAAATTCAATACACTTTGGATTATATCCTCACTGTCAGACTGGCAGTTTTAGTAGGCTTGCAAGGTCATCCCGTCACACGCTAAGGAGCACATATGTTTCCCGATAATTATTTATCTCAAGACTTCTCTCTATTATTTTTGAGAGATAGCAGCTCATTGCACCTCAAACCACAAACTGTTGTTTAAAGTTTGTCAAAGTCACACTGTGCAAATCTAGTCATTTTCCCTTTGTTCAAAGCATTCTATGTCCCATTCAGTTGCTTTGAATATACCCTTTCCCTGTCCTTATTCTAAGGCTGACCTCTAGAAAGCTGGTGGTGAAGGCACAACCATGAAACTGCAGCATGCAATAAAAATCTCCTTATTTTGGAATACACACTCTCCAGGCCATCCTGATCTCAATCAGATTAACATTAAAAAAAAAACATGTTTCAAGGTGTTTTTCTATTTCCCAGGGCTCTGCTAATTTAAAGGAATTGTTCAGTATAAAAATAAAAGCTCGGTAAATAGATAGGGAGTGCAAAATAAAACATGTTTTTAATATAGTTAGTTAGTCAAAAATGTAATGTATAAAGGCCAGAGTTGCTGGATGTCTAATATAATAGCCAGAATGCAACTTCCTTCTTTTTCAGCTGTCTTGGACTGGTTACCCTGGTGACCATGCAGTAACCAATCAGTGACTTGAGGGAGGGCCACACGGACCATAACTATTGCTTTTGAATCTGAGCTGAATGCTGAGGATCAATTGCAGATTCACTGCACAGTTATGTCCCATGTGGCCCCCCTTTAAGTCGCTGACTAACTCAAAGTTAAAGAGCTGAAAAGCAGGAAGTTGGATTCTGGCTATTATATTAGACATCCAGTCACTCCAACCTTTATAATTAGCATTTTTCTCTGACTATTTATATTGGAAACATTTTTTATTTTGCACAGCCTATCTATTTATCCAGTTTTCATTTTTACACTGAACTATTCCTTTAAGGCATTGCTGCCGCTGTGCATTTATCGTTGAACGCGGATAGAGTTAAAGTACCGCTCCATGTTAAATCAGCATACCTCTGGGGGATGCACTGCTAAAACATCCAAGCTTGCAGCAGGAAAACTGCAGCAATCTAAGCAGTGGCTTAACTTTGTGCATCTGGATTTTTAAAGTTAATGTAAGGTGCTGTAAATCTGAACCATGTTGTGTCAACAAGAAATACAAATAGATAAAAAAAAAATTCCCCCTATGATTTTTTGGATACATGTATCGATGGTGCAGGCCTGAATCTGTCTCAACAGCTGCCTAACCTGTGTGACCTCAAGGATTTAGCTGCAAACACCGGCAGTTGTGAGTGTGTCCAAGTGTGTGTGTGTGTGTTATATATACAGTAAAACGCCACAATGTAGAAACACAAAAGTATTTGTTATGTAATTGAAATTGGTTTGAACACATTATTGTGGACATCCATCGAGTCACACTGGCATTTTGAATTGTCTCTCTGTTTTTATTCTGTATATATTTTTTCAATGGCACCCTTTTCACTCTCATGAAATGATGATATACTGTAGCTGTGCCCGCTAAGTGGTTTGTTGGTTATTTATCTGACAGCAGTAATCTACCACTGTTCCTCAGAGTATTTAGGAAAAGGATGTCAACCTACAACCCTCTAAATGTGATTGCACTGCAACTCCCAGCATCCTTTTAATAGCTAAAGTCTGGTTATCCAACCTGATTTAGAACTCTTGTGGCATTACTGCAGGGCTGTATCCCAACCACAATTAATGCATTCATGTGCTTGGTAATCAAAGGATGTTTTAATATGGATAAAATCTTTGCTTCTGTTTGTTTGTTTTTGTGTTGTTGTAAAATGTTGATCAAATCAACACATGCAGATTCTTGTGAAACAATACAATAGTTAATGGCCATTTGTTAAGCAGAGTGTCCATTGCAGTCTAGCATTCAGCAGGTGCAATTAAAGGGCAACTCAAGTCTAAAATAGAATAATGTTAGAGCTGTATTTTGTATACTAAACATAAACATGAACTTACTGCACTACAAGCGTAATGAAACAAATGATTTATGCTTTTAAAGTAGGCCACAGAGGATTGTCATCTTGTAACTTTGTTTTACATCTTTGCAAGACCAAGACTGTGCACATGCTCAGTGTGATCTGGGCTTCAGTTGGGAGGTTAAGCTTAGGGATCATCATAAACAGCACAAGTCAAATAATATCTGCCATAGTAGCCAATGCAGCAAGACTGATTAATAATCAGAATATACTGACTGCACTGGGTCAGTGGATACAAATCTCTACCATCTCTGTCCATGAATATTATTTTTATGGTTATATACTCTTGGATTGAGGCTCTCTATATTTAATAAAGAGATACATTTTTGGTTAAAAAACAACTTTTCTTAAAAGGTGGTCTATTTCCTTCCCCTGTAAAATGCTGCCTTAAAGGGATCCTGTCATGGGAAAAAACATTTTTTTCAAAATGCATCAGTTAATAGGGCTGTTCCAGAAGAATTCTGCATTGAAATCCATTTCTCAAAAGAGCAAACAGATTTTTTTATATTTCATTTTGAAATATGACATGGGGCTAGACATTTTGTCAATTTCCCAGCTGCCCCAAGTCATGTGACTTGTGCTCTGATAAACTTCAATCACTCTTTACTGCTGTACTGCAAGTTGGAGTGATATCACCCCCTCCCTCTTTCCCCCACCCAGCAGCCTAACAACAGAACAATGGGAAGGTAACCAGATAACAGCTCCCTAACACAAGATAACAGCTGCCTGGTAGATCTAAGAACAACACTCAATAGTAAATACCCATGTCCCACTGCGTAGTATTCAGTTACATTGAGAAGGGAAAACAACAGCCTGCCAGAAAGCAGTTCCCTCCTAAAGTGCTGGCACAAGTCACATGACCAGGGCAGCTGGGAAATTGACAAAATGTCTAGCCCCATGTCAGATTTCAAAGCTGAATATAAAAAAAATCTGTTTGCTCTTTTGAGAAATGGATTTCAGTGTAGAAGTCTACTGGAGAAGCACTATTAACTGATGTGTGTTTAAAAAAAAACATGTTTTCCCATGACAGTTTCCCTTTAAGAAGGCTCTTCATCTTTCCTCTTGGCAGATGCGACACTGGAGCTGACAATCTGATTTCCTTACTATGCACATACACACATTAGGGTCATGTGATTTACAGGGAAGACCTACAAACTGAACACAGCAATGGTCAAAACCAAATACCCCAATGTTGCACGCCTGCAATATTAACCATTATTCTATATGTTATATATTTAGCCATGTTCATTTACTACATGCAGTTGAGGTTACAGCATCACGCATCTTCGGGAAAATTCTGAGAATTAAGGTTAATGATACTGATAAACAGAAATGGGTTTCTGATAGCAACGCTTAGGGCCCTTACACACGGGCGTTTTTACCTGCGCTCCCCTGCGTTCCGTTTTGCTGCGTTCAGCCTCAGGGGAGCGCAGGTATAGACGCACTCAATTATTTTCAATGGGGCTGAACTCACACGAACGCATGTAGGCGCAAAACTCTGGAAAAATGCAGCATGTTTTGCGTCTGAACCTGCGTTCGGCGCTTACACGCGTCTCGTGGGTACAACCTCATTGAAAAGAATTAGGTGCGACTAGACCTGCGCTCCCCTGCGACTGAACGCAGCCAAACGCAACGCAGGGGAGCGCAGGACCAAAACGCCCGTGTGTAGGAGCCCTTAAACTGTTTTCATTGCTGCAAGTCCCACAAATGGAAACATAGTGACACAGAAGCTTTGCCATAAAATGTTTTCACTTATTTATGCTGTATATGTGGGTGTATTACTGTTTCTTAACCTTTCCCCCCAAATGTTGTTAGGTTGCAACTATCAGAACCCCAAACATATGCCTACACAGGGGGTGACCATGTGCTGGGAATTGTAGCCCAGCAACATCTGGGGACCAAAGGTTAAAAAACATGGACAATAGAAACATGACATTTATATGCAGTGTATAATGCAAAATATATTTATATTATTTAAGAGATTTCATGTTTCTGTCCTAACAGGTATGTTTTTTTATTTCTATTTTCTATGGTTGATGTATGTGAAGAATCATTGTGAATTCTGGTCCCCTCCTTTTTAACGGATAGGGGGTTTCAAAAAGTTGATCTATAAATACTTATACATAAAATAGACAGGCTTCTTGTAAACTTTTAGTTACCAGGAGGGCCTGCTTCTCATTACAGCAAAGTAGCTGGAGATTTGTGTGGCAGACAAAGGGCAAAGCGAGATGCAGAGAAAGGCATATGATGTCTTGTTAATTAACTGGCTGTTACTGAGTAGCCTCAGTAGGGGAATTGTGAGTCTCAAGAGTAACATTGCAAGGAAATAACATCTTCCAGTGTGTGTTAGAGTGTTTGCATAGGAAAGAGTAAGGTAATCGTCTCTATTCACACCTCCTATTTGCTCTTTTCCCCCCAAAGGCCTGTAATCTGATTCAGTATACAATGAAAGATCTATATTGTGTGGCATTGCAGCCTCTGTTCTTCTGACTGGGTAAAGTTAAGTCCCACGTTTTCACTTTCAGAATGAGAGTGATAGAAATCTTTTTGCCACAGGGAAATCAGAAGATAGCAGAGGGCTGTCAGCCGGGTCAATGTGATGCTTCTACTGTTGCAAAAGCTTTGGAGAAAGCACCAGGGGAGCTGGTATCTTGCAGATTACAACATGCAGAAGCACAATTGAAAAATCATGTGGATTAATATTGCAGTTTCCTGACAGTGTTAGCACTTGTAGTAGCTAAAACAATGTGGGGAGTAAGTATGCTTAGGGACAAGCCTGTGTCTACCAGGGTAAAATATTCAAATTTTTGCATTTAAGCCCAAAAGATGTTCCAGATTCATGGAATCAATGTAACTTCAAGGGAAATCTCCTCCTGGCTACCTGATTATTTACATATATTTACTTTTCTTACTAGGAACTAGTATTTTATTTTTAAGTAGTAGCTTGTTTACTTTTCAAGCCTATGTGGTAATTAGAAGTATTATATTTTAGCAATAGAGGAAATAAATCTGAAAAAAAGATTTGATCCAGTTTACACAGCTTTATAACACAGTGCTGTATTTTAATACAGGTATGGGACCCGTTATCCGGTAACTCATTATACAGAAAGCTCTGAATTACAGAAAAGGTTGTCTCCCATAGACTTCATTTTATAAAAATAATCCAAATTTTAAAAAAATGGTTTTCCTTTTCTCTGTAATAATAATAATAATAATAATAATAAAGCAATGGCTTGTATACCAAATAAAATATAATTAATCTCTATTGAAGGCAAAATCAGCCTCTTAGGTTTATTTAATGTGTAAATGATTTTCCTGTTATCCGGAAACCCGTTATCCAGTAAGCTCCGAATTACGGAAAGGTCGTCTCCCATAGACTCCATTAATAATCCAAATTTAAAAAAATTATTTTCATTTTCTCTGTAATAATAATAATAAAACAGTGCCTTGTATCCCAACTAAAATATAATTCATCTCTATTGGAAGCAAAACCAGACAATTGGATTTATTTAATGTTTAAATGATTTTCTAGTAGGTTTAAGGTATGAAGACCCAAATTACGGAAAAATCCATTATCTGGAAAGCCCCTGGTCCTGAACATTCTGGATAACAGGTCCCTTACCTGCAGGTTAATCCAAATAGGATTTGGAAATATGTACTTACAACTTGTGGCTGTACGATGTAGCAAAGTCTGGGTAATGTATAATAATTAAAGCATATGGATAGACTCCTTGCATCATTATTAACATTACTAGTAACAATAGCCTCACAAATATCAATAGTATTGTTATATTGTCTATTTCCAAATGCAACACACTGCGAAATTATAATAGTGATATTTCATATTTTTGAGACATGGGGGCAGATTTACTAAATTCACATGAAGAATTTGAAGTTCGATCGAATTTCAAAAAGATTCGAATCTTCGAATATGCAAATTAGGAAGATGCAACCATTGAATATTCGAATTCGAATCATTTAAATATTCGAATAAAATTAAATTAGAATGTTCGACTATTCGATGGTCGAAGTACTTCCCCTTTAAATTTTTATTCGACCACCTAATTTGCTAGATCAAAGCTACCGAATTGGGTATCATTATTTTTGATCGAAAAAATCGTTCGAATCGTTCCTTCTGCATGGCATATTGAAAATTATAACATATAGTTGCCATTCTGTGTGTCATGTTGTATGTAATTTACATTTCAGGAATCCAAGCACATTGTGCAATAAGCAGCAATACTCCTTGCTTCGTCCATAGCTTTCAACGCTTGTCATTTATCAGTGTACAAAAACACTTTTCCTGGTTTACGTCGAGTTGCCTCAATTGAGAATTATAAACAATATTAGAAATATATAGTTGTACTACCATTTACCCTGCGCCAACTTGCTTTTATTCATATATAACAAATGGAGCAGAGGGTTAACAAATAGTCTCAAGTGAAATATTTTCATGACCTAGCTTAAAGTGGACCTGTCACCCCAAAAAAATATTCAAAATCATATTTTATCACATTAGTCAAGCAAAATGAACATTAATTACACTATATAAATTATTTAAATCTTGTTTCATTCAGTCTGGGAATTCATAATTATAACAAGCAGGCTGGAGCCATTTTGTGGACACTGTTATTAAGGCAAGCCTTGCATCATCTCAGAATCTTGTTTGTGCACCAGAATGGGGGACCCAATGTCTATCCCCATGTCCTGGTTACACAATTAAATGATTAAGAGAACTGGGGGAATGTGTGGGGAGCAGTGGCATCTAGGAAGTGCTGAATGGAAAGTGAAAGTAATTATCTGCCCCGCCTCTATGCCTAAGGCATAGAGGAGTGGCAGACAATATTTGATTGACAGCTGAGATTTTTAAATGAGCTTAAAACGGCTATGAATGCTTTAATAAAAATTTGAAATTGAATTTCATGTTTAATTTGAAAAGGACTTTTATTATACAGATTTTTGTGTCTGGGTGACGGGTCCACTTTAACCCATGCAAAGTAACTGTGCATCAGTCAAGCAGGGGTGCTTGAGCTATCAGACAACTTGAAAAACTTGCCTCAGGCATTAGCCCCCACAGATTACCAGGGCAAGGTGGCAAAAAGCCAGACTTGGTAACATTAAGAGCCAAAATTCTACTGCAGAGAGCACAATTGCTCTAACGCTGTAAAGTTATGGGTGAGAGAGTGCGACATTGCTTCAGCTTCCTGCAGTCAAGTCACTGCTTCTGTATTGTTTGACCACCACCTGCTGCCTCTTTTTAAACCCTTGTTTCAAATTAATTTCAATGTTTAATGGCCTTGCAAGACAAAAAATATAAGTTTCAGACTTCTGCACTAAAATCCATTTCTCAAAAGAGCAAACAGATCTTTTTATATTCAGTTTTGAAATCTGACACGGGGCTAGACATTTTGTCAATTTCCCAGCTGCCGCTGATCATGTGACTCATGCCAGCAGTTTAGGAGGGAACTGCTTTTTTGCAGGCTGTTGTTTTTCCTTCACAATGTAATTGAATGGAACACAGTGGGACATGAGTTTTTACTATTGAGTGCTGTTCTTAGATCTACCAGGCAGCTGTTATCTTGTGTAAGGGCTGGTGCAGACAGGGAGATTAAGGGAGATTCCGTCGCCTGGCGATTAATCGCTGGCGACAATCTCCCCGAACTACCTTCTCCCTGTCCACCGCCTGTTTAAATCAAAAAGCGCCAGCGCCAATACACATGCGGCACGGTGATTTCTGGAATCGTCCGAATCGCCCGAAGTTTCCTCATGAAGCCGCGCCGCGTGTGCATTGGCGCTTTTTAATTTAAACAGGAGTTCGGGGAGATTGTCGCCTCGATTAATCGCCAGGTGACAGAACCCCCCCCGAATCTTCCTGTTTGCGCCCAGCCTTAGGGCTCATCCAGACGAGAAGATTCGAGGAGATTTGTGGCCTGGCGAAAAAACGCCACGTCTTTGAGGCGACTAATCTCCTTGAATGGCTTCCTCATATCTTGCATCTGCTAGCGCTAAAGTCGCCTGCGCCTATTCACACGCGGCGACGCGAATCTTCTCGTCTGGATGAGCCCTTAGGGAGCTGCTATCTGGTTACCTTCCCATTGTTCTTTTGTTAGGCTGCTAGGGTGGGCTGATATCACTCCAACTTGCAGTACAGCAGTAAAGAGTAATTTAAGTTTATCATTGCACAAGTCACATGACTTGGGGCAGCTGTAAAATTTACAGTATGTCTAACCCCATGTCAGATTTCAAAATGATGATGAAAAAAATCTGTTTGCTCTTTTGAGAAATGGATTTCAATGCAGAGATCTGCTGGAGCAGGACTATTAACTGATTTTGAAAAAAAACATTTTTTCCCATGACAGTATCCCTTTAAAGAGATACTGACACCAGAGAGTATAACTTTTTTTTTTACATCTATCTTAATACTGGCCTTCCATGCTACTTATAATTTTGCCATAAAGAATTAGCCTTATGCTTTTACATTGCCTATCTGACTCCCCGTGTTTGTCTATGAGGGGGCTGCCATATTTGTGCAGAAGGAGTCTGTTAGCATTAGAAACTTTAACTGACAGGCTGAGATGGGACAGTCAGGTTAGCAAAACAGTCAAGTGTAGGAAATTCAACTATCAATTAATTAGAAAAACAGACCTCTCAGCATGAAACAATCAACATGACCTATAGGTAACTTTACATGTTACATTCATATTTTAAAAAGTAGTTTTTTTGTGTTAGTATCACTTTAAGGATATGCCTATGAATTATTAAAATGTATGCTATAAGCTCCACGGGACATCTATTGAAACACTGAAATGCTGACATAAAAAAAAATGGAATACTGTGAAAATACTATGAAAGAAAAAGAAAGTAAATATATAATATATGGTAGGATTATATTGTGGATTTCCTTAGAGGGAATTTCAGTTCATGTTGCTTTATGTGAGACCTGTACATGGGGTTAAGTAATGCTGTGACGGATATAGTGCTTTTGTTACATTATTTTAACTTTGCCTCAGTATTGCATCAGCAAGATGTACATAAACTCCCTATGTGTGGTTTCCCTAACATATTCAGTAAGGCAACTAATTGCTCAGTTACCTTACTGAATGTGTTGTATCATATGGAGAATACATCAGTTTAGCAAGTTAAGACGATTTGTTGTTGATATCCCATAATACTTAATGGCCAGAAGGACTACTTTTACTGATGCTGTCATGGTCAGAAGCTCAGCAAAGTTATAGTTTGACTTTTTGCTCCTGGATGTCAAGGAATAGCAGGAACATGATTTTTCTTTCATCTCATTTTTTTTTTAAATATTTGGATGCAATTCAGGTGTGAAAATTGAAAAGATTTTTTTTTCCCCTTCATGAAACTGAATGCATTAATAACAGGATGGATTCATCCCTGGCATGAAAGTAGAGGTCATATTGAGGAAAATGACACCGAATGTCTAAAAATGTCATCTGCTTTAAGAGATCCTGGGCACTAGGCCAAGATTTAGAGTATAAGGCAGCACAGATTCAGTCCTGCAAAAATGCCACCACAAGTGAAAATCACAGAGACATTTTATACAGAGCAAGGAAGATTATTTATGAAACATTCGGTAAAAAAAAAAAAAAAAAGCATTGGGTGCCCCTATTGTTGGTCAAAATTCAGAAAAAAAATCAGACACTTCCATTGTGTATTTTGTATGAAACCAGGTTACCTGTACTAAATAATATGTAACCCTTTGGGTTTCAAAGAGACTGACTAAATAGAATTGACAACACCATTTGTTTTGTGGGAAAAACAAAACTTTTACATGTATTATTAAACCCCAAGGCTGATTTCATGATCTGCACTAGGTTTTGTACAATAATATGAATAATTTTGGTTTCCGGGCCATAATCTGAAAAGAATCTGAGTTTTGATCGTCAAATCTGAAAAAAAATTTACGATTTGAATTTTTTTAATTTTACTTTTCTGGTCCCATTTTTTTTGTCTGGGTTCATTTATTGATAAGCAAGGTTACATTGTGGATGGGAATTTGGTCAAGTTGTTTTAATAAAATAATGAGAAAAATTCTAATTTAAATATTTAAATTAAAAAAATAACCCCCTTAGAGTGTTTTTTTCATTGGCCTGCAAAGTTTTAATGTAAGAGAACCATCAGATCAAGGAAAAATTTTGCAGTCTTTTTACTGTGGGGAAATTGACATCTTGGCACCCCCTCCGCAATTATAGACTTTTCATATCTCTTAAGTCTTCTAAAAATCATTTAGCCTTTAAATAAATCCAAAACCGAGTTATGGATCCATGTGGTTAAAGGGATACTGTCATGGGAAAACACGTTTGTTTCAAAACACATCAGTTAATAGTGCTGCTCCAGTAGACTTCTGCACTGAAATCCTTTTCTCAAAAGAGCAAACATATATTTTTTTTTATATTCAGTTTTGAAATCTGACATGGGGCTAGACATATTGTCAATTTCCCAGCTGCCCCTGGTCATGTGACTTGTGCCAGCACTTTAGGTGGGAACTGCTTTCTGGCAGGCTGTTGTTTTTCCTTCTAAATGTAACTGAATAGTATGCAGTGGGACATGGGTTTTTACTATTGAGTGCTGTTCTTCGATCTACCAGTCAGCTGTTATCTTGTGTTAGGGAGCAGTGTCGGACTGGGACACCAGGGGCCCACCCAAAAACCTTAGACCAGGGACCCACCATAAAACCTTAGACCAGGGGCCCACTCTCAGTACTAATATCTCCTCAATCAACTTCTATTCTCCTAGTTTGTTTTCTTTACATACTATAATCAATTATTCCATCTATTTAGCCTCTTTGTTCTCATAGAAATAGGGAATGGCCGTGAAATAGGCCAAATGTTTAGCAGCATGATCGCTCACTGACTCCTTGGCACACCGGGAGTTTCCTGGTATTCTGGTGGGCCAGTCCGACACTGTTAGAGAGCTGTTATCTGGTTACCTTCAGCATGTTCTGTTGTTAGGCTGCTGGGTGGGGGAAAGGGGGGAGTGATATCACTCCAACTTGCAGTACAGCAGTAAAGAGTGATTGAAGTTTATCAGAGCACAAGTCACATGACTTAGGACAGCTGGGAAATTAACAATATGTCTAGCCCCATGTCAGATTTCAAAATGAAATATTAAAAAAATCTTTTTGCTCTTTTGAGAAATGGATTCCAACGCAGAATTCTGCTGAAGCAGCACTATTAACTGATGCATTTAAAAAAAAAAAAAATTTCCATGACAGTTTGATTAATATGGAGTCTGTGGGAAGAGGCTTTCCTATAATTCAAAGCATTCCGGATAACAGGTTTCTGGATAATGAATGGGTTGGTCCCTGAAAGCTTGTGCCACAATATCTGCAATAAAGGAGATGAAGGCTTAAGCCTGTGTGAATCGGTGTGCTTCTTCCCTCTGTATATCTCGAATATTTCTGGATAATGGAGCCAATATCCAGTGTTAAAAAAGAGAATATCTGCATGTCATAGTCATTATCAATAGGTTTCCCAGTTATATATAACTAGGATGCCGTGTTTATACTCATATAGAATTAATGCTTTGTCATGGCAGTATAATCAAAATGTTTAATAAACATTCAAATATTCACTGTCATTTAGAGTATGTAAATATTTGCCTGGAACGCTCATATATCATGTTATCTATAGGTTTCAAACAAGCCTTAATAATTCTTCTTAATAACATTAGGTCCCCAGTTGGTTTAATAGACAAATATGTCTTGTTATTGAGTCTTCTTGCTAAATCTTCTTTGATCCCCTAATTCATTATACATCACCAATGTACACCCCGGCCTCTGTGAATAATATTTTGTACTGTATTTTCAAGATCTGAAGCTTATTGATGATTTAGCTACCCTGCATTTTGTATGACTTTGATCTGATCTATATATTCTTACCTATTGCAATATTTCCCAAAGATATCCTGGCTGTTTTGTAATGAATTTCACTACAGGACATGCTTCAAATGGATTTTAAATGAGCATGCAATAAATAAAATATTTTTTAAGGGACACAGCCTCCTTTTATTTTTATAAAGGAACAGTAACACCAAAAAATGTAAGTGTTTAAAGTAAAGAAAATATCATGTAGTGTTGCCCTGCGCTGTTAAAACAGATGTGTTTACTTCAGAAACATTACTATAGTTAATATAAACAAGCTGCTAAGTAGCAATGGCGGAAATTGAAAAACTGCTATATGGCACAGGTTAAGTAATGGATAACAGATAATATTATGTTCTACAGAGCTTATCTGCTATCTGCTGTTTAACTTGAGTCTTTTCTTCACTAGTTGCCCCCATGGCTACATAACAGCTTATTTATACAAACAATAATAGTGCTTCTGAAGCAAACACTGCAGTTTTACCAGTGCAGGGCAACACTGCATTATATTTGTATTACTTAAGGGAAACTGTCATGGGAAAACACGTTTGTTTCAAAACAAATCAGTTAATAGTGCTGCTCCAGTAGACCTCTGCACAGAAATCCATTTCTCAAAAGATCAAACAGATTTTTTTTATATTCAGTTTTGAAATCTGACATGGGGCTAGCCATTTTGTCAATTTCCCAGCTGCCCCGGTCATGTGACTTGTGTCAGCACTTTAGGAGGGAACTGCTTTCTGGCAGGCTATTGTTTTTCCTTCTCAGTGTAACTGAATAGTACGCAGTGAGACATGGGTTTTTACTATTGAGTGCTGTTTTTAGATCTACCAGGCAGCTGTTATCTTATGTTTTCCCATGACAGTTTCCCTTTAAAGTAATAAAAATATAATGCAGTGTTTCCCTGCACTGGTAAAACTGCAGTGTTGCTCCCTTACCTTCCCATTGTTCTGTTGTTAGGCTGCTGGGTGGGGGAAAGGGAGGAGGTGATATCACTCCAACTTGCAGTACAGCAGTAAAGAGTGATTGAAGTTTATCAGAGCACAAGTCACATGACTTTGGGCAGCTGGGAAATTGACAAAATGTCTAGCCCCATGTCAGATTTCAAAATGAAATATAAAAAAATCTGTTTGTTCTTTTGAGAAATTGATTTCAGTGCAGAATTCTTCTGGAACAGCACTTTTAACTGATGCATTTTGAAAAAAAAATTTTTTCCCATGACAGGGTCCCTTTAAAACAATTAAATTTTTTGAAGTTACTGGTCCTTTAAGCACTGAATCAGATACATTTCAGATGAAATTCTGCATGTACGATGTTTGAATTAATGTTTTATTATCCAGGACAAGAGACAATCAGTGTATTTAAGTGATGCAAGTGTAAATTCTCTCTGTATTATCTGGTGAATATTCATGACTTCTTGTTTCTTTTGATATATATGCTTGCCCAGGTACACACGGGAATCCTCCACGTCGGTGATGTGAAAATCATTGATGCCTGAAGTTCAAAGGTACGTCTTCTCTTCCCATTCCGAGGCTGTAAAAAAAAAGAAGTGAAGAAAAAAGGGCACACGGTACATGAATCTTTACAAATAGCTATTGAATGCTCTAAAACACATACTGAAAATAGGGTGAAAAGGCTAATGATTGCAAAAGTGCTGAACAATTTTCTTGTCTGTTGGAAAGGTGATACCTGAACAATCCTTGAGTAAACTGAATTCTAGATGGCTTATATTATTTAACACACCTTATTTTTATATTCAAGCAAACATTTTTGTAAAAATGTAACATTGGGATAAAATAATAGTAGGCCACGGTGGGTGGGGGGAGGTTTATAATATATCTCACTCATAATGCTCTTTTACATTATGGGACATCATTTCATAACGTTTCGAATACCAAACCGAATCCAAACCCTAATTTGCATATGCAAATTAGGGGTGGGAAGGTGAAAACATTTTTTACTTCCTTGTTTTGTGCCAAAAAGCCATGTGGTGTCCCTCCCTGGCCCTAATTTGCAAATATGCAAATTAGGATTCAGATTCAATTTGGCCAGGCAGAAGCATTCAGCCGAATCCGAATCCTGCTGAAAAAGGCCGAATCCCGAACAGAATCCTGGATTCGGTGCATCCCTAATCATTTATGAAGATGTTTTATTGTCTCCATTGTGAATTCCAATGCCTCTATTTTTTTTTTGTTAGATAAATGACTACTAATGTTTATAATTTTTTTATTTTTAGGTTGAGGTTTAGCAAACAAAAATGATTTTTTTAATAAGCAAGATGCCCATCATAATTATTGCTATCCTTATAGTACATAACATTAATTATTATGATTACTTGCTAATTATTACAATGATATGTATTACAATGAAGTGGGTAACTTTTGTTATGTTCATTATGGAGTTTAAACTGAGTGCATAGTGAGTGTATCCTCATCATCATATAGACCAGCAACAAAATCATTCACCGTGTTTTATAGGGGATTACATGATTTATATAATGCTAGGGGGCAGATTTACTAAGGGTCGAATTTGAGGGTTAAAAAAACTGAAGGATTGATCGAATGATAAATCGAACGATTCAAACGATTTTAACCATTCTATCGAATTTTTTTATTCGATCAAAAACAATTGAAACCAATTCGGTAGGTTGAAACTGGCTTACTAGGCAGTCGAATAAAAATTTATAGGGGAAGTTATTCGACTGTTGAATATTCAAATAGATTTTTATTTGAATCGATTCAATCAAATTTTCAAAATTCGATGGTCGAAGTGGTCTTCAAAAACATTTGAAAATTCGAATCTTTTTGAAAATTCGATCGAATTTCGAATCCTTCATGTGAATTTGAAAAATTTCCCCCTAATTGTGGTGGAAGCTGATCTATCAATAAACTCTCCAAACAGTTTCGATACATGCAAAGGTCCACAGCAGAATGTTTACCCATAAGTCTCTATATGGTGGGGCACGTTTATCAAAGGGAGATGAATATTCTTGGATTCTCAGCTCTTTGCCTGTTCTTTTCCACGGCAAATTTGCAGCTGCTGACCTGCCACTGAGTACAGACACCCTCTCAAAATAAATGTGATCAGTGTCAGTTTGTTAACCCTTGCTGGACTTTCAGGAAAGTGCCAAGCTTCTTTAAAATGCCCCTTAATTTAGAAACTAATTGGATTTTAATTCAAAAGAGGGGTTCAGGTCATAGAATAAAGGTGAGCTTTTATGCACAGAATTGCAGTACTTCGGCAGCTTCCTTAATGAGGGTGCCAATGCCTGCTTTGAATCTGTAACCTAAGCAAATCCTTGTCAAACCCCTTTAACAAAATTTAAAAAATCATACCATATATCTTTTAAAAAGATATCCATTATCTATTTTTATATGTGTCTACTAAGTACTTTTAGGAGAATGACACAGTATAGAGTAAACACAAAGGGGCCAATTTATCATTATTCACTAATTCGAGAGCTTTTAGCCCTTGAATTCGGCAGAAATTCGGAATTAATTTGACTGTCGAATGGAAATCGAATAATTTCTTGAGAAAATTGTACAATCGAACGATCGCTCGATTTCACGAAAAAAGTCTTGAAATTCCTTTGATCATTTGAAAAATGCGTACGATTCAAACGATAGAGGCGTTCAATCGTACGAATGGTATTCGTGCAGGTAATAGAAAAAAAATACATGGGGGGATTCCCATAGGCTATTCGGTAGGTTCAATCTGGCAAAGTAGGCAGTCGAATAAAATTTTAAAGTTGAAGTACTTCGATCATCGAATGATCGAATATTCATCAATTCGATCTATTCGATACGCTCAAATTTTGCATATTCGATGATCGAAGTGGCCAAATTTGCATATTCGAATATCCGATAAAATCGTACAATCTGAATTCGATCGAGCTTCGAATTATTCACGTGAATTTTGTAAATCTGCCCCAAAGCATTGTGCCTGTCTTTATGAGCTTTTTCATCACAAATTTTCATCTTGAAGTGATGTAAACAATAGTTTTTAGATAGGATCACGCATCGTTGATTTCTGTGTTATGAAAGTAACTAGAATATCAGCCATTAATGCAGGACAGAAGTAATGTTTTGTGAAAAGAAGGAGACTTTGAGGATGATTTATTCAGGTAAAGCAATGTCAAAAATGTCAGTGAGTTCTTTATCTCACTCTCACCCATTTTTTGAGTGATTTTTCTTCAAAAAAATAAAAGTTCATGAGTCAACTTTTTGATTTCTTGAAGATCCTCTGTAGTGAATAAAATGTCTTCTTAATAAATATGTATATATCCTCTCAACACTATTCTTTGCATATTTTCTTTCTTACGTTAATTGTTAAAAAACAATCACAAAGTGAACACACAACTTTAAAGGCATACTGTCATGGGAAAAAATGTTTTTTTTCTTTTTCAAAATGCCTCAGTTAATAGTGCTGCTCCAGCAGAATTCTGCACTTAAATCAATTTCTGAAAAGAGCAAACAGATTTTTTTCATATTTCATTTTGAAATCTGACATTGGTGTAGACATTTTGTCAATTTCCCAGCTGCCCCAAGTCGTGTGACTTATACTTTGCTAAACTTTAGTCACTCTTTACTGCAAATTGGAGTGATATCACCCCCTCCCTTCCCCCCCAAAGCAACCTAACAACAGAGCAATGGGAAGGTAACCAGCAGCTCCCTAAAGCTGGCCATAGACGTGGCGATCCAATTGTATAAATACTCGATTTGTACGATTTTCAGACTGTGTGTGGAGATTCCTGACATTTTTCATCTGTTGGAGATCGGTCATTGAGATTGGACAGTGGGAGACTGTCACTAGGTTTTGTCGGACGATCCCTATAGGGTAGAACATCGGCTGATGTGTGCTTTTACTACTTTATTTATTATGAAGGTTAGTTGCAGGTCAGAGATGGACACACGGTCCAAAAATCGTACGGATCCTCGATTCTTACGATCATATAGTTGCATCTATGGCCAGCTTAACTCAAAATAACAGCTGCCTGGTACATATAAGAACAGCACTCAATAGTAAAAACTTGTGTCCCACTGTGACTCCTTCACTTACATTGAGAAGGAAAAACAACAGCCTGCCAGAAAGTAGTTCCCTCCTAAAGTGCTGGCGTAAGTTTTTTTTTAAAAAAAACATGTTTTGCCATGATGGTATCCCTTTAAGAAATATGAGTTGCCAGAGACTTTGTATTTTTTACATTCATTGACTATATTCTTAAAATGTTTTGCCCATTGTATTCAGTTTCCAGCTTATGGCTTTTTATTGCCTCTTTTGTCCACAATGCAATAGTTCATTCTTACTGCAAAAGCTTTTCTTGAGTGTCATGGTGCCGGCAATCTGCATATGTGTAGGAGGTGTTGTATTAAGAGAAAAAAAGGTTATAGATTTAATGTATTGTCTTCTTTTCTTAAATTCTTTAGAATGATTGCATTATGATGTTTGCACATGCATCCAGTTTTCTTTGACAGAGCAATCAATTCCATTATGAGGAAGGTGAGGCAAATCTTGGGATGGTGGTTGGGACTCAGAAGAGAAAACATTTGGAATAAAATGTTTCTCAGCTGCCTATTACTGGGTTTTACTATTTGCTGGGGATGTTCTTAACTTATTGACTAGTGATGGGCGAATTTATTCGCTAGGGGCAAATTTGCGGTGAATTCCCGCGATTCGCCGCTGGCGAATAAATTCGCGAAACGCCAGCGAAAATATTCGCCGCCTGGCAAAAATTCACCGAAAAAAAAACGAGTCGCGTGTCGTTTTCGGCGCTTCGCGTCAAAAACGACGCGCGACTCGTTTTTTTCGGTGAAAAAATGAGGAATGACGCGACGCATTGAAGTTGACGCGACATGCGTCAAAAGTGTTCCGCGACTCATTTCGTGAATTTTTCGCCACTGGGGAGATTCGCCCATCACTATTATTGACTGCTTACCTTTGTAAAATAATAAATAAATTAAAATAGTAACACTGCCAAGGAGGGTTACGTGTGTGGGTATGAATATCCCATACATATACATTGAAATATTCAGACAAGTTTCATTTCATTTAGGCAATATAGAGGACATCTGCTTTGACATTAACAAAGGAATCTCCAAACACTCGTCAGCAAGTGAAGCGGGGTGAACCCCTGATTGTTTATTCACGCAGGGGTTCGCCCCGCTTCACTTGCTGACGAGTGTTTGGAGACTCCTTTGTTCATATGCAATTCGGAGAGGTGCCGACCTCTCTTCCAAACACAGAGCGGAGGACTTGGAGAGGATGGGGAATCAGGAATCTTTGTTGCCTGCTTTGACATTATCACTGTGGGAATATTAAGGTAATGATTTAAATAACTTTATAATGGGCTGTAGAATTGTTCTTCCTTTGCCCTTTTCTTCTCATAGGCAGGATGACAAGACTCCCAGCTGGCTCCATTTGTGGAGGGTCTCAGTGTATATAGCCCCCTTCCCAATCCCAATATTTACACTGATGTATTAAAGAAGCATCATGACCCATGGATTTTCCACAGTAACAGTCAAAAATAAGAGAAAAATAAAGCTATCTGTACATCTTTGAAAGTTGGGAACTCCACTGGAAAAGCATATCTCCTGTTAGTTACTTAAGTGCATGCAAATGTACAGCTGAAAGTAAAATTCTTGTCCCTTCACCTAGTCAGCAGTTTATATGCCCATTCGTGGGCCTTCCCAAACTGCCTCCCAGACAGATTTCAGGCCAAGTTTGGCATTCTAGCAAATCCTATCGGCCTGTATATGCCACTGTTATGATCCAATAATTGGTCTGTGGTCAGATCTTTATGTGTAAGGCTGTAAGGCTTAAATGAATAAAATTATTATGCCTCTTATAAACAAGTGCTAAGCATTTTATACCTTTCACTGCATCTGGGCTCATTAATAGGAAAGAGCCTTTATGAAAGTGTAAATTTAACAATAAGTACAGTTAAAGGGATACTGTAATGGGAAAATATTTTTTTTTTCAAAATGCATCAGTTAAAAGTGCTGTTCCAGAAGAATTCTGCATTGAAATTTCTCAAAAGAGCAAACAGATTTTTTAATATTTCATTTTGAAATTTGACATGGGGTTAGACATATTGCCAATTTCCCAGCTGCCCCAAGTCATTTGACTTGTGCTTTGATAAACTTCAATCACTCTTTACTGCTGTACTACAAGTTGGAGTGATATCACCCCCTCCTTTTACCCCACCCAGCAGCCTAACAACAGAAAAATGGGATGGTAACCAAATAACAGCTCCCTAACACAAGATAACAGCTGACTGGTAGATCTAAGAACAGCACTCAATAGTAAAACCCATGTCCCACTGCATACTATTCAGTTACATTGAGAAGGAAAAACAACAGCCTGCCAGAAAGCAGTTCCCTCCTAAAGTGCTGGCACAAGTCACATGACCGGGGCAGCTGGGAAATTGACAAAATGTCTAGCCCCATGTCAGATTTCAAAATTTAATATAAAAAAAAATCTGTTTGCTCATTTGAAAAATGGATTTCAGTGCAGAAGGCTACTGGAGCAGCACTGATGTGTTTTGAAACAAACGTGTTTTCCCATGACAGTATCCCTAAACAATCCTTTGTAGTAAGGGCTTCAAATAGAATATATTGCTAAAAGAAAGCCTGAGATTCCTTCTGCATTTTCTCTCTCTCTCTCTCTCTCTCTCTCTCTCTCTCTCTCTCTCTCTCGGTGTGCAAACTTGGCAGCCATCCATGTTTAATGAAATATTGGCTAACTGAGACATTAAAACCAGCACTGGCAGCAAAAGGAGTTACGGGGGGCTGCCACTTTCCTTTTTTTTTTGTTAAGAATAGTTGCCTATGAAGGGTTAATGAGCAGTTAGAGTAAGAATTTGCTTCTCCAGCCTCTATGGAAATATTCAGTCTAAGGTTACTGTTGGGAGTGAAATCAAATTTCATCAGCAAGAGATGATTGACAGATGTGGGAGAGGCAGGGGAGACCTCTGGTCAGATGGGGAGTTTGTGGAAGTGAAGGACAACTGCCATTTTTTAAGAAATCATAACCTTTGTCTAAAAAGGCATCTGTTTTAGAGTTATATAGTTGCTTTGTCTGTTTAAGGAATCCATTAATGGACTGTACATATTCCATATACTTGATTCAATTATTGTACAAATTTGCAGTACTAACTCAGGTATGAGCCACTTTTACCAGGCATGTTATTATTGGTGTGCTTACATGGACATGTCCCTAAATTTAGCAAACGCATATATACGTAGTGATGCAGTATAGGGTTTTGTGTAGTGCATGATATACTTGGCATACCCTGACTGTGCTGGCTGTTAGCCTGTCTAAAAACATATGTGTGGGTGTATGCGCAGACATATTAATGACATTATGATGTTTCAACTATGAAGAGATCCAGCAGTTTACACATGCTCTCAGAAATGAATTGACAAACCAGGCAAAAGAACAGAATGAATGATTCCAGAGCTCTGCTGGCCATATTTGTAACTGAAATAAAGGCCTTCAATGCTTTGTACATCAGTTCTTATACTTGCTTGCTACTGAAAATGATAAATGCCCGCAGTTGTCAGCAGCAGTTATTGCGCAAATGAGAATGCCAGTGTGTGAAATACATCAGTAGAAAGAGGTGGTTTAAATAGCTGGTGATAAAGTACCCCTTACATCTTTTAGTGCAGGTAGTGCAAATGTGGAAAAGTGGCAAACTGAGAAAGAAAAAATATCTTAAAGGGATACTGTCATGGGAAATTTCTTTTTTTTTCCAAAATGCATCAGTTAATAGCGCTGCTCCAAATGAATGATCTACTGAAATCCATTTCTCAAAAGAGCAAACAGATTTTTTTATATTTCATTTTGAAATCTGACATGGGGCTCGACATATTGTCAATTTCCCAGCTGCCCCAAGCCATGTGAGTTATGCTCTGATAAACTTCAATCACTCTTTACTGCTGTACTGAAAGTGAGTGATATCACCCCTCCCTTTTTCCCCCCAGCAGCCTAAAAACAGAACAATGGGAAGGTAACCAGATAACAGCTCCCTAACACAAGATAACCGCTGACTGGTAGATCTAAGAACAGCACTCAATAGTAAAAAACCCATGTCCCACTGTGTTACATTCAGTTACATTGAGAAGGAAAAACAACAGCCTGCCTGAAAGCAGTTCCCTCCTAAAGTGCTGGCACAAGTCACATGACCAGGGGCAGCTGGGAAATCGACAAAATGTCTAGCCCGATGTCAGATTTCAAAACTGAATATAAAAAAATCTGTTTGCTCTTTTGAGAAATGGATTTCAGTGCAGAAGTCTGCTGGAATACCACTATTAACTGATGCATTGAAAAAAAAAAAAAGTAGTACCACAAATGTTTTTAAAAAACTGATGCATCAAAATTATTCAGATGCCCATTGACCTTAATGCATTTTGAGGAGTCTTGCATATAAAAATGTCAAATTATATTGTAGTACATACAACAGGGGTCCCCAACATTTTATGGTTCAGGAACCGGTGTCGAGGCAAAATAGTTTTCAAGGACAGGGGGGTGGGGGCTCCTGGGGTGTTGGCGTCCAGTTTGGGCATACTGGTGTCCAATTTGGTGCTCTGGTGTCCAATCCGGTTCTATGCCACGGCCCGGTGGTTGGGGACCCCTGACATACAGTATATTGTTATTTCCAGTACATGTATGGGATCCGTTATCCGGAAACCCGTTATCCAAAAAGTTCCAAATTACGGAAAGGCTGTCTCCCATAAACTCCATTATAATCAAATAATCCAAATTTTTTAAAAAAGATTTCCTTTTTCTCTGTAATAATAGCTTGTATTAAACAGATTAATCCTTATTGGAAGCAAAAACAACCTATTGGGTTTATTTAATGTTTACATGATTTTCTGGTAGTCAAAGTGTGAAGATCCACAATATGGAAAGGCCCATTATCTGGAAAGCCCCAGGTCCCGATGATTTGGGATGATAGGTCCCATACCTGTACAATCCTCAATCTTGGACCCAAATTATCATGTAGTAGTAGTTTTAGTAGTATGCACCAGGTGTGCATTCATTTACCTTTGTTATTATCTTACAATAGGTAAATGTTTATTATGTTGTTAAATGATATGAGCTCCCTTGGCCCTTCGTGACTGTAGCTATTTGCTTCTGCTTTAATAAATGTATGGGAAAAGGTTTTTTTTTTATTTATTTTTTTTGAAAAATGTATTTCTGCTGCCAGTACAACTGGGCTGTAAGTGAACTGCTGTTCCGGTACTTGACTAAGCATTTATTCAGGGATAAATTAGATTTTTACATATATTTGGTCAAATAAACTGTTTCAGGAAATGCAGGCTAATAATAGTCAGGAATAGTAAAGAAAAAAAAAAAGTCTGTTCAGTGAGATTATATCATCCCTGCATGGTTTTTAACTGTAACATATCCAGGGTGAATAAATGGGACTAAACAGATATACAGCAAATGCCCACCAGTTTGTTATTAGCAAACTGCAATAGCCCAGCTAAAACACAGTATGCACCATTGCACCATAGGAAGGCCACATAGATGGGGCATGCATAGAAATGTGGGGAGATGGGTCAGATGTTCAGTGCCATAGACTCTATGGGAGAAGGCCTTGCATAATTCAGATCTTTAGGGATATTGCATTTCCAGATAAGAGACCCCTCTACTCTGTATTACAGCACTGTCTTAGGGCAAATAGCTTCTCGTGTAAAATAAGTCCTACCTTTATTTACTGCCTGCTTTGTTACAATTACCTGCAATTCAGGGTATATTTGGCAATACAAAAATATTGATTTCACCCTTCGAATTTTATTCAAATATTCACTTTTCACATTTTTTCTTATTCAATACAAACAAATAAAAATAAATAATTGTTACTGGTCCTTTAAGTGTATACTTGATAGTACGAAAAATATTGATTTCACCCTAATTTTTGTGTTTCAAGTATGTGGTCTCCACTTTTTCTGGAAACACAATACAGGTCTTCCTATGTTTTTTCCCTATTAATACTCCAACATTGGCATCAATCAATATTGTCCAGGTAGCCCTATTCAAGTTCAGAAAGATTAAAATTCTGGGTATACAGATTCCCCCGGGAGCCCCCCTGACTTGGATGGATTCTGTTCTCAAGCTAGCTTGGTTATTAGTACTCTGATCTTGAGCAGAACCACCTGATTTGTTATAAGAGCAGTTTTCTTTTATTTTCCTATGCAGTGGAACGATATCTATATGTTCTCCTATTGATAGCGCCCTTTTATTCACATAAGTTCTTTTTTTTTTTTTTTGTAAACCCTTTATTTAAACATTTCTGTGGAATTATGGGGCACAGAAAAAAGAAGGGGAGGGGGGATGGGGGGAAAGAATGTGCAAACACATAATTGCAGCAGTATAGGGTTTTAAGTCTTGTCATTTTTAAAACATATATTTTAAAATACCGATGCATGCTCAAAAAATACATTAGATCCGGAGAGAGCTCAATGGTTTCTTATTTCTAATCTATGCATATTTAGGTTTTATCAACTGACTCGGTTATATCTCTTGATGCATGGGTTTGAACAGAGCCGTAAAGTATTTGGTTGAACAAGTTTATTTTTATTTTAGTTTGGTTCTTGTTATAAGTTTGGTGAAATTAATCAATGGGGACCATATTTGCCAATATTTTATATTTTTATTGTGGGAAATTGCTGTGATCTTTTCCATTTTCCTGGTTTCTTCCATCAAAAGTATCCATTCTAGGCATGTTGGAGGTTCTGTGTCCCCCCACCAGCCCAATAAATAGTGACTGTCTATATAGCAACTTACAGTAGCCCCTCTGGCATTTACCAGAACCAACAGATTGCAGTCCGGGCCTGTAATTTAAGAATAATATCCAATCTTGCTCACCTTTTCCATATGATTGCCAGATTAGCCACACAATTCAAGCAGGCCAGAGCTAGCCATGTGCATACTGTAGGTTGGGAGCAGTTTGTGCAGAGACTTTCCTTATACATGTCAATATAATAATGCCACTTAGGTTCTGTTGTGCTGCTTGTGTGACTTTTGGACCTACCTGTTTATTATAAGTAAATTACCCCGGTTTATTTTAATCCTAATGCATGTTCCTGAAGCATCTGCATTGTGATTATCACAGACAGCTGCATGAGATAATTTAGCACGTTATTGGGACCTAAATGTAATGTATCTAAAGATGACACGAAAGTAGATTTTAATATTTGCATATTCTTACATTTACCTATGTTTATTAAAATGAATATTAAGGTTAGTGCTGGGTGCTTTGCCGAATTTCCTGAGAAATGTGAGAAAAGGCGAAAAATTTGCGAAAATCTCAAAATAGGAAAATTCACGAAAAATTTGTGAAATTTTACAGTTTTCACGAAAAATTTGTGATTTGTGAAATGTACCCGTTTTCATGAAAAATTCATGCAATTTGAACTACTTCACTATAAATTCGTGAATTTCAAGCAATTTCACTATATATTCGTGAATTTTGAACTATTTCATAAAAATCGTGAAATTCAAACGTTTTCACTATAAATTCGTGAATTTCAAACATTTTCACTATAAATTCGTGAATTTCAAACGTTTTCACCATAAAATCGTGAATTTCCAAAATCGGAAAATTAATGCCGGCGAATTTTCTCTGGCAAATTTTCACGGCCAGTTCGTGAATTCATTTGCCGCAGGAATTTGCCGCGAATTCGAGTTAGGCAAATAAATTCGCCCATCACTAATTAAGGTGTTTTTACATTTATTTTGGTTAACAGATAAGCCTTGATTATCTGTTTCCAGCATGAACCAGATTATGCTGTATTTTAATTAAGATTTACGTGCTGCTTAAAAAGAGAGAAAGGGAGATTAATGTGGTGGTATACAGACAGTACGACTTGACTTCTCTAGACTCATCAGAACATGACATGTGGCAAGTTCCCTGCACTCATTCCTGCTGTCAGTAACAAGATATGAAAAATGGACTTTCTTCCATGCAGCCAGTATAGCTTTTAGGTAGATAAAATTACATTACATATCATTTGTTTATGTAACATTTGCAGATTGCAGTACATTTAATTTAGCTGTATATTCTGTATTGTGCAAATATTTTTTTTTAATGTAACGTTTAAATGAAGTCATCACCAGCTAAAAATAAATGGAATAACCTCTTGCAATATAGATATACAGTTTCTGAGGTGAGTGAGAGCGGCTGTAAAGTCTTACACAGCTGTTGAACCTCTTGAGAGGAAGGGGCATAGCTGCACAGCTAGAAGGTGCTCTCGCTGGGACAATGCAGTCTTTTGCAAGCACATTTTGTAAGGGGCTGCAAGGCTCACCATGGAAACTATTAAAGAAGAATTTTTATTGCAGATACAATTAAGGGACGCCATAACTGACCTTTTTTGTGTTAATATTGTGTGCTCTGCCCAATTCTATCATGTTGCTGGCCAGAAAAAATAAATGTTATTTAGATTTCACTTTTATTTCTGTTTTTAGTTTGTTGCTTATGTTTATCTGTTGTCACATTTAACCCTTTTAGGATATGGGCAGACAGGCAGATTCTGGGAGATTTGTCGCTTGTTGACTAATCGCCTCTTCTCCCCGAACTGCCTTCTTCCTGCCTTCTACCTGCTTGGCTCGTGAAGCAACTTCGGCCAATTTCGGAAATTGAAGTACCACGAGTGCATTACGCTGGTGTTTTCTCATTCAAGCAGGTGAAAGGCAGGAAGCAGGAAGTTCGGGGAGATTTTCGCCCCACAGAAGAGGCGATTAGTCGCCAAGCAACTAAATCTCCCCAAATCGGCTTGTCTGCCCCCTTAGTACTAGGTAATTTACAACACTGTTACAACAGTGTGCTGCTAAATCAAAGTTCCAACAATCACTTAACAAGGGTTAAACAGATGCATGATAGCTAGGGACAACAACATCTATTTTGGGTACAAAATGCCTTTAAATTTATAATGGGATTTGTCAGTTTCCCCTCTACTCTCCTTCCCATTGGTGTTTGGGTCTTTAATTATCAATATTGTGTTGTAATTGTTCAAGCTTATCATTAAGGGGCAGATTTACTAATGGTCGAATTTCGAAGTGAAAAAACTTTGAAATTCAGCCATCGAAAAAAAAATTTTTGAGGGTCATTTTCAATCGAAAATGGACCTAATTTGATCGAATAGTTTCATTTTCGATCGAATTTAAATTTTTCGAATCGTTTGAATGCAGTGTTCGATTAGAACAATTTCAGCCAAAATCCTTCAAACTGTCAGGACTTCTAAGAGGTCCCCCATAGGCTAAAATGAGCCTAAAGTTGGGCAGATATGGTCTGCATCATTCTGAAAATTAATTATAAGCAAACTTTCCTTTTGAAAGGACAATATACTGTACATCTGATTTCATAATTCATCTGACATATAAGCAGGGAGCATCCGTTTTTTTTTGTACTTGTAGGTTTCTCTCTGCTGACTGGATAAAGAGCTGTTCAATTTCATACATCAGTATTGTCTCTGCAGCTTTCCCCTACTGGGTGTTGTTCTGTTATTTGGAAAGGACTTGCAGCCAGCATACAACAGGTAACTTGTGATACTAAAGGTATCAATGTAATCCTTCAACCACAATAACTTTGAACTGAGCACATTTTTTCCTTTTAAAAAAATCTCAAGAGAAAATACGGCCCATAGTGTTAGAGAACAAGTGATGCCAAATTGTCAGTTCTGACTGATATTTAAGCTAATCAACAGCATGGAAAATAATAGAGAAGCTAAGCCGTATAATTTGAGGCAGTGAATGTGGGGAGGGTTTGATGCCTGTGGGAGCCATCATCTAAATAATAAAAATAAAGAGAGCTGTACAAATCCAGCTCATAGTCAGTAATAATAGTAATAAGAAATAGAGAGAAAAAAATATCAATACACTTTAAAAATATAAATCAGTACATTGTACTTAAAAAAGAAAAATCACTGCTATCAGGCAAGATCTCCATACATTGAAATGGGTTAGTGGTTTCCCTTTTTAAAGGCCAATAATGTATTACATATGTTTCATTTCTTCTACAGAATGATACCATTTTATCATGCTAATAGGATCCTTTGATTTCCAGTGAATCATATATCTGAATTCTGTGTCATATAATCTGTATTGTTTTAAATGTGCCAGTTTGCACTAAACATAATTGCAAAATTATTTTAAAAGTCAAACCAAATGTTTCTCTCTTTCACATCTCCAGCTTATATCTGATGTACCATAGATGTTATGCAGCAAATGTGTTTTATACCACCCTGACATAAGTGTTTAACCTGACTTTTGCGTCATCATAATATATTACGACATTTAAACAAAATGGATAACAGATAAGAAAATATATTTTCAAAACAATTAATTTGATGTTTAAAAAAAAGAAAGAATGTGTAATGGTAGATAGGGTTAACAACATTTGTTTTTAATAAAGTATCCCAACAAGCAACCTATGTTGAGGGAGGTCAACAAAAATCAAGTTGATGTCAGTGAGTAAGGCACATACTGTAGGGAGGTGTTGTGAAAGGCTATCACTTATTATTGCCACTAGATGATCTTGTTTACAGAGGACATGAGAATTTAGCTTTTGATACTATGAATTTGAATATTCAAATGATTTTTTCTAAACAAGGAGCTTATCAATCTGTCTGTTCAGTCCCGGACTGGCAAAATGAAAGCTGTAAGACGTCATAGACATAGTCACTATTTTTGGACTGGTGGAGGGGGGCTCATTGGCCTCTTTGTCTCTGAGTGATTATTTGGCCCTTGTTTATAGCCCGATGACATTAGCCTTAGATTTTGGGTGCCTGACAGTTGTCCCAGGCCTGCAGGGTTTTGTGTGTAAGGGGGGGGGGGGCAGCCATACTTTTACT
>CM044438.1:49128550-49185965 GCA_024363595.1 Xenopus borealis | reverse complement strand
GGGGGGCCCTGTCGCAAATGTTTTTTAAAAATATATTTTTTGGAGCCCCAATTTTTTTAACTTGTAAGGGGGACCCTGTTGCCAATGTTTTTAATTAAAAAATTTTTGGGGCGCCAATTTTTTTTTAACATGTAAGGGGGCAATGACCATCAATAGCTTTTTATAACGTGTGAAAGGGGGTTACTTTGTGTGATCTTTTAACTGTGATGTGGAGTGGGCGGGATCTGAGTCGAGGCTTGGACGCCAGGGCATTGTACGGGGCCCCGTGATTTCTAATGGCGGCCCTGACGGTGATTATGTGCGTGATTTTGTGGAATGCTGTCACAAGTATTCAGATAAACACTACAACAAATCATGTTTGCCAGCAGTCAGTAATAGGGTTCAGCTGAAGGAATCTGCTGGTCACCCCAGCACTGGTACATTTACGTACGTCTGAATGGTTCCTGTGTGCCTGCTGAACATGGTCCAGTGATTTATCAAGCTGCTGCTCTAAAATAAAGCTACTTGCTGTTATGAAGCCACTGTGCTGTCTAGAATAATAAATGTTGTTTGGGGATATTATCCTTTACCCTTTGGATCCCGGTGAAAATGTCTGTCTAACCCTTTTGTTATCGCTGTATACTTTCTCAGTTAGATCTGCATGATTGCAGCTTTTACGAAGCTTGTTATTGCTAATTAATGCCAGCCCCAAATCAATTCAAATCCACTGTTATTCTCCATGAATCCAGTGTTCAATTTTAACACATGCTAAGAAACGGAACACAGTGGAAATGTGTATATAGCTATAGAGGAAGCTGGGCATTTCCACCTGTCTGCGAGTCAAAATATAGAGCTGACAAATTAAAATGTATACTTTATATATATATATATCAATAACTTTACATAGATGCGGGACTTGGTTTCTTTTACGTTGTTATAGGACCAGTTAGCCACTGCAATCTAATCTAAGAACAGCACTCAGTAGTAAAAACCCATGTCCCAACTTGCACATATAGCAAAACTTTGTGAAACATTTGCCGCAACGTAAATGTATTCTTTGTTAGGCTTTTATTGCATTGCATTGCAATTCTTAATTGTGCATTCCAAACCTTTGAAACCTTCTCTGAACTTTTGCAAAAAAATGGCTTTCGATTGGAAAATGCCATAACTTACGCTGCAAATATTCGCAAAAACAATTTGGACTTTATGAGGAAGTCATTGAGGTCTTTAATCTGTCACAATGGCTCAAACCTGGCTGCTCAAGCCCACAAAGGTGTTTGTGAATGTGTTTTCCACTAACAAAGCACATTACATTCCCCCATTAGAATCTAAGGAAGTGGTAATTGCCAGTTAGTGATGGAAAGGTTAAAGCCTTACATCCAACTTCTAATTATAATATGTTTCTGGAAGTCAGTCTATTAATTAATGTGCTTGAAGTAGGATTCCTGCATAGGTAAATGACAAGGGAGAGCTAGAAACAAATGAGCAATGCATGTGCTGATTTGGCCAGATAGCAAACAAATCTTTTCCTGATAGTTCCGTTAATTGTTAATAGATTTTTGACCATATTGTTGTTAATATGGGTTAATATGAGTGCAGAGGGTCCATTTTTTTATTTCTGTCTCATGTGGGCACTGCTTCACTACAACCCTACTTTATAATCTAAATACTGTCTAATAATGAACAGCAATTATTTTTTTTAGATATTGCTCCCATTATTTTCAGCTTCTCTCAGGTTACCCCCATAATGTCCAAAAAGAGGGGAAGCATTTGAAAGTTGTAATCTTGGTAAAATCCAGTTGCAGGTACAGCATGGCCCTGGTATAAATGGCTAATAAGTTGTAATTCTAATGTACGTAATCAAGTAAAAGTGACCCTATGACTTGCCAGTCCTGGAATGATTTTGCTGAAGTTAATCAGGATAATATATAGGCTGATAACAACAGTTTTAGTTGAAGTCGGGATATTTTTGCAGGTTTTGCCATAATGACCTTTTTTAATGGGGAAGAGAAAATATCAGTTTGATGTACAGTATGTCTGCCTGACTTATGTGGTTTTTTTTACAACATATAAATGGTTAATCTGTCATTGTTTAAATGTTTTCATTCTGTTTTGGGCCACACAGAGTTGTCTATGTCCTATGACAGATCACATGTAGGTTCAGTCTTTTGATATAAAGCACCTCAATAGCAGATGTGCTATACATGGGGTTATTGCTTTTTACTCTAGTGGCAACTAAATAGTAAGGGAAATTGCTGAAAATAAAGGTTCTTCCTCTGCAACAAATCACCCAATTAAGTATTTATTGTGCCAATTGCTTATAGCCACTTCTGTGCATATCTTTTCGGCGACGCTTGCCTGCTGCCCAGTAAGTGTCACGCGTCTAACTAAGTAATTATTTGATTAGAGTGCGTCTAATTATGTGGAGCCTTCTGGGATATAGTTAGTGAGATCGTAAGACCTGGATGGTACAGAACATAATATTCTGTACCAAGAAACCAACTGGGTAAACACCACACTACTTCCACTACTGTGAGTTCTGAAGCTGAGACATTCTAAGGGCCCTTACACACGGGCGTTTTGGACCTGCGCTCCCCTGCGTTGCGTTTGGCTGCGTTCAGCCGCAGGGGAGCACAGGTCTAGACGCACCTCATTCTTTTCAATGAGGGTGTACCCACGAGATGCGTGTAAGCGCCGAACGCAGGTTCAGACGCAACATGCTGCATTTTTCCTGCGTTTGGCGCCTACATGCGTTCGTGTGAGTACAGCCCCATTGAAAATAATTGAGTGCGTCTATACCTGCGCTCCCCTGCGGCTGAACGCAGCAAAACGGAACGCAGGGGAGCGCAGGTAAAAACGCCCATGTGTAAGGGCCCTAACAATGATTTTCTGCTGGCTGGCTGAGTGTGATGGGAAGTAAATGTTAGTGATAGCTAGGACGCTGTATGTTCTGGACAGCTGGTTTGGGAGCACAGAAGCTGGGTAACTGCTAAAACCTGATGCTGGCACACAATAGGTTACTCCCTCTGTCTGGTAGTGAAAAGGCTTTAACAGAACACTGACCGCTGATGCATTTCTAGAAACACAACAATGCACTGAGCGGCATGTTTATAAGAACAGTGCCAGTCATGCGCCATCAGTTAATGACATGTGTATTTGGGACGGTGGGTGGGGAGATGTCGGCATTCTGCGTGCTTCTCCTCTAACAATACAGCTCATTTACAAAAAAATGTTTATGTGAAGTGCTTGTCAGTTGGCATTTTTACTGTCTCACTAACCCAAAGGTAAAATATAAAGGCATGTCTTTTTCTCTGTGGCCTGTTGTCACTGCAAGAGTCCCTCCCTTGTTAACTTGATAAATAATTTTACTAGCGGGAATCTGCTGAATTTTATGCACGCTGTCTATTTTCCACTCACTGCGAATAAATTGCAACACTCAGAGGGCACTAAAATTCCAAACACACGGTATTCTCCCACTTTGCAGCTGATGGTATGAAATATTTATTTCATCTTCTCGTTCTAATTTAATAAAAGACAGCAAATGCTTCACAATTAGTTTTGAATGAGAGGAGTTTTTATGATGTATATTTTTATTCCTAAAATGATTTTCAGCTGCTGTTTTTTTTATGGCCGGCTTCTGAGGTTGAAGCACAAGGGTATAACTTTTCACAGAGCACAGCATATGACTACGTATGATTTGTATTGCTGAGTATTTGCTTAAGACAGGAGAAACAAGCATATTATAGGTGTTTTAATTGTTTAGTGAAACCTGCTTTTATGATTGTTACTAAAGTCTATTGTAGAGTGATTTCATGTAAACACTCATGTAATAACTGAAAGTCAGACATTGGTATCCATCGCAAGCCATAAAAAACAGTAACTCCCTTCTTGCCTTGTTCAGGTCCGGACTAGGATTAATAATAGGCTCTGGCATTCCAAGTACAGGTATCCAGAAAGCTCTCCCTTAGGGGTATATTTATCAAAGAGTGAAGTTAAGAGTGAAATTCCGCCACTAGAGTGAAATTCTGCCACACTCCATTCATTTCTATAAGATTTTTAAAGGCGTATTTATCAAAGGGTGACATTTCACTTTCACCCATTGATAAATATACCAAAATCCCATAGAAATGAATTAAGAGTGGCGGAATTTCAATTCTTATCTTTGATAAATTTACCCCCTAGTGTCCATTTTATCCAAATAATCCTTTTAAAAATGATTTCCTTTTTCTCTGTAATAATAAAACAGTACCTTGTTCTTGATCCCAACTAAGATATAATTAATCATTATTGGAGGCAAAACTAACCGATTGGGTGTATGTAATGTTTACATGATTTTCTAGTAGCCTTGAGGTATAAAATTAGTGAAAGATCTTGGGAAAGCCCATATCCCAAGCATTTTGGATAACAGGTCCCATACCTGTACACAGAGGCCCAAGCACCCCCCCCACCAGCCCAATAAATAGTGACTAGTCTATGGCAACACTACATTATATTATTTTTTTGGTGTTACTGTTCCTTTAAAGCTAATGCCAACTGTTTAGTATAGGTTCTAGTTTTAGAACTCCTGCTCTCTTCTGCCTGCCCTATGTTCCCTGTGTGTTCCACACTCTGTCTGCTCTATGGTCCCTGTACGTGCCATACTCTGCCTTCTCTATGCTCCCTGAGTGTGTTATACTCTGACTGCTCTATGGTGCCTGTGTATGCCATAATCTGCCTGCTAAATGGTCCTTGTGTGTTCCATACTCTGCCTGTGTTTGCCATACTTCACACTCTGTTTGCTCTATGGTCCCTGTGCGTGCCATACTCTGCCTGCCCTATGCTCCCTGTGTGCTATATTCTGCCTGGGCGTGCCCTGCTCTGCATGTGGAACATAAGCCTGGTATTTGTTTTGGGGGTTTGATAGCATTTGAAAATTATTGTTAGGGCACATGTTAGGGCACATGTTTCATCATGTGCTGGGGGAGCTGTGTTATCCACACTGTAGGAGTTGGCATAACAATTTAAATGAACAGTTCAGGGTAAAAATAAAAACTGCAAAATAAAAAGTTTCTAGTATAGTTAGTTAGCCAAAAATGTAATGTATAAAGGCTGGAGTGACTGGATGTGTAACACAACAGAACACAACACAACTTCCTGATTTTCAGCTCCCTAAATCTGAGTTAGTCAGCGACTTGAAGGAGGGGCACATGGGACATAACTGTTCAGTGAGTTTGCAATTAATCCTCAGCATTCAGCTCAGATTCAAAAGCAACAGTTGTGACCAATGTGGCCCTCCCTCAATTCACTGATTGGTTATTGCCTGGTAACCAGGGTAACCAGTCAGTGTAAACCAGTGGTCCTCAAACTTGGCCCTCCAGCTGTTAAGGAACTACAAGTCCCACAATGCATTTGCCTGACTGTGGCTGTCAGACCCCATCATTGCATTGTGGGACTTGTAGTTCCTTAACAGCTGGAGGGCCAAGTTTGAGGACCACTGGTGTAAACCAAGCTGAAAAGCAAGAAGTAGTGTCCTGTTCTGTTAGACTTATAAAGGGGAATGTAATATATGTCGGTAAGGCAAAAACTATTCGCAATGCGAAAAGTTATGCCTCTGTGCGAACAATTTATAAACTAAAATCGAAATTTTAACATTTTTCTCTATAATAATAAAACAGTAGCTTGCACTTGATCCAAACTACGATATAATTAATTCTTACTCCTTTCTGGAAGTAATATTATATATTATTTAATATTTATGTGATTTTCAAATATTCTTAAGGTGTGAAGTTCCAGAAAGACCCATTATCTGGAAAAGCCCCAGGTCCCAAGCATTCTATATAATAGGTCGCATAACTTTACCACATATGTTGGACAGCACTGTACTTGCTCAATAAAGTATTTCTTATATTCTTTATAAGAAATATATAAATAACTTTGCCCCACTACTAGTTCTCTTTAAAAGGGTTGAGCGCCTTTGAATGACCTTTTAGTATGATATAGAGAGTGATATTCTGAGACAATCTGCAGACATCTGAGACCGTTTCAATTTTGTATTATTTGTGGTTTTTGAGTTATTTAAATTTAACTTTGTTAACCATGCATTGATTTGAATAAGAGACTGGTATATAAATAGGGTCTGAATAGAACAATGTGAGAACACAAGTAGCAATAACTATACATGTGTAGCCTTACAGAGCATTTGTTTTTAGATGGGGTCAATGACCCCCATTTGAAATCTGGAAAGAGTCAGATAAAAAAGGCAAATCATTTTAAAACTTTAAAAAAGTAAAAAATGAGGACCAATTGAAATGTTGTGGAACTGACTATTCTATTACATACTGAAAGTTAACTTGAAGGTGAACCACCACTTTAACATTACAGTACACAGTACAGTACAATACATATCCCTGAACACTAAGGTATGTTTTTCCTGTGCTAAAGTTTCTCAGCTGAACATTATTCCTTGAGAGAAATGGTTGTGAGTATTGTGAGTATGCTATAGTCGTACTTAGCGTGTCCAGTAAATTAATCCAAAAAAACCTTACAGTTTACAAATTGCAGGCATTTGGATTTGATATCACGTTCTTTATGTCCTGTGCATGTTAGCTGTACAAGAACCACTAAAGTATACTTAGAACCAAGTGTGGGATGCTATTCTGGAGAGGTCATTTGTAGACTGAGTTATAGTGTGAAGTACGTCAGCAAAGGGACCAGCATTGGAATAGGATAGGATAATAAATGAGAGGTTAAGGAAGCAGCTTTGAAAAATATAGCTACTTACTGTGTTTGCAAGTTATGCTGCTATGATCTCAGCTAACCCAGAGGGTATCAGCTTTCCCTTGGGTGAGGATTGGTCTAGCCTGGGCCTTTAGTGAAATCCATCCTATTTTCTCTGACCTTGATACTGATACCAAGCACAGAATTAACCTCTTAAGACTTGAGCGAACCTTGGGGGTTATGACCTCTTGTACTTTGCTATTTATTTTAGCTGTTAGAAAATGCAGTTCTAAAATGAGCTATTCTAATATAAAGAGAGATTATTGTACAAGGTGATACATGGAGAAAAAGGAATAATTTGATTATCTGATTAAATGAACTGCAATGTAAACAAACCAGAATGGTGACACCACCAGTTTCATATGTGTGAACCTCTTGGTTATTATTGGACCCAAGGCAATTTTTAAAAAAGGGATTAGATGTACATGTACTTTCACACTTAAAATCATGTTTCAAATTTCAAATCATGTTGTAAATTTTTTTTTCTATATACTCAATAATGACTCCAGTGCCAGCATGCCCTATATAAAGTGGGTATTGGGTCATTTTGGTATATAAATTTTTTTTTATTAAGTCACATGCATGGTAGGGCTGGCCCAGCGGGACACCAGTAACCACCCCCAGGTAAAAAATACCCCATTTCCCAATCAAATTAGAAAATAAAAATCTCTTGATGCGTGGAGCAAGGGCAGTGGCATCAATACGTGTGCGCCCGGCGGCGCTGTAATAGGTGGCGGGGGTCGGAGGGAGATTGTCGGCGGGGGGCCCTGGAAGGCAGTCCTGGTGGACTCAGGCCTCCCCAGTCTGACCCTGGTCAAATGTAATTTATTTCCATTGTTTTGATATTAATTGTAACTGTTGCGGACTAAAATATTGGATACAAACAACATGCGATTATTTATTTTTTTTCACCAGGGTACTGGTCCTTTCGGCAAGTAACATTTTTATAGATCATATTACCTGAAACTTTTAGAAGGAGTGCGGAAACTCCTGTGGGACTGATGCGCAATATAGAGCAGGGCTCATTCCATGTTGCCCCTAAACTTATTTGGGTTTATGTAAAAAGGTGGATAAGAAATAAAGAAAAAATCTTTTTCTTTTAGACAGACTGATTCTACATACTAAAAGGAAACCGTGAAAGTCTGCCTTAAGCTGGCCATACACAAAGAGACCTGCTCGTCTGGCAACATTGCTAAATGAGTGGATCTTTTCCAGATATGTCCACCAATGACTAGGATTGCCACCCAGCCAGTATTTTACCGGCCCATTGGAGCAATGGGCTCCAACGGTCAAAATATTGATCTTGGCCAGAAATCGACTGGGAAGACTTGTCGGGAGCCCCCATACACAGGCAGACTAAGCTGCCGAATTGGTCTAAAGGACTGATACTGGCAGCTTTTTCTGCCTATGTATGGCCACCTTTAGACTCACAGTAATATATAGCCCCTCCCTCTCCTTGTTTGATTTTCAAGTGATGGACTCTGGAACTTGAAGTTCTTCTTCTTTTCACAGTGGGTGATTCACAGAGTCTCTGAATCTCTAAACCTTGAAATATCTCTATCATACCATACTTTTGGTCATCCACCACCTGCACACAACACCTCTTTCCAACATCTCTCTGTCATTCTCCTCTGCCCAGCTGTCTCTGTTCATAATAGCACGTCTCTTAATAACTGAATATCTGTGACTCCCCAGGCTCTGTATGCCCTGTGATATAGATCTATATTGTTATGTCTTACCATTTTCCCATTAGTATTCAGCAGGATATAGCCTCACCAGTTTGTCTGCCCATCTGCAGCAGCATTGGTGCTATCTATTTTACCATCTCTTCTGTCATTTTCCCTAGCAGTTTTTCTCTGCAGCAATTGAAATACTTGTCTATTTGCAGAGATAATGTATACCTTACTGTGCAGTTGGACTGTGACCTTGGAAGTCTGTCACCTGTATAAGGACACTAGATATGACCTTTTCTATATATATATAGTTATTCAGATCTTTGCTGACTTATGAAATCTTTGCATTTCACAGTACAGTAGGTAGTGCATGCATACGAGTCATTTTAATAAAGAGGCAATTATCAAGATCCCACAAGACAAGCATCACCCATTTCATCTGCAGTACTTTAAATAAAACAATATCCGGACTACTTGTTATCACTATTTCTAACTCTGTCTTGGAAAAAATGTCCTATGTTTTTATGATAAACTTGATATCTTGTCCAGAAGGATTCTTTCTTCTTCTAACATCTGGAGGTGGACTGCAAAGCTCTCTTTGCTTGTTTCCCAGCACTGAACACTGATGTTTTATTAGTTTTCTCTCCCTATTATAGGAGTTTTCAAAATCAGGTGCCCATTAATTTTTATGGCAACCATCCCCACCAGAATGAACATTTTTATTTTCTGCATTATATTGTTGTTGTTATTAGTAGTAGTAGTGACAGTAGTAATAGAAGTAGTATCAAAGCAGAAGCAACTCAATATCACTGAAATGTAGTCACTCCTATGCCAACATTATTCTAGTTCACCAGAAACTAGATAAAGTGTATATAAAGGTCAGCACATGGATTTCTAAATCTTATTTATAAGAAGGCTCTATAGTATCAAATTATGCACTGTTGTGTTAACCTTACCCCAATCTGTCTTAGTCTAGTTCAAACGTTTTGACCTGACTGCATCCAGACCCCTGGACTATTTACAACCCACCCTAATTACTTTTATTACATTCTACAAGTTATCTCTGTCTATCTGTAACTTTCTAATTCATTGCCCATAAACCCTTTTTCAGTGATCTATTTGTATATATATAATGTGCCTTTTCAATGTTCATTTGTATTTAGCCTGACGAAGGGGCCTGTGTGCTCCGAAAGCTTGCAATTGTTACTTATTCAGTTAGCCAATAAAAGGTATCACCAAACTTTACATTTTATACATTTTTTTCGAATGGCTAACACGGTACTACATCTCAATACTATAGTATTTCTGTATAATTCTCTTTACAATAGATCATGTCTCACATTCTGTTTATTAATGGACTATTGGAAGGAACTCATCTGCCATATCAGGCCAAAGAATACAACATTTACCAGCAGAACCTCATTTGGGCATTCACATATAAAATATTTTCATTACATTGCAGACCCTATGTTTGTTGGGCATACTTCCTCTAGATATAAACTAACAAGATATGAATGGATGTCCAGAGAAAATACATTTCCTGCAATTAGTTCAGGCATTCCATCATAAAGGCTAGACACTCAAGAATGATTCTCTTGGAAAAGGTTTTCATTCTCATTTTCTTATGATTTTAAAATTTGGGTTCACTTAGGCAGGGGCTGGCTCTGGGGAGGAGAAAACAGCTGAGAAAACAGAGACTGCCGTGTAGTCATGGAGATAGCCAATCAAAGCTGAGAAAGGAGATAAGGCACAGGTTAAACTGATTATAATAGTTAGCTCTGTAGTATACAATGGGATTCCTCAGAAGGTACGGAACGCATATTAGGACATCGTTGCGTAAAATCGCAGTCCTATATGCGCTCTCGTACGGCTGGGGAATGCGGCGTCCAAGCTTTTAATACTCACCCTTCCAGCGAATCTTCAGTAGGGGATGGGTCTTCGCTCCTCAGTCTTCCGATGTCAGGCCTCCCTCCTCGCTTCTCAGCCCTCCCACCTCAGCAGTCAGCCAATAAAAAATCAGTCCTCCTTCCTCAGCCCTCCCTCTTCGCTACTCAGCCCTCCCACCTCATTCGTCAGCTAATCAAAATCAACCCTCTCTCATCAGCCCTCCCTCCTCGCTACTCAGCCCTCCCACCTCAATCCTCAACTAATCAAAATCAGCCTCTCATCAGCCCTCGCTTTGACGTGATTGGCCCACTAAAAACTGCTAAGACGCGATTGGCTGTGAAGAATGGAGGCAAATATGGAACCGCTGACTATTGAGGTGGGAGGGCTGAGTAGCGAGGAGGGAGGGCTGATGAGAGAGGGTTGGTTTTGATTAGCTGACGAATGAGGTGGGAGGGCTGAGTAGCGAAGAGGGAGGGCTGAGGAAGGAGGACTGATTTTTTATTGGCTGACTGCTGAGGTGGGAGGGCTGAGAAGCGAGGAGGGAGGCCTGACATCGGAAGACTGAGGAGCGAAGACCCATCCCCTACTGAAGATTCGCTGGAAGGGTGAGTATTAAAAGCTTGGACGCCGCATTCCCCAGCCGTACGAGAGCGCATATAGGACTGCGATTTTACGCAACGATGTCCTAATATGCGTTCCGTAAGAAGGTACAATATCTACTGTGTGTCTTGTGCCTGAATGGCTGCACCCATGGCTACACAGCAGTTTGTTTGCATAAACTATAGTAGTGTTCAGGATCAAATTGGACTAGTGCAACACCTGGAAAATACCTGATGGGTCCCAACGGGGGACCAAACTGACCATGGCAGCCTGCAACACTGCTACTTCCTAATCTCCCCCTGCCCCATTCACAGCACATGAAGATAAGGTACCATTGGCAGTGGAGGAAGGGGGGTAGGCGGACTGTGGCTGTGGCAGGGGGGCCCATGGGCCTCTGGGGGTAGAAAGGGTTAAAGGGCCTTGAGGCTGCAGCCCCTCAGTCCAGTGGTAGTGTTTCTGAAACAAACACACCAGTTTCGCCAGTGCAAGCTAACAAAACATTATATCGTCATTCCTTAAAAAATTAAAGGAACAGTGACACCAAAAAATGAAAGTGTTTTAAAGTAAATAAAATTTCATGTAGTGTTGCCCTGCACTGTTAAAACTGATCTGTTTGCTTCAGAAAGACTACTATAGTTCATATAAACAATCTGCTAAGTATCAATGGTGGGAATTGAAAAAAAAAATATGTTCTACAGAGCTTATCTGCTCTCTGCTGTGTAACTTGAGCCTTTCTCTTTAAATGGCTGCCCCCATGGCTACACAGCAGCTGATTTATATAAACAACAGTAGTTTTTCTGAAGCAAACCCTGCAGTTTTACCAGTGCAGGGCAACATTGCATTATATTTTTATTACTTTAAAATAATTTCATTTTTTGATGCTACTGGTCCTTTAAATTTTGTGGTTTTACTATTCCTTTAAGATTGGATGTATGGTATTTGGAATTTTTGCCTGGGCACACAAAAACTGGCAAACATGGCAAGGCAGTATTGTTAGCTTTCAGTGTCTTTGATTATCATTTAGTTCTTCTTAAATTTTATTTGTTTATTGTGAATATAGTCGGTTTAAACAGATCTAGGTATCTACAGTCAGTTGGTGTGAAGCTCCAATATTTTTTACCACGCTCTGAAATTTAGATTGAATCGGGATGTATACTTAACATATACATATCCCTTGGTTCAACGCAGGTACATACACATGAACCCTATTCCTGGCTGTAGCATTAAGAATATTGTTATTCCTTCACTTACTAGGGGGCAGATTTATGGCCAAAACTGACAAATTTGACTAGAGACCTATTCAAATTCGATTCAAGATTTAAAAAAAAAAAATTCTAATTCTAATTTGATTTTCAAGCTTAATTCAACTATTCGCCACCTAAGACCTGTCATACTGCTGTTTAAGGGGCCGATTCACGTGAAATGATCGAAGTTTGATCGAATTCGATCGAATACCGATCTTACAAATTTTTCATGACAACGTAAAGTGAATTTTGGCCTATTCGATCATCGAATATCGAATAGATCGAATGGATCGAATGATTGGATATTCGATAATTCAGTCATTCGATGATCGTAGGAATTAAAATTTCAAAGTTATTCGACTGCCTACTTCGCCAGATTGAACCTAGAGAATTACAATAGAAGCCTATGGGAAGCTCCCCATAGGCTTCAGAGACTAAGGGGCCGATGTATTAAATTCACGTGAATAGATCGAAGTTCGATCGAAATTCGATCGAATTTCGAACATAGGATTTATTCGTTTGGTCGAATATGCAGATTTTGGCATATTCGATCATCGAATAGCGAATGGTCGAACGATCTAATACATTCAAACAGATTCGAATGAACGAATATTTGATCATTTGATCAGCGAAGGATTTAAATTTGAAAGTTTATTCGATTGCCTACTTCGCCAGATTGGACCTACTGAATTGCAATAGAAGCCTATGGGAGCACTCCTGATCGAATAGGAAGTCTTCGATTGTACGAATTGTACAAATTACTTGAATGATCGAATGATTTATTCGACTGATCGAATAAATTATTCGACTGATCGAATAAATTTGTATTCGATCGTCGAATGATCGAATATCAAATAAAAGGTAGCCTAAAACTATTCGTTTAGCATTCGACGATCGAATGGTCAAATACTTATCGAATTGCGAATTTGGTCGAGCTTTTTTCTGGGAATAATAGTAAATTTGCCCCTTAGTCAATTGGAGACGTCCTGGGATCAATTTGGAGTTGTTTGCGGCCTTATTAACATTCAAGTTTTTTTCTGAGAAAAAACTTGAGGCGAATTTTTAAAACTTGAATTGAATTTGATTCGTGTTTTTAGGTCTATCCTATTCACCCAAGTCTAACCAATTCGATTTTTTAAATAAATTTGGATTTTTTATAAACTCACATGAATTCAAAATTCAACCTTTGATAAATGTTACTCTTAGGGGCAGATTTACTATTGGTCGAATTTCGAATTGTAAAAAATTCGAAATTCAACCATGGGAATAGTTAGGGAATTAAAAACCTTAAAATTCTAATTTACCGCAATTTGATTGGTCAATCGAATTATAATAATTATAATTCGATCAAAATTCACCAAAGGACTTCGGTAGGTTGAAACTGGCGAACTAGGCAGTCGAATAAGAATTTAAAGGGGAAGTAATTTGATAGTCGAATATTCAAATAGAGTTTTATTCGAATTATTTGATTCAATCGAATTTACAGAATTAATTGGTCGACATAACCTAATTTGCATATTTGAAATTCGAATCTTTTTGAAAATTCGATTGAATTTCGAATCATTCATGTGAATTCATGTGAATTTAGTAAATCTGACCCTTATTGTATATGGAAAGTACCCAGCAAGTAATTCTGCCATTTAGACCCCAGTGCTTATCACTTCCAGTTAACATTTATAGGGATTATATGAATAGAAAAAAATTATTTCAGATCTAAACAGCAAAACATGTCCCTTTGTCTATTTTTATTGTATAAATATGTTCAAGTCCATGTCTATATGTGAAATGCTGTTTTTTTATTTATTTCCTAAATCAGGGATCCTGCTTTCCACAGAATACGCGTCAAGAAGAAAGATATACTTGTTATTGTGCAATAAGAAATAAGGTTGAAAATGCACCTGAGCCAAGCACAGCTCAAATTTGGCTCTGAGCATTCTGAACACTCGGCTACTAAAATTCAAAGAACACAAAGGCCCAAGAAACTTTCAAAGGGACACTTCTTTAAATTCATGTACAGAGTAGCACACATACAGCAACAAGATATATTACTTTCCACACTCGACTTGACACTTTCTCCAAAGATTGTACTTTAGTTGAGTTGAAACATAGATAAAACCTAATTGGAGGCATGTAGACAATACTCTATAGAACGCACCAGCTCATATGTATCCTATTGTTTCAGTGACCTCAGACTGTGTGTTTGACCTGGCTTGGTACCTTTTGGATAAGCTTGATTTTCTATAGTGTTCTAGTAGTGCTTCATCTTTTATTAGGAACAATGGCTGACCAAAATTTAACTAATCGGGAATGCTACACTGGAAGAAGTTGATTTTATACACATACATACTGTATATACACATATATAAGGAACTTTGTAATGTGTTGTTATAGTAGTTTATACATCATTGTTTATGCTCCTAGGAGTCCCTAGGAAACCATGGAATCCTGGGACAAACCAGTGCATCTACCACTAGATAAACAACCATTTTTAGAAACCTGTTTTCTTGTTTATACAAGACCTTGTAATTTATATTTTAACAGATATGAGATCTGTTATCCAGAATGCTTGGATATAGAGTTTTCCAGATTTCTTAATTTGGATCCTCATACCTTATGTCTACTAAAATAAATCATTTACGAATGAATTAGACCCAATAGGATTGTTTTACCTATACAGTAATCAGTATTCATTAGATCTTAGTTGGGATATTTTTTTTACAGAAAAAAAGGAATTTCTTTTCACATTTGACTTAATTTGTTAAAATTGAGTCTATGGAAGATGGCCTTCTTGTAATTCAGAGCTTTCTGTATAATGGGTTTCTGGATAACGTATCACATCCCTGTATATATGTCTACTATAAAATATACAAATTCCTTGAATAACATAAAAAGCAACAGTCTAAGAATAGTAATCTAAGTCGATTTAGATTTCTATGACCTGTTGTGATTTCCAGGTCCCATACTGTATACTCAGGGTATTGTACTGGGTTTTTTTTTATTTAATTTTTCCCTATAGATTTATATAATCTAAAAAAATAAAGTTGCATTTTTAGTTTTCCATTTTACTTTCTCAAGTTCCATTAAGGTCTTTCTGGGTCAATGTACAGTTATGCCTGTACAATGGCCAAAAGATTTTATATCACCTCTCGTAGCCCTTCAGTTATGTATATCCCATTACAAGAAGCCAGAAGGGGGTATGGCATGGCAGTAGAGGGCATCAGCGTAGGAATGGACAGCTGAAGGTTGCCATAAATGGCACTGTCCATAGCTGGCACATGTCAATATTTTATTATTGCTTGTTCACAGAAATACCAAAATAAGCAAGTCATGCACGTTTATATTCATATTTTTAATGCTAATTTACGTAAAGCCTCAGGTGATTGTTTCTTTTAACAAGTTTCTATAGCTTACTGCATCAAACTGCTAAAGACATCATATACAGTAATATTAAAAAGTTTGGGAAACCCTCTTAATTCTTTGGAGTTTTGTTTATCTTTGGCAGAGCTTTCAAAATAGCAGGTTCCTTTTGATATATAGCATGCCTTATGCAAACAGTAGTATTTCAGCAGCAACAAAGTTTATTGGATTAACTGAAAATATGCAATATGTATCATAAAAAAATTAGACAGGTGCATAAATTTGGGCACCCCAACAGAGATATTACGTCAATACTTAGGTGAGCCTCCTTTTGCAAACAGTCTCTAGATGCCTCCTATAGCCTTTGATGAGTGTCTGGATTCTGGATGGTGGTATTTTTGACCATTCATCCATACAAAATCTCTCCAGTTCAGTTAAATTTGATTGGTTGCCGACAGTCTGCTTCAAATCATCCCATAGATTTTTGATGATATTCAAGTTGGGGCACTGTGACGACAATTCCAGAATATTCTACTTTTCGTTGTGTCGCGTCAAAAACGACGCGCGAATCGTTTTTTTTGCCGAATTTTTTTTGGTCCAATTTTCGCTGGTGATTCGCGAATTTATTCACCAGCGGCGAATCACGGGAATTTGCCGCGAATTTGCCTCTAGCGAATAAATTCGCCCATCACTATTGACAATATGTCTAGCCCCATGTCAGATTTCAAAATGAAATATAAAAAATCGGTTTGCTCTTTTGAGAAATGGATTTCAATGCAGAATTCTGCTGGAGCAGCACTATTAGCTGATGCATTTTGAAAAAAAAAAAACGTTTTTTCCCATAATAGTATCCCTTTAAAGTATATTGGAGATTGATTTCTTTTTCATTAAACAAAGTAAAAATAGGATTTAATTTTTTTGCTTTTATATCCCCTTTAAATAGCCTATTCCAGTAACTGCTGTACACATGCTTTTGATCATTTAGCATATCTGTTTAATTTAAAGAGGATGTTTATCTTTGTTACAGTTTTGGAAATAAAATGATTTTGCCATTTACAATATACAATATTTACACTTTGGTTTAATTATCTACCTGCAAAGGTAGCGCTGCATAGATTTTTAGGTCTTTTCTATCTACTCAAGCCAGAGAATCGGCGACACTCTGGCCTTGTAAGTTCCTGTCTACGTCTGATTGATCTTACACGCTGAGCAAATGAAGAGCAGGTATTGATCACTACTGGACATGTTCTAGTCATTTGAATTTCCTTGATCTGACTGACCGGATTCACCCAATCAGATCAGTAACTAACAGAATAGAAGGGGTATTGTGACCCTTTGTGCATTGTGACTAATTTGGTGGCCCTTTAGCTGGCAGAGGGAAGAGACCTAAGGCTTTATGCAGTTCTGCCTTTGCAGGCAGATATAAACCAAATTGTAAATATTCTTTAAATGGCCAAATCTGTCTATTTTTAAAATCTGTAATAAAGGTGAAAATGTTTTATTATTAATAGTTCTAAGAAATAATTAGAACAGCATGATGATCTGATGTATCATTGTTTACTGATAGCTGTTGTTTTGAAAACTGACGATGTTTTTTTTTTTAATTTGCAGGTTAAGTAAAGTCGGGTAGCTTCAGTGTGACCTTCCCCTCTCTGCTCCTCTAGTAACTTCAGCCCAAATGATCCTCCTTATTTTGGACTATTCCCAGCAGAGGCCTGCAGTTATTCTGCGATGATTAAGGACAATGGAAATACGGCAGCTGTGACACACATCTCTAATGGGATTGGTCATAACAGATATCCTAAGCACTTTCAGTTGCATGTCTTTTGTTAGACTTTTTAATGCTTTCCGAACATGGTCGTTCTACACATGCTACCAGTCATTACTTTCTTAGCCTTTTGGAACAATTGCTGGGAGACTTCTCTTTCACTTCAGGTCACAAATCTGTTTAAGGATTATGCTATCAAACTGGACAGTGCAATGCCAAAACATCTCAAATATGTCCTCAGGTCACATTGTGGCATTTTATGTAGCATAAGCATTCAACCCAACGAGGAACATGAAAACTGTTGACTGCAGCAAAATACCTACAAGCCTCAGGACTGAAGATTTATATACTCTGATTTTTAGCCACTTGGAATTTAATTATATGGTACAGTCATCAAAACTGTCACAGCTGTAAACATTACCCTGCACAGACTCAAGTCATATTATGGTAGTATTTTATATATTCGCAAATGTAAGAAGGGGGCTGTCAATGGAAAGAAAACTTTGTGTATATGGTCCTTATACAAAGCATATGTATATATGTTCTTATGTACAAAGTTTCATTGTAAATAATCTTCCATCCCTACTGAAGAGAAAAAAATGTAATAATGAAAGAGTTGGTAGTCATGTTCCTAACAATCACAATGTACCAGTCCTTTCAGAAGAAAAATAAATAACCCTAGTCATTTCCAAGGATAAACTAATTTTTTGATATTATTTATAGATTACAAGCTAGAAGCCCTGTATGATTGAATATCACATCTTTGAGGAATCATAATGTTTCTATTCTATGTATGCACCAGGCAATGTTTTACACTGCTACATAATGACTAAAAAGTAAGGAAAGTCAAGCTGTTTCCTGTTGCTGAATTCTGGGAATTTTAATCTATCTAAATTTAATCTGCAGGTAGGCCTTAAATGTTCTACACATTTACAGCAGCATCAAATGAACATAGAAGAAGATTTCTGAGAAAGCTGTTTACAGTGATGATATATCTCTAGAAGAGTATATAATGCATGTATGCTGTAGGAGCAATGCATAGTATTAGAGTACTCCAAAAAGTAAAAAAAGAAGTTTAGCAAAAGTCTTTCAAGCTCAGGGCATCATGGGAGCAGTAGTTCACAGCACCCAGATGACAGTTAGCTAGATATTCCTGTTCAACAATATTTTCTTCTTGCTTACAGCGCTGTTACCGCAGGATAGGTCATGTGCATGTGAGCAATAATATTGATCTTGTTCAAAATGAATTCTATTACAGGTTAATATCTCTGTGTCACAAGTGACGCTAATGATTTCCCTTGTAGTGGAGGATTAAGGATGAATTGTACTGATAATCATTTCTGAGTTAGTAAAACTGAAGTGCTTTCCAGGCATAAATTATACAGGAACTGGATTATTTTGGTCATCTAATTAGAGCAAATTACAAATTGTACAAAAATGCATTCTCGCATTCATGTTGTTAAAATAATGTTATTGCAATCCATTATTTAATACGTTCTTAAAAAACTCAAATAAAAAAAAGTGAAGGGCAATATTTTGTTTTCTTCTGTGATTGGTTCTGTTCATTCTAACCAAGAAAAGTTAGCAGACCCATTCTCCATAAGTGGACAATCTCTTTAGGCAGGGATGTCCAACCAGCATCTCTGCACTCCTGAAAACGTTGCTGTGATGCAAACTAAACTAAACCTGTCCCTTCTTTCAAATCTCTTCTCGACATATATTTTGCTTTTTATTTTGTTTAACATTCATGGGCACTACTTTTGCCTACTCTCAATAACCCATAGCAACCAATCAGAGGCATTTATTATCAGGGAAAACATTATATGCATTATATGTTGATTAGTTGGGTTACTAGAGCAATAGTCACCTTTGTAACTATCATTGAATTAGCACCCTAAGGTTTTTTTAAGGGTTTTTTTCAATCGAAAATGGACCAATTGTGATCGAATAGGTCCGTTTTCGATCGAATAAAAATCATTTGAATGCATCGAATAATTTTTTTTAAAAAAATTTGACTTTCAAAACATTTCAGAAACACTTCTTAAAGGTTCCTGGAGGTCCCCCATAGGCTAAAATAGTAATTAGGCAGGTTTAAGGGGCCAATTTACGAAATTCATGTGAAATGATTGAAGTTCGATCGAATTCGATCAAATAACGATCGTACAAATTTTTCTTGAAATTTGGCCTCTTCGATCATCGAAGAAATAAAAATTTTAAAGTTATTCGACTGCCTACTTCACCAGATTGAACCTACCAAATTGTAATAGAAGCCTATGGGAAACTGCCCATAGGCTTCTGAGGCTAAGTCCTACTCGAATACCATTCGTACGATATGAGCGTTCGATCATTCGAACTGAACAAATCTTTCGGATGCTCGAATGAAATTTTTTCGTGAAATCGAATGATCGGTATCTGATCATACGAATTCATCAAGAAATCGGATATCGAGCAAAATTATAGCCTAAAGCAATTCGATAAGCATTCAATGGTCGAATACCTATCGAATTGTGAATTTTGTCGAGCTAATTTCTGGGAGTAATAGTAAATTTGCCCCCAAGTGTCAAATTCGAACTTATTTAAAAGAGACAGTACTTTGAAATTAGAATTTTCAAATTTTTTAAAATTCAAATCGAATTTTGACCTCTGTCCCCTAATTTGTGTAAGGTGCATCAGACCCCTGTATTGCATGCTTACCTATGGCTAGCATGAACCAGTGGTGCCCACAGCAGATTATTTTTAAGGCCCCCAAAATGTCTAATTGTATATGAATTAGGGCCTCATGGGACCCCAATACCTCATGGGCCTCCCTTCAGCTTCCTCGTAGTTACACCCCTGACATGAATTTCAGGGCAGCCGTGCACTCCACAGCAGCAATGATCCAGGACTTCAAACTTCACAGGGGGTCACCATCGTGGAAAGTGTCTCAGTGGGTCACCCTGTCATTCACCTTCACAAGTGCAATAAACTCTATGGGGTAGCCCATTATAGATGTTTGCCCCATTTTGCACCAAAAAAAGATGGAAAAAGTGGAAGATGATTTCGACATAGTGTTCCAACTGATGTACCCAATACAGGTGCAGTTTTCAGCAAACCGGATATCTAACTTTGGGTAAGAAATTATAATCACTGGGGGTGTCTAACATGTGGCACATGTTGACCTGCACTGGTAACACTGATGTTCAAACTACTATAATTATATATTAGTAAATACATTTTTTGAATGGGCAGCCATTCATAGGAGAAAAGGCTCGGGTTACATAGCAGATAAGCTCTGTAGAATATAATGGTGTTCTACAGTGTTTATTTTACCTATTTCATTTAGCTCTATTACAACTGCCTCCATTGCTACACAGCAGTTTGTTTATATATATATATTTATATATACAACTGTAGTGTTTCTAAAGCAAACAGTTTTTCCAGTGCAGGACAACAGTAGATTATTTTTTAATTACATTAAATTGCTTTCATTTTTTGTTTTTTCTGTTCTTTTAGGTTTTAGGATGTTTTTCAATGCTGTTGTTTACATAACCTTATTAATTTTACCCCTGATGTGCAGTACTAGCTTGATATACCTAGTACAAATAATATTACTGTAGGGGAGAAGAGAAATCCTTCCCCTGTTTTTCTGTCTGTGACATCATTCCACCCAGTTACAGGCTGTAGAGCGACCTTATTTGAAGGCTCACTGCAGTGCATCCTGGGAAGAGAGGGTGTGCAGACCAGGTGTTAGATTTGAATACGGGGTAAAGATCCAACCAGAGCCAAGACCTGTAAAAGCTGTTCGAGTTGTGAGATCTGCAGGAGTTCAGAAAGAGGGTGTCACGAAAGGCACCCAATACCAGAACAATTGCCAAACACCTTTGTCTCAGTTAAGTGACCGCCTTTGGCCTCGGGAGGAGCCCTCGGCTTACTCAGATACCACCTGGACTTAACGAGAGGTGTAAAGCAAAGGTTCTGGCTAGCACAGGGGCACGATCGTCTCACCAAGGAATTGGATTGAAGAATACCACCAAACGGAGTAGGCAGGCCGGAACAGCACAAGCTGCATAGAATAGTCAGACAGGCCAGGATCAGGATTAGAGAGTGTAGAGTAGTCAGGGGACAGGCAAAAGGTCAGAATACCAGAGGACAGAAATAATCAGACAAGCCAAAGGTCAGGATTGGAGAATAGCAGGATAGTCAGGCAAAGCAAGGGTCAAATACCAGTAGATCAGACATGAATCAATCAGGAAAACACACCCAGGAACTAACAAATAGAACCTAACAATGGGCAAGGTTCTGCACTAAAAGATCCCTTTAAATACAGTTTGAATTTCGCGCCATTGCGCATGACGTCATCACGCCGGCGCGCATGCGCCTACAAAAGGCGGAAGTACGCGCGCGGCACGAACTAGGGAACCGGCACAGAAGGAGGCAGGATGCACGCGGTGAGCGTCCTCACCAAAGGCACGGCGGGCGCTCCCGCGTGCTTGGGGGGAAACCGCTAGACCACCAGGGTAAGTCCATACAGAGGGTTCCTTTTCCCTGCCACACTGCTAAAATTTCAGAAGGAGAAAAGTGCCATTGGTGGGAGTGATTCTGCAGCAAAGTTACTTGTGATTCCAGTGTGATCTGCATTCTGAGGTGAGTGAATCCCTTCAAGAGAGGATTTGGCACGGATACAGTATTGAGCCTAAACAAGAAGACAGGCCTTGTGTAATTTTGCCTGCTATGTGGGAAGCTGCTACTTTCCAAAGGAAAAGGTACTCTGGGGAAAGGTAGTGCTACCGGGGAATAAGAGCTCTGGGGAAAGGGACATTGCATTTTGAACTGTGCACCTTTTAACCCTTCCAGAGAAGTGGGACTGTGATATCCTAAGAACTGTGTTGAACTAACAGTTAGAACCTACTAGGGATTTAGGTAGTGTCCCATATATTCCCATACAGGCGTGACTTGTGTATTAGTTGCTATATTACTGTTTATGTAAAGTTCATTTTTGTTCATTGGCAACTGTGTGTTTTATTTTTCCTAGCGGATTCCCCTGAGATAAGTTCCTCAGTGCTCCCTAGGTGGAGGCACTGCGCTGTAATTCCCAGTACTTTTCATACGCAAAAGGGACTCGGGCCCCTGAATTGCAAGGAAGGTTATATTTAAAGAGACAGTAGCCCAAATTAGCGTTATATTACATTTTCCCATATGCCTGCTGCAGAAAAGGATATCATTCAATAAATATACTGAAATATGAGGTTGTGTCCCTTATTTAAAGCTTCCATTTTACCAGATTGCTGGTAATGTTATTAATAAAAAAGAAAGACCATCGATTAGAAGGCTGGTATATTTCCAAGAAATGTTGGCAACCCTATCCATTCTCACTGACACCCTACCAATCAGTAACTTCAGTACAGTGACTACAAATGAACATTAATAACAGTATTAACCAGATCTGATCAGTTACAAGATAAATATATGAACTGTATTTTTTTATTTTCAAATATATTTCAAATATAAATACATACGAACACATGCAGAACCACTATCACAAATGTTGGATAGGACAATGGCACAGTGAATGGCAACACTCCCTTGCTGGTCTGGGGTGATAGGTTTCATTCTAGAGAAGATACTATCTGCAGTAGGTTTGCATGTTGTATCACTTTTCAAAACATACAGGTAGGTTAATTGGTTCCTGACAAAAGTGAACCTAGTGTGTGAATATGCTGGAGTATAGAGTGTAAACTCCACTGTGGTAGAGCTGATGTTTAACCTATGTAAATCACTGTGAGATATGTTGGTACTATAATATAAATATACAGTAGGTTAATAATAATTCAGCCCCAGATGGCAGTCCTGAAAACACAGAAAAAAAGTGCCCCCAAACACACTCACTTTCAGTTTCAGTTTCTCTCTTGAAACCACTTTATATAGGAGTTTAAAAGACAGATCACTTTCTTATTCTGTGTGTATATTACCACCCCCATGAGAAAGAAACTTCTCTCTAGTCAGCATTCTAGAGGAGCAAGGTTAGGATCAGATAATTACAGGTGTTGCCTTTCAGCATAAATCACAGCCAGTTGCTAAAATAATTTTTCTCACCTCCTACATACTGTAAGGCTGCCTCCTTTTTATCGTATACATAAGGAATAGAAGACATAATCAATTAGAAAAGTCAGTGCTGATATTCTGGTAGTCAATCATACACTTTAAATCTTCTTTATATAACACAATCTTCTCTATATAACATAATTTTCTTTATATAACATATATATACATACAGGTTTATTCCGAAAGCTCCAAATCATTGAAAGTTTATCTCCCACTACATTTTATCCAATACATGTTTTCTGTTATAATAAAACAGAAACTTCTACGTGATCCAAACAAAGGTATAATTAATCATTATTGGAAGCAGAACCAGCCTATAAGCCTCAGGTCCTGATCATTCTGGGTAACAGGTCCTATACCTGCACCTTTTACCTGAAATTAAGCATAAATCCATGTTGATCACAAAACATCATTTTTTAAATGTGTAACATGGAGCTTTAAATCATGGTGTTTGACATTATAGAAAGCATTGGCACATATCTATCATAAAATATCCCATACCTACAGTATAATGTGTGTGTGTAGGGTTTTCTATATTATATAGAATATTGCAGTATATTTCCAACATACTAATAATAGTGTTCCATTGCCATTTCAGGTACTGAAGACTGACTGTAGAAACACAATGTGGTAAGCAAAAATTCAAATATCACCTTGTGATTGCTTATACTGTATACGTATATGCTTATATTTGATATCTTTCTTAGTTCCATACAGTGATATATTTGTTCCAGGTATAAAGTGGCTATATGTTGGCCAACCCTTCACACCATCCAAATTATATACACATGGGTCAGATGGAAGCATTCCTTGGACTTGATTCCACCTAGGACATAATAAGACTTACTGGAGGTAAAATACTCCTTATGGGTTTATTACAAAAATTTAAATGATTGTTTAGTAGACATAAGGTATGGATACCCAAATTATGGAAATTTTCTTGAAAAATCCAGGCCTCAAGCATACTGAATGTCTTAAAAATAATTGTGAACTCTCTGTCAGTGGAAAACATTGTCCATGATAGGCATACAGTCAACATTTTAGTGTTCATTATTGGTGGCCACTTGATCATGACTACAGCTGACAACATATTTCCAGATTTTTTAATGTGAAGTGTTGTTTGGGAAGGGTTTTGATCACTGTGATCAAATGGAGAGATCAAAATTTCATACAAATATTTTTCTAATACTATATTTTTTTCTCTGAACCACATGTAGTACATTGTAGTTAATCCATAAACTTCCAAAATGCCATTTCCAATAGTGTCATATTTAAAGAAATAATTTTTAAAAATTTCATTTTTGACTTTTTTCATTTAGTTTTTCTTGTAAAGAATAGTACAGATATGAGATCCATTATACGGAAATCCGTTATCCAAAAAGCTTGGAATTATGGCCAGGTCGTCAGCCTTGGACACCATTTTATCCAAACACACACATTTTTAAAAATGTAATTTTCTCTGTAATGATAAAACAGTAGCTTGTACTTGATGCAAACCAAGATATGATTAATCTGTATGGGAAACAAAACCAGAATGTGAACATGATTTTCTAGTAGACTTAAGGTATGGAGAACCAAATTACAGAGAGATCCAATATCTGAAAAAACCCAGGTCCTGAGCATTCTGGATAATAGGTTCCATACTTTTCCTCTGTACTTGATACTAACTAATTCATAAAGCCAAAGTTGGGGTTGTCTCTCTGGAAAAAAAGGCGCTTGCGAGGGGACATGATTACACTTTATAAAAACATTAGAGGACATTATAGACAAATATCAGGGACCTTTTAACCCATAAAGAGGATCACCGCACCAGAGGCCACCCCTTCAGACTAGAAGAAAAGGACTTTCATTTGAAGCAGCGTAGGTGGTTCTTCACAGTGAGGACAGTGAGGTTGTGGAATGCACTGCCGGGTGATGTTGTGATGGCTGATTCTGTTGATGCTTTTAAGAGGGGCTTGGATGGTTTTTTGGACAGACTATTGTGATACTAAACTGTACAGTTAGTGGTGGAGGGGTTTGTGTGGATGCTCGGTTTTAATTTGAAGGGGTTGAACTTGATGGACTTTGTTTTTCAACCCAATTTAACTATGTAACTCTATTGATCATAAAACATTTTATCAATTTTTGTGTATCAGTATCTTTAAATCATTTTTATAAAAAATCTCCCAAACTGATACTGATGTCTGACCTACCTGTTCAAGAATATGAGACCACTGCTTGTTTTAATTGCTAAGATGTGTACTTTGAAAAACCTATTAATAACGTAAGGTTTTCCTTTAGATAGCACACATGAGAAGTTTGCTGTTATTGATTTGACTCTTTTGCCAATGGTTTTACACTTTCATAGCAAAATCACACTACTTCAAAATAGCTCTTTTCTCGACATTGCAAACAAATCTGCAAACAGATTGATCTATAAATCATATCCAGAATAGAAATGAATCAAGTATGAAAATTAAAGTGGTGGATAAATCAAATTTAAAAAGGGTGAAGAGCAATATGTCATGTTAGAAATGTTTAGTAGCAAGGCTATTTCACTTAGTGCACAAGAACATGTTAATTTGCTTTTTTTCCTGCAAATTGGCATGGGAGAATTGAAATAGAAACATGTGCTTATATTGCTGTTTTACAGTAAACCATGACTGTAAGGAAGGAAGGGTTCTGTGTTGCAGATCCTTGAACTTTCAGCTATTAATTTAAGAGCATTGGCTAGGAACTAGTCACTTTAGCAATAAATGATTATTAGAACTGTGAATCAAATGACTGCAGCAGTAATGGTTGTCTATCCATTCTTTACCCCTGAAGAAGATTTATTTAGTGGACTGAAACATCTGCTTGAATAAACCACATCATAAACCTGATGGCTTGCTTTGCTTTCTCTTCTATTGTTGTGTCCAGTTACATTTGTACAGATTACCTTTAAATTAGTTTAAGCATAAGTGGTGCAAGTATCATTTAAATGCCATTATTTTATGCAGCAAATTGGAGCATATTTATTAAAAGGGTGCAAAGTAATGTTTCACCAAAAAAGAAAATTGGCCACACCATTTTTAAAATAATAAATAATAATAATTCATAAAGGGGGAGTACACGTAAGTGTTTCGGAATTGACTACTTGGTGAACGTTCACATCTTTTCACCAGATGCAATTTCACCAGTGTGAATCTGTTAATATTTGCCAATATCCCAACGGCAGAAAAAAAATTAGCTAACATCATCTCTGCAGTTAGCCGAAAGGCAATATTACATTGTTTGATAGCAAATCACCCCCCACCACTTGAAATGATTACGAAGCTAGATTTTGTTTACCGCATGGATTGGCTGGAATCCTCCCTAAATAGGGAACGCCAAGTTACAGCATGTTTTATCACTTGGTCAAAATATATACAAACACTACCCTCCACACGTCAGCAGGAAATTCCCTATGTTTTTCACTTCACCACATGGTACATGTCCATTGAACTGGCAGGGAGAAACCCGATAATGACAAGAACTGACATATCAGGTGGCCTTATACTTAACAGGATCTCAAATGTATTTAGAGGCAATGTCGTGGGGAAAATAAAAACTATAATGATCAACAAAGATAGGGTGGTATCGTTTGTAACACATATTGAGGAATGTGGGAGTAGGCCGGGGGAAACCCTTGCGTGTAGGTAGGGTTGTCACCAGGCCGGTATTTTACCAGCCTGGCCGGTATTTTTGATGGTTGATCCCAATGTTATTAATAGGAAAAAAAGATAATTACATAGGAAGGCGGGTATTTTTTTCAAGAAAAGGTGGCAACCCTATGTGTAGGTCTACTTCGTTTTTATTTGTAACCCTATGTAAATTTACAATACTACAAGACATTCAATTTTGTTTGTTTGTTGATATGTTTAATTGCTGCAAATAAAGACATTCATTTCACCATGCAATTTCATGCTGGCAAACTGCCATTATAAAGATAGAGCAGCCACTTATGCATCTCATTATTTATATAATTTTCTCCATGCTTCCATCCCACATATGGCATAAATATCCATTGTATGGGAAAAATTCATTGCAAAATTTTCTCCAACAAAATTTCAGCATAATGCACTGGCAACAGCATATTGGGGTTTTCTGTTATATGTACCTATTTATGATATTGACATACTTGTTGTGAAAATACACCTGTTTTATTGATGCAAACATGCCCGAATTTGACCTGGAAAAAAGGCAAAATAAAATCACCCTGTGCCTCAATGTATTGTCTTGGGATAAATTAAAAAAAATAAAAAATATGTACTCAAGTTTTGCACCATGAAATGATTATGTCTTTGTCAGTGTAAATTACATAAAATATTTTAATGGAAAGTCTCCTCATCTAAAAGCCTGAAACCCAAAGTGAAACACTATGGGGCCGATTTACTAAATTCACATGTATTCATGTGAATAAAATCGAATTCGATTGAATACCATGGAATTTTTGATCGTAGGATCTATTTGATTGGTTGAATATGCAAATTAGGCATATTCGATCATCGAATAGTGAATGATCGAATATTCGTTTGTTCGATCATTCGATCAGCGAATAAAATAAAATTTTTCAAATATTCGACTGCCTATTTCACCAGATTGGACCTACCAAATTGCAATAGAAGCCTATGGGAACCCTCCATAGGCTTAGTCTAAGGGGTAGATTCATTAAAGAGTGAAGTTCCGCCACTAGAGGGAAATTCCACAGCTCTCAATTCATTTCTATGAGATTTTGCAAGGCGTATTCATCAATGGGTGAAGTGAAAGTTCACCCTTTGATGAACACGCCTTTAAAAATCCCATAGAAATGAATTGAGAGCTGTGGAATTTCCCTCTAGTGGCGGAACTTCACTCTTGACTTCACTCTTTGATGAATCTACCCCTGATCGAATTGGATTCGAACGATCGAAGTCTTCGATCGTTCGAATCATACGAATCATTTGAATGATCGAATGATATATTCGACTGATTGAATAAATTATTCGACTGATCGAATAAATTATTCGACTGATCGAATAAATTTGTATTCGATCGTCGAATGATCGATTAATGAATAACAGGTAGCCTAAAACTATTCGATTAGCATTCGACGATCGAATGCTAATCGAATATCGAATTTTGTCGAGCTAATTATGGGGAATAATAGTAAATTTGCCCCTAAGTGAAGGGAGTGCCTCACTTATTATTAGCTTTATTATTTAAACTAAAGATGACCTTTAAATTAAGCATCAGAAAAGTGTTAATAATTGTAATAAAATTGAAACTGCTGGGAATCCCCCATTGAATTTCAGGAAATCTGAAAGTTTTAAGGCTAATGAACGCATTTAGACATTAAAACCGGATACTGGATTGTTTTGCAATTATAATATATGTATGACAGCTTATTTGTTTTTAAAAGTAAAACCAACTGTCAAATTATTACAGAGATAAAGAAAACCTGTTCAAAATGAAGAATAGTTTGTATATAGGAAACTGTGAGAAGCATAACTGGTGTCACATATAACTGCAAACGCTAGATATTATTTATAGTAATGGGATCTAAGTATCTAATATCTTCTTAAATGCATTTACACTTTTCAAAAATCCATTGTAATTGTTTGTCATCTACATAAACTTCTATAGTGAGTCATTGAATGGGTTACTTTCATAAGGAGGATCCAAACAAGTGAAGAAACAACAACGAGATGAGAAGTCAAGCTGAAAGCTCTGCAGTTCATTTGGGAACAGTAGCAAGAGAACAATACATTTGACATGCTTATAACTGTATTTTTCTCATAAACAACATTTTCTATTCTTTAGCATATAGGATAAAATAAGATCAAAGGCAAAAGCCTTTCAAAGAATAGGGACAGTGTATTTTAGTGATAAAAATTGGGAGTCTATAGCACTTAGCTACAGCCAGTGAAAGTGAACATGGAGCTATACTTTCATGGTGCTGCAGTAAGCTGTGGGCACCTAAAAAAGTAAATAATGATGCTTCTATTGCTATCTGACATCTGCAGTAGATTGCATTAGCATTCTGGACACAATGGGATCACAAGGTCTCAGCCCAGACTATCTGCACATGCCCAATGGCTGTTAAAAATGTCCAGGTTTAAATGCATAGCTACTTAAATATATTGGAAAAGACAAGAGCAGCATGAAAGAGTAATAGAATAAAAAAATACAGTTGGTAAAAGTCCATGAATGAGGTGGACCAGAAGGAAGTTTGTGTTGAGAAGTCTATGAATATGAATAGGAACTGGGGCATACATCTTGGGATTCATTTAATAGTTAAAGGAAACACTGGGGAAAACAGGATATGGAACTTTTCCAGAGTAAGGGGAAGTAATACAGCATCTGTTATATCCTGTTTTATATTATCTACCCACAATGTAAAAAGGCCTTGAGATCTGCAGACTATTAAATGACTCTCAGCAGCAACATTGTTCTCATATATATATATATATATATATATATATATATATATATATATACTACATGTACATGAAAATTACATTGTACATGCAAATTACCCTTACTGTATGAAATAACTGTTAGATACTGTCTTAGATTTTCAGCTGGAATGTTCAACTTGTTGTCCTCTGGCTTTTGTTTGATTACAGACTACCATCTACTGAAAATCCCTAATGTAATAAACTGCTGGCTAGCAGTGGGTTAATGATTCTACTGTGTTAGTTCAGGTAAGTAGTCAGATACACCCTGGAACTTTTAGTATATTTATTGGAACATGGCAGGTAGGTCTGGCCTGCTCCATGCTTGCTCTCAGCTTAACAGGAAGTACCAAAAACAGGAACAGGAATATGATCATCAAGCAATGGCAAAACAGCAGAATGCCCTTAACCAGAATGTCTACACAAGCAGGTTACTACACCTAATATGTACAAATGTTACTGTAATTTGGGTACCCATACTTTCTGTTTTGTTTGTGGCAGCCATTTCTTACACACTGGCCCTACTTGCAGTAACTGCTACAGATAAATAGTAAATAAATTCTATCCTGTAGGGATGAACAAAACAGAAAAAAAGAGTTTCCTGCTGTCTGTGGTTTATAATCTAACTCCCACTGGATAGTGGCCAGGGATCTTGATATACCTGCATCATTATCTTGATTTATTTATTCTTGACTAAAGAGGTGCCAGAACCATGCCTCAGCACCCAGTGACTGGCTTTCTGAGGTTGATGCCCTGTTTGTAATGTTCAGTTGAAGGAGAGTACTACTATTCCAGGTAGAAATAAATAGCAACTATGAAACGGTGTTCTCTATGACAGAAGCTGTGAGAGGTGATTTTATGTCAGTGGCATGCCCTGGGCATTGACTGTAAGCTGCTGCTGCTTAACCACTGTATTCTGTGCTGGCTATCAGTTTCCCTTGGGTAACAGTGAACATCATAAAGATCTAAAAATGGTCTGAAAAATATGTCTCTACATAATAGGGTAAGGGTTTATATTCTTTTGTTAATTTTATTTAATTCTAAATAAACATAAGAGATTTTATTTGTTTAGCACATTGGTAATGTATAGCCTGCCTAAAGCTACAGATCTGCTAATCTCACAGACATAAGCAAGTGTTGGCAGGAAGGGTTAACACTGCAGTGTGTAGGGGTTTCATTCTAGGATATACATCCAAGTGATTTGGCTCATTAGTATCGTATTAGTCACATGCCAGGTCATATAAAGGGCAAAATACTCCCCGAAATTCTAACTAAATGTTGAAATAATAGATAAGAGTTGACATGCCATTAAAAAAAATCCAAGCCTTGTGTTTTTCTAGAGCTAAACTTGTTCATCTAAGACTGGCAGCATAGCCAACACCCTGGGAAGACCATATCAGTTTCTGTATTTTAATGGAGGAGGAATATATGTCTGCATTTAAGTTATACTCCCTTTATATCTAGGAAACTTACCAAAACAAGAAAATAGGGTCCCTAATGTGGGGAGTGGACCTGTGGAATTTCCTTAATATTTCCTGAGTTTGGGCCAGCGAACTCATGGTACTGCTTTGTTATTTTATAAAGACTGTACCTTTTCCTTTTGAAACATTTTTGTCTCTTTATACTTTAAAATTTTCTGGTTCTGTTTGCTTGTTTATTCAAGCCAGAAAATGATATCCTAGTTCATACTAAGCAAAGAAAGTGAAGCCAATTAAAATTGAAAATTACACCAAAGGTACTTTATATACTGTGTACTTGCATAGACTTTCTCTCTTTCTGTCAGCAAATGCCAATTCAGAGAGTATTTCAGTTGCGCAGGAATTATAACTGGAAAGGTTGCAAATGCATGTGGTATTATTTAATCTTTGAAATCCACCTAGGAGGCCAACATGGGGATGAGCTTGCTTTAATTGTGACTCAAAGGTCCCAAGCTTATTTATTTGTTTTGCTTTGTTTATATAGTATAACTAGATCAAAAACTGTATATGTTTAATAACAAATGAGTTTGGTTCTCTCTGCTTATCTCTTATATGATGGGGAGGAGAGGGTCTTCATTTCTCATCTAGTGCGTATTATTTACGGTGAAGGCACACGCTGGAGTTCAAAAGCTTCTTTCCACCTGTACTTTTCTATGAGGCAGAGATAAGCATTTAATAAACAATGTGTTCCCTTAATCTAACCTTACATACTCCACTTCTGGTGACCATTTGACCATGTTTAACCAAGCCAGCTGCCTATTGAACATGCTCTCCCTAACTGATTCTCATTCACATACCGATCAGGCTGTGCCCCCATGTGATCCAGTTGTTGGCAAAGAGCTAAAAATTAAAAATCAAGATTAATTTAAGTTGATCACATTGATATTGACTAACTTTACAACCTGCTTAACTTGTAATATGTTTTTCTCAGTCTGGCGTGGCTCAATTGGACATAATGTACAGCTACAGTGATAAAATATTCAATATGTGCATATTCCATGATAAACTGTAGATCAATGATCCCCAACCAGTGACTCATTGCTCACCAAACTTTGGCTGTTGTTCCCAATGGGGAATGAGGCTCACGGTTAAAAAAGGTTGGGGACCCCCGATATAGACAATAGTTATAGGCAAGTGGCAAAAAACTTTAGGATCAAGCAGTGATGTATAAATTCATCCTATTACCATTTATGTATCCTGTAAGATGCAGTTGCCTTGAAAAGTTCTACATATTTTTCATATCTGTAAAGGTTACAACATAATGTTTGCATACATGTTTGCAATATTTGACCTTAAACCTGTTACCCAAGATTATCACAATGAGCATACAAACTGCAGAAAAAGAAACTCAATGTAAAAAAAACAGCTGCTGTAGTATGTATCCAGCGTTATAAAGATTCAGCACAGATGCCTGAATGAGGCAAATGCAGTACAGAATCAAATCAGGACATTTATTTTTATTCAATATCCGGATGACTTCTTTGTTTTCTTCTCCCTGTAACAGAATGTTTTCTGGGTTGGATAGGGCATTTTATTATGCATGAGCCTGGATATTAATGTGGGTTGATACACAAAGTATTAGAAAACACACAATTACAATCAAATTAGGAAGCAGGGAAGCTGCACAAGGGTTTTCTGGTTCACACTGAATACATTATGTTCATACACAAGCATAGCATCTAGATTGTTTGAGCTGTATATGGTGGTTTGAAGCTTATCTCAATTAGGCTGCCACAAGGTATCATTACTATATTTTGCTGATAAATTACAGATATTCCTGAACTCTGTACAAAATCAATATTACATAGAAGCTTACAAACAAATATTTACTGATTGGGGCATTGCTTCAGAGAAGAGAATAATTCTGCCCTATTTGTTGTAGGAACTATAGAAGAAAGACTGATATAACAAAGTTTTTTCTTTATCTGTAAACTTGTTAACAGGGATAATCTGGCAGAATAAAAGACACAAATGGGGCTGAATCTTAAGGGGCAGATTTATTAAAAATTCTAATTCAAATCTGAAAATGTTTATAGTCAAAACTCTCAAATTCGTGAATTATCCAAGCTCAAATTTGAATTTCACAATTCGAATTAGAATATTCGACACCAAAAAACTTTCCGAGTTCATGTTTAAGTCAATGGGACAGGTCCAGGGACCAATTTGGACATATTTTCGCATCAAGTTTAGTCGAATTTGATTCATGTTTTTGCGGTAAAGTTAGTGTGCGTTTTAGATATTTGATTTTTTTTTTTAATAAATAACCCCCCAGTCCAATTTCGAGTATATTCGAATTTAATAGGGTTGACAAAAAACTCACATGATTTCGAAATCTGACCTTTAATAAATGTGCCTCTATAAGTATGAAAACCTCTGGTAACAAATTCTAGTGAACACTGTCCCCACAGAAAACACTCACTACAAGTGGTGTTAAAGTCCTGAGGGCATCATTGCCCCAAGAATGAAAGACAGGTATCGAGACTGACAGATTCACAGTTAGCCAAACAGATTGATTACAGAGATAAATTATGCAGACAGAATTACATATATTAGGAAGAGAAAGGCAGATTATGCTTCAACCACACAGTAGGAAGTTGTTGTCTAAGCTATTCACGACAATGAATGAGAGAATCCAGCAATAATTTAAATAATCTCTGGCTTCATTTTTTATCGGTGCTACAGTGATGCATATACTGAAAGCAGAAACAATTAACTGAGCAAATTGTGTTATAATAGCTACAAAGTACTCCATCTGACAGTACATCTATGTTAAATATGCACTTATGGTAAAAGCTGGGGTCCTGGGACAGGCAGCAGAAGTACATCTGTACAATTTCACAGAAGCCCTTGATGTGAATGAGGAGGAGAATGCAAGGAAGATGGGTTGTCCAGAAACTATCAGCAAGAGGAACAGATATATCCCTGTGCCCGGGAGTTACACGGTCCTCCCCAAGACCCTATAAACATGCAAATAAGGAGCAGGCGAACATGGTATGTACGTTATAATATGTATATGCAAGTGTCATATTTAAGAAACTTATCAAACTGGAATATATATTTTGATAAATATTTCCCTTGGGTCCCCATTTTAGGACATTCTGTTTGCTCAGAGATCAAATACCGCAGTTCTAACTGTAACAGAAATAAGTGTGGAAGCAGTAACAGAACTTTGTCCTTTAATTGGCTCATGTTACTTAACATGTATGGTTTGTTTGGTTTGTGTGTGTGCACTGTGAATCGTGAGGATCCCAGGGGGCGGACCTTATTTCCTACAATGTCAATTCTCTAGTTAAGATATCCCAATGGCACTTACTAAAAATATATATTATCACGAAAAAGTTTTATTGACATGAGGGTTTTACATATAAGCTCTTTTATGCAATAAATTGTTTGGGGTTATAGTCTTCTGTTTATATCCTTATGTCTAATATCTTTGCAGTTTGGTTTTATAAACACAAAGGTATATCTAAAATATTAGTTACATAGTTAAATCGGATTGAAAAAAGACAAAGTTGAGTGTCTGCACTGGTGATAAGAAGTGATATACTGTAATACATATTGTCCAACTAGTGTCTTTATTTAGCCTCACTCAAATGTTTGTTGTACAGTTGGAGAATATGAAATTGCATTAAAGGGGACCTGTCACCCTAAGAAGTAATTCCAAATTCCTTTCCATCAAGTTAGTTGAGCAATATAAACTTTACTTACACTATATTTATTATTTCAATTTTGTTTTCTTCACTCTTGGAATTACAAAATCATAGAAATCAGGCAGCAGCCATTTTGTTAACACAAATTTTGTATCAGCCCAAAATGTTGTGTATGCACCAAAATGGGGGACTTAATGCCCATGCACAGTGCCGTAGGCAATTATAGAGTATGACGAGAGAGGGGGAATGTGGGGAGACCAACGACATCTAGAAATTGCTGAATGGAAAGTGAAAGTAATTGCCTGCCCCGCCTCTATGCGGGGCATGTACTATTTGATTGACAGCTCAGATATTTAAACAGCTTTATAACAAGTAGGGATGCTTTAATGAAGAAAATAATTTAGGTTCCATGTTTAATTTATAAAGGTCTTTTATTATACAACTTTTTATGTGTGGGGGACAGGTCCACTTTAAGCTAACATATTCATTCAATTGGGGTTATTCATGCTTAAAAAATGCTGGGTGCATATTAAATACTATATGATAAATAATTCAACTGCAAAGACAACTGTTAAATTGTCATTATGGTTATGCCAAATGCACAGTTTTTAATTCAACCAAAATGTAAACCTTCGCAAACAATTCAGCCAAATACCAAGATCTGAGGAAATTCACCCCCAAAGTGCATTGTTATGAACAATGGTGGAACTCCTGGGCGAGCAGGGGGTGCAATAGTACCAGGGCCTGCACCGCAGTTTGTGCAAGTAAAAAAAAAAACAAGAAAACCCATTTCCGGTGGGGATGGACGGGACCGGCGACACAGTCTGCACCCAGGCCCGCCACCCCGTTGTTACTTTAGTTACTAGTTATGAAAATGTTTGCTGTCTACAGTATTCCACCACTTTACAGTGATATGAATTTAGGTGTGGCTTGAATTTGCTAAGCACAAAAGAATCCTACAAAAATTGCTTATAGTATGGCAAATCCCAAACTGAATATCACATCCTTAACTGCATACTGAGCTTGGTGTATCAGCCACTGTGAATGTTCAACCCTATGCTAACACATTTTACCATTATGTAACACAGCAATGTACTTTTATCATGTATATAAATGTGGTATCCTTTGAGTAGCAAACAGAGTGAAAAAGGGATAGGACCACTGACTGATTTTGGGTTGTGGAGCGTTAACAAGTCTTCCACAATGAAAAATTGCAGTTAATTGCATTCCAATCATCAGACCTAGTCCTCTTTATTAGCTGTCTCAGAACTAAAATCTTTTTAAGCAGTATCTGTAGGCATCCAATTAAAGTGGCTGCTAATGGATTCAACCCAGAGACAGATGCCTGGTTAAACAATTCAGCCCTTTAGCTGTGGGTCAGAGGAGAAAATTGCCTTGCTTGTTGCTGAGTGTTATGTTGGATTAAGAACTTGCATAAAATATCTCTGCTTGCCCAGCCTAATGATTAGATTAATTCACTTACTGTACCCAGTGTTAAGCTGGCCATAGATGCAATGATCCACTCGTTTAGCAACATTACCCAGTGAGCGGATCTTTCCCCGATATGCCACTAACTGGCAGTGCTATATCAGGGTAATCCGGACGTTCTGCCTTATGGTGTAATTTTACAAGCAAAACTTGAGAAAAACTTGGCTCATCACTACTTAACATCTTCAAATAGTTCAAGGGACCTCTGCCATTCACTTCTACATGAACTCAGGTTTTAGGTGGAGAATAGTCGAATTAGAACTGTTTCCAGGGTAGAGGTGTGCCTCCCATTCAAATTGATTGTTTTAATATGAATTGTCACGAACGGCACCAGAACAGTTGCTAAGTGCCCTGGTCTAAGCTCAGGCTTCACCAGTTAAGTAACCACCTTTGGCCTCGGGATGAGCCCTCAGCTTACTCAGATGCCACCTGGACTTATCAAGAGGTGCAAAGCTAAGAGTTCTGGTTAGCACAGGGGCACGATCGTCTCACCAAGGATACTGGATTGAAGAATACCACCAAAGTGGAGCAGGCAGGCTGGACCAGCACAAGAGGGGTAGAATTGTCAGTCAGGCCAGGATCAGGATTGGAGAGAATCAGATTAGTCAGGCAAATCAAGGGTCAATAACAGATGATCAGGCAGGAAACAGAGATAAAACACCCAGGAAGTTTGTAAATAGAACCTAACAATGGGCAAGCAAGGAACTGTAGCCCAGATTCCCTTTATATACTATTTGAATTTGGCACAGTCACGTCAGCACGCCTGCGCCTTTAAACAAAAGTGCGCCGCAGACACACTATGGAAGCCAGCAAGGGAGAAGGAGCAGCGCAGCGGGCGTCCATGCCGGAGAAGCGGCGGTGGACCCCCGCTGCCCACTAGATCACCAGAGTTCTTACAAAAATATAGAAAAAAAACTCAATTTCCATATGAGCATACAGTTTATTTATTAGAGGATGTTTCTGTAGAGGTACACACATATAAATATGGATCTACTTTTACATTATACGTGGCATTTCACTGAGACCAGCCCTTTATGTTCTTCTGTTTTACTTTACTGGGGCCACCATGTCCCTCATGGTGCCTCCAGAATTTACACCAGGGCAGTATAAGTGTTTTCCCTTGCCTTGCCAAGTAAGAATGCTCTCAAGGTCTTTGAACTATCGCTTTACCCAAAACATCCATTGCTTGCATTCAGAGAGGCACAGTGACTCTGCATACCTATTTATTTTAAATGCCTGATTAAAATTTCATGACAACAGGAAGTGAGGAGAGGGCTGTAAATAATGGAATCTAGGATCTACTGATTTCAGCCTGTGGAGAAGTGTTAACTGCTGGGTTCATAATATTTATAGAATGTATATCAAACACTTTATAGGAATAGTTAAGAAGCTCATAAACTAAGAGTTGGGCCTTCAGCAAGTTTTATTGCTGGTATAATACCACTTAGATACTATAGCTAATCTGTTCCAGTATAAAAAAGAATTTTCTTCTACTTTTACTAAATTTTTTACAAATTCATATACAGGTAGGGGATCCATTATCCAGAATGTTCCATTTCTCATAGAGTCCATTTTAATAAAATAATTCTAATTTTTAAAAATAACTGCCTTGATCTTTGTAGTAATTAAACAGTACCTTTTAACTCCAATTAAGATATAATAAATCTGTACTGGAGGCAAAACAAAACCCTATTTGGTTTGATTAATGTTTAAATAATTTTTTTAGTTATCTGGAAAACCCCAGGTCCTGAACGTAATGGAAAGCAAGTCTCATACCTGTATCTGAAATATGGTTGGCATTTATAAAATGCCTGTATGAATGAAGGCAGTCACAAGTAATATCCCATGGCAGTAGTGACTAATTGAATCGAGAACAAAGCATCGTTATTGGTTAAATACCATAGTGAATGAAGCAAGCCAAAGTGAAATTTTAGGAAATAGTCTTCATAAGCATGACAAGTGCTTTTCAATTCAATAGCCCCTTCCCTACTAGAAAGGTCTCCATAATATTCACACTTCCCTTGGGGTATCATTTTCCCAGTGGCAAAACTAAAAACTCATCTATAGGTTCCAAAACGTCCAATTTTTAACAAAAAATTAAGCACTTTAGCATAGAAGAGCTCATTTCTGTCCTCTATACCACCCACAGGGTGCCCCAATACTAAGTTAGGTCAAAGAAATCATATTGGTTTTTGTAATTAGTTTTAGTATATATGTAGACAGTGATATGCAGACAACTTGCAACTGGTCTTTATTACTTCGTTTTTGGATTATTTTCATAAGGGTATAATTTGCCCTTGCAAATAGGCAGTGGCTTGAATAAGAGGCTGATACATTTTTATCAGCTCACCAGTTTGGAATTCATCAGATGCCTGGGCAATATTTACATTTTAAGCACATGATTAATTTCTTTTTTAATAATAAATTAGTGATGGGCGAATTTATTCGCCAGGGGCGAATTCGCAAAACAGCAGCAAAAATTTGCCGCCGAAAAAATTCGCCTAAAAAACGAGTCGCGCGTCGTTTTTGACGCGATGCACCGAAAACGACGCAACGCGCTGAAAGCGACGTGCGTCAAAAACGACGCGCGACTCGTTTCGCTAATTTTTCGGGGAAGCGAAACGCGGGAGATTCGCCCATCACTATAATAAAACTATAGCATGTTCTTAATACTAGCTATGCTGCATGAATCCATATTGGTTCTGAAACAATGCTATTGGATTCATTTATTGTCTAAAGGTGTGCTTCACCTTTGAGGAAACGTTTAGTAAGTTATAGAATGGCCAATTCCAGTCAACTTTGCAGTTTGCCTTCATTGTTTATATTTTATACTTTTTGAGTTATTTGGCTTTTTCTTCTGACACTTTGTAAAGCTTTCAAATCGGGGTCACTGACCCCATCAAAAAAAACTCTGTAAAGCTGCAAATGTATAGTTATTGCTATTTTTGATTATGCATCTTTCTATTCAGTCCTTCTCCTATTTATATTCCAATCTCTTATTTAAATAAATACGTAGGTGCCCTAGCAACAAGATTGCTGAAATTGCAAACTGGAGAGCTACTGAATAAAAATCCAAATAATAAAAAAAAACCACAAATAATAAAAAAAAATGGAATCCAACTGCAAATTGTCTCAGAATATCACTCTCTACATCACTGATTCCCAACCAGTGGCTCATGAGCAACATGTTGCTCTTCAACCCCCTTGAACCAAATAACGTAAAAACCACAAATAATAAAAAAATGGAAAGCAATTGCATATTGTCTCAGAATATCACTCTCTACACCAGTGATTCCCAACCAGTGGCTCCTGAGCAACATGTTGCTCTTCAACCCCTTCAGCCACTTGGATGTTGCTCCCAGTGGTCTCAAAGGTGTTGGTGCTTATTTTTAAATTACTGACTTGAGTGAACATTTTAGTTGAATAAAGGTGTACTGCCAAACAGAGCCTCCTGTAGCCTGCCACATAGGGGTTGCTAAATAGCCAATTACAGCCCTTAGTTAGCATTCCCAGGACTTTTCTTGTGTTGCTCCCCGGTTCTTTTTACATTTGAATGTGGCTCATGGGTAAAAAAAGGTTGGGGACTCCTGCTCTACATCATATTAAAGGTTAATTTAAAGGTTGTTGTGTTTTGATAGCTGAGGATGAGCAGAGTATAAAAGTGCTTTATTAGCAGGCTCATGCAGCCATTACACAATAGTAACATAAACTCTAGCACCTTAAGCAGTATAGACAGGACTGTGTATGTGCACAGTGACATCTACAAGCCATTTGTACACCACAAAGGTGAACAATCCCTTTAAGTTATGGTGATCCAAATTACAGCAAGTGATCCTTTTTTTGGAAAACCCAGGTCCTATGCATTTTGGATAATAGTTCCCACACCTCTTATGAACAATTTAAAGCTAAGAACAGACCACTGTATGAAATGACAAATGTTTACTTCAAGCTAAACGACCCCTTTATGAAAAAAAAAAATGGTTATATGTAGTTTAAGGCTATATTGTTGAATTTTGAATTAGGTTAAACATTTTTGTGTTTGCTGATATTGGTAGTAGTTGATACTTTGTAGTAGAGACTTGTCATGAGACTTACTGATAGAAGGCTGGAGCAACCCAAAGCACTATGAAACCTTATCATACAAGGCCCTTCTTTCATGCCTTCTGTGTATTATCTCTTACGAACAAGTCCGTGTCTGTTACTTTGTTCTGAATGTGACTATACCTGATGAATTCCTAGATAGTAATGAACACAATGTTCTAACTCTCTTGTTATCACTTAACTGTCTTATCTTGGATACCCACAAAGCTTATGCAAAAAACGATTCATGGAATTATGCAGTCTATAAGAGACAGTCTTAAATAGTGCTTCTTGCTTTGTCATTTTGACAATATGATGTATTTTTCTGATGAATTTATATCCCATCTTTTATGCATGTAGGCTTTCTGTAATTATATTTCATGTTTCATGTTACATCTATACTTTGCCTAATGCCAGATGGGTTTATTCTGTCTTGGGGGGAGATTATAGTGTTTCCCTACTTAAATCTGCTCTGTGTATCTGCACCAAGACTGACCAATGGAGCCAACATAGACCAGCTGATCAGCTGAATCTGAGTTCCCTGTGGCAGTAGAGCTTGATAAAGAGCGTTGCATTCGAAACACATTGTGCTAATAAAAACACTAAGCAGCTAGACTGCCTGCTCCTGCTTCTTTACCTCTTCAAAATATCAGCATATTATCCTTGCATCATGAGTGGGGTGCGTCCAAAGAAGTTCAGGACATCACTTCCTCCGATGTTGGAACCTGTTATATTTCTTGGTTCATAGGTGTAGTCCAGCAAATTGCCTTGTGCGCATGTGCTTTGCTCATGAATATCTGGGGTGATAGTACATTAGGCCTGTAGTGTAGTATTTAAAGCAAAGAAATAACACAACAAAGTGTCCAGTTCAAGCGCTCAATGAATATAAATGTACCATCCTCAGCATTAGGGCTGCCATCTTTTATGCTGAAGTCGGGCAGGGGAAGAATTGATGTTGTTGGGGGGGGGTGCCATCAAGGCAGGGTAGTAGCATTAAGTGGGTGGGCAGGGGTGGGACAATGATGTGCGATCAGTCATCTGGTTCCTCATCATTCTCAGTCTGGAGAGTCCGTCTGGATTTCTTGAAGGACCAGTAACACCAAAAAAATGAAAGTGGTTTAAAGTAAAGAAAATATCATGTATTGTTTCCCTGCACTGTTAAAACTGATCTGTTTGCTTCAGAAACACTACTATAGTTCATATAAACAAGCTGCTAAGTAGCAATGGCGAAAAATGAAAAACAGCTATATGGCACAGGATAAGTAATGGATAACAGATAACATTATGTTCTACAGAGCTTATCTGCTATCTGCTGTGTAACTTGAGCCTCCTTTGACTAGTTGCCCCCATGGCCACACAACAGCTTATTTATATAAACAGTAGTGCTTCTGAAGCAAACACTGCGGTTTTACCAGTGCAGGGCAACACTGCATTATATTTTTATTACTTTAAAACTATTTAATTTTTTGATGTTACTGGTCCTTGAATTTGGAAATTGTCTGTGTGAAAACGGGACAGGTGGCAAACCCTGATCTGCCAACTGTCCTGAAATTGTGTGAATCACCAGCTCTTAATCTCCTGACACTGATAAGATTTCTCCTGGGACACACTAAGTATAGGATGACAGCTCTGCAACTGTACTTAGCACTTAGGGGCATATTTATTAAGCTGTGTACAAAACAGCAGGATAATACATCACACATTGCTTTACTTTGCTGTGTAAAAAATGGCATACGTTTATTTATGCGTTTTTTTTCTTAGATTGGTTTCCGCCGGAAGCAATTTAAAATAGCGGTGGCAACTCTGGTGTTCACATGGAATTAAAATTAAACACACCATGCAATATGCAAAAACGACGCAACGCATGTAAAAAACGTGACACGACTCGTTTTGCAAATTTTTCGCCAATTCGCAAATTTCGCTGGAAATTCTCGAATTATTCGGCGAAGCAAAACAGGATAGATTCGCCCATCACTACTGCCATTTAGTGTATAACTTGCATTTATATTATTTTTACCAAAGTGCTTTGGTGTTCTAACCGGAGAGTCCCAGGCAGTGGTTGTAGAAGATGAAGGCACATGTGCACCTATGTTAGATCTGCTTGGTGCATCTGCTTGGATCCCTGAAGTCTACTTGCAGATACAGTACAGTAGGAGGCCCGCTCCAACTTTTTCTCCATGCCTCTCCCTCTCCTCCTCCTTCCTCTTACTGGGTTGCACTGCCTCTCCTCCATCACTGCTTTCGTTTGGTGTGCCTATGGAAGATGTGCTTGGCGCAGGCTCCACTGTCTGCCAGCCTTCCAAGTGCTGGTTCGAATCCCCGCAGCAAAGATGGGAAGGAGCCCGGCTCTGGGCGCCACCACAAGAAGAAGACGAGAGAGCAAGAGCCGCAGTGATGCAGAAGGGGGTGTAGTTTGATGCTGTGTGCAGTTTTTTTAATATGATTATGTTTAATTTATAGGGCACATGGCAAGTTACACACACTATTTGTTTATCCAGTTTACAATAGTAACAGCCAATAAAGGCTTACAGTTTCAACTAAGAATGGAAACTCTGGCTGCTCTGAAGTATGGCCTCTTGGCATCCTGAGCTAGAAAATACAGCATGAGGATGCAACCTGTAGTTCATAGTGTGGCTGCAGGTGTAATATTCAATAGTTAAATAAGAAAGCAAAAAAGACATAAGGTAAGTAATGCCCTAAATGTTGGCTTTATGTGACTGTAAGGACTGTATCAGATGACCTGCCATGTGCTCCATCAATTCCTTCATCTTATCCATTTCGGTTCAATGCCATTGTTATTTCAGTGTCTGTTGGGATGCAATTCTTTCAATACTCTAAGTTAAGGAAATGGAGAAAAAAAGCCTGCACAGCATCTTTAGTACTAAGAATGGCAGAATCTCAATAGACAGATTTAAGGACACTAATTACAGAAGAGGCTTCAGGGTTTGTACTTTTCCATTTTTTTCATTAAAAAAAGGATTGCAAATACATAATAGAAGTCTAACACGGTGCACAAGCAATGAAAATTATTATTATATGAAGTTAGTAATGTTGCTTCATGTACAGTATTTTTAATTGTAGTTTCTGGTTCTAGCAGTGTCTTTAAAGGGATACTGTCATGGGAAAAGATATTTTTTAAAAACACATCAGTTAATAGTGCTACTCCAGTAGAGTTCTGCACTGAAATCCATTTCTCAAAAGAACAAACAGATATTTTTATATTCAGTTTTGAAATTTGACATAGGGCTAGCCATTTTGTCAATTTCCCAGCTGCCCCAGTCATGTGACTTGTGCCAGCACTTTAGGAGGGAACTGCTTTCTGGCAGGCTGTTGTTTTTCCTTCTCAATGTAACCGAATAGTATGCAGTGGGACATGGGTTTTTACTATTGAGTGCTGTTCTTAGATCTACCAGGCAGCTTTTGTTAGGGAGCTGTTATCTGGTTACCTTCCCATTGTTCTGTTGTCAGGCTGCTGGGGGGAAACAGGGAGGGGGTGATATCACTCCAACTTGCAGTACAGCAGTAAAGAGTGATTGAAGTTTATCAGAGCACAAGTCACATGTCTTGGGGCAGCTGGGAAATTGACAATATGTCTAGCCCCATGTCAGATTTCAAAATGAAATATAAAAAAAATCTGTTTGTTCTTTTGAGAAATGGATTTCAATGCAGAATTCTGCTGGAGCAGCACTATTATTTGAAAAAAAAATTTCTTCCCATGACAGTATTCCTTTAAGTTATGAATGGGCACGGGTCCTTGTGCTGAACCCTGCACATAATAGTGCATCTAAGCATAATGTTAAGGAGCATTGTATTTAACAGCTGCTTTAGAGAGGGCTTTTGCTGTGTCTGAAATCTACAGGCACTCATAGATGAATGATAAAAACCATTGGCAGCCAGCGCACTGTTCCTTCCATGACATACAGTACACAAGATATGACCAGAATTTCCGCACACATTTTTGCAATATCACAAATAAGGGGAGGAAGGTGCACTGTGGATAAAACTATGGCCACTTTTTGCATTTTTCACTTTCAACCCTTAGAGTAAAAGCCCTACAGTCTTACAGAAAAATAGCTTTGAAAATAAGGCTAACAAAGAAATCTGATGCATGGTTACATTCCAGGTCTCTCCTGACTGAAAACAAAAACACAATCGCTGAGAAGCTGAGGAGGGAATTGAAAGTAGTTAATTTATGAATGTGTAAACTATATGCTTTGCTATTTCCCAGAACCGCCCCCTCATCCCAAACATTGCCTTGCTATATCAAATAATGTCATTGTTTCCTTTTTCATCAGTGCACAAATCATACTGGTAGCTTTATCTTTAACCTTTCAAAAATAAAACAGGATGAATTACTGAATATATGTTATCTTTTTTTGAGTCACATTAAGAGAGGCAGTTACAATATGTATCAGATATTTTATTCCTCATTAATCAGTCTGTTGGTAGATGTCTAGTCTTCCAGCTGCCTTATCAGCTCCACCTGACCTTGTATGAGCAGGAATTAGCTTTTAATTGGCCGGGTTTTGCTAGCAAACCTGGCAATAACAGGACCTCTGTCAACACAAGATACTAAGTAGAGGAATTAAGTTATTTGTACTATGTATAATTGCATAAGATATGGAATAATATGGCAGTTCTGTTCAGCTGATTCTTCAGTCATGATAAAAGTGAGTTGAAAGTACCAAATATAAAATGATTTGACTGTAATATCTAGTAAGTTGTATGTTTCTATATATTAAATCTTCAACTGAGATTTATATGTACTACTGACCAATACTGCATACTATGAAGTCAGTTGCTAGATAATGCCAATATAAGTTTGTGCCTAGCCTTCCCACCAAAAAAGTACTGTTTTATTTTTTTAGTGACCTATAGAAAAATGTTTTAGCCATATGAACGGTGCATGAACTCTACTATAGGGATAGCTTATACCGGCAAGAGACCAATAAATTTGCCATAGTTAGTTTCACAATTAGTGATGGGCGAATCTCCCGCGATTCGCTTCGCCGAAAGATTCGCGAATTTCTAGAGAAATTCGTGAATCGGCGAAAAATTCGCGAAACGAGTCGCGGGACGCTTTTGACGCGCGTCGCGTCAACTTTGACGCACGTCGCGTCGTTTTCGGCGCTCGTCGCGTCGTTGCCGGCGCGCGTTGCGTCGTTTTCGTCGCGCGTCGCGTCGTTTTTGACGCGTCGCGTCAAAAACGACGCGCGACTCGTTTTTTTGGCGAAATTTCGCTTGCCGAAATTTCGCTGGTGATTCGCGAATTTATTCGCCAGCGGCGAATCGCGGGAATTCGCCGCGAATTCGGCCCTGGCGAATAAATTCGCCCATCACTATTCACAATTAATCCTCTTCATTAAAAATAGATGCATCAAAAGGCACTCCTTGTACTTATGTATAGCTGATTTCAACTCTGTTGCGCGCCTCCTATTCTGACTTAAGTGTAATGGTGTCAATTGATGAAGGAGAATCCTGTAGCTAACTGGCTGAGAAATGTCTAATTTGTTTTTTCAAGTATTATGTATTTCAGTCCCTATGTATGTGTGGTGTTTATACAAATGGCCTGCGGGTGTCACTGTGCATACACAGGACTTTCTGTACAGCTTAAAAGTGAAAGTAAGAGTTACTGCTGTTATGTAATGGCTGCATGAACCTGCTAATAAAGCACTGTTATACTCTCCTCATCCTCGGCTACCAAACACAACAAATGGAGACAAGGATGTCTTTTCTACCTCTGCAGCAGCCTGCACCTTTTCTATCAAACACTGGAGAGCCTTCCATACCTTTTAATGCATGGATTCGTATGTTTGATAATTACATTATTGCTGCTGACCAAGGGGGCAGAGGGACAGAGTATATTCTATACATTACTATCACCTGATGAAAGTTATGAAACTGCTCTTACTGCTATAAAGAACTTTTTCGTGCCAAGAGTAAATGTAAATCCCACCAATGTGGACAGTGTAATGGTGAATCCACAGAACATTTTGTAGCAGTTTTGAGAGAGCTGGTTTTTACCTGTGAGTTTGGGAATCTAACAGATGAAATGCTAAGAGACCAAATAGTGGGAAAAACAAACTCACCCCGCATTAGAGAGAGACTGCTCCTAGAGCAAGATTTAACCCTTGCAAAGGCTATTACAGTTGCTAGCCAAATTGAAACAGCTGTGGCAGAAAAAACTCTCAGTCAGGGAACTGCTGGGAATGTACAAATTGTGAATTCAAAACTGTGGCCTAATAATGTGCAGTCACAGGAAAAATACAGTGCTAAGGAAAGGGATTCACTGCAAAACCGTGCAGCAAATACAAATAAAAAATACTGCTTTCACTGTGGTTCATCACAACACCTTGCAAACTATGTTAAATTTCCTGCAAAAGCTATACCGTGCCGCAAATGTTTAAAGTCAGGTCACTTTGCTACGGTCTGCCGTAGTTCTTCTAAAGACGTTCATGAACTCACTACTACAAATGTTACAGTATTCAGTGTAGATAAAGCTGGTACATTTATTCCAGACAAGTTTATATGCACTGTCAATGTCAATACTGCTTCTGCTGACAAGGGGCACTCCATTGACCTGATGTTTGATACAGGTTCAGCAGTTTCTATATTACCAAATGGTATTTTCTTGAAATACTTTGCCAAAGATACGCTTGTTGCACCGGCCCTGAGACTGGTCAGTTACTTAAAGGATCCAATCCCTCTGCTTGGTTGCTTGCCAGTGACTGTACAATTTGAATCAAATACTGCAAAATGTGACTTTTACATTGTGGATAAAGGTACTGCTATACTTGGAAGGGATCTCTTTGCTGCATTAAACCTACAATTAATTGATGGTCTCATTACTACACCGGTGCCTGTCACACAACCTGTGTCTAAAATGTCACCACAAAGCAACACTCCATTTGGCTATGCAAAGAACTTTGTGCACAAAGTTAAGTTGAGACCAGATGTAAAACCAGTACACCAGAAATTGAGACTATTGCCCTACTCTATAAGGGAGACTGTCTCACAGGAACTAAAGAAACTGGTAGAGCAAGATGTGATTGAAAAGTTAGAATCCATTGAATGGGTTTCACCAGAAGAAGAAAACTGGAGGTAGTTGTTATGGCTAATCATCCCTTGCCACACATAGAGGAAATATTTTCAGAACTCCGAGGAGCAAAATTCTTTTCCACCCTGGATCTTCAGAGTGTTTATCATCAAGTATTCCTGCATGAGGAAAGCAGAGACCTCACTGCATTTATCACACATGATGGTTTGTTTCGGTTCAAGCATGTTCCTTATGGACTGGCTTCAGCACCGAGTTGTTTTCAAAGACTGATGTCTTCTATACTCCATGGCATACCTGGTGTACAATGCTACTTGAATGATATAATTGTCTACGCTCCAACTATGGATATTCATGACAAGTACCTGGAAAAGGTTCTGAAATGCATTGATTCTGCAGGACTCAAACTGAAACTTTCCAAATGCCACTTCAGACAACTGACATTTCTGGGTCATATAATTTCACAAGATGGATTACTGTCTGACCCTGACCACGTCAACGTGGTTACACAAGCACCTACTCCATCTGATTTCCAGACCTTACAAGCTTAGGTCTTAGTTCTTAGGTCTTACTTCATGGCATTCTAAGTTTATTTCCAACTATGCTTCAGTTGTGGAGCCACTTCGAGCACTACTACCTGGAACTTCAAGTCTGGTTTTGTCAGAGACTGCTCAACATAGCTTTGGAATAGTGAAGCAGTTAATTGTGAACAGTTCAGCGCTAGCTTTATTTGATCCTGCACTACCCACTGTGGTTACTACAGATGCTTCAGACTATGGCATTGGTGCAGTTCTCACACAGATCCATGCATTTGCATCCAGAACACTTACAGAGACAGAGCGTAAGTATTCAACTGTTGAAAAAGAAGCTCTAGAGAACCTACCTATGGGGTAGAGAATTTACCTTATGCACGGACCATAGCCCTTTAACTACACTACTTAAAACAAATGGACTAGGAAGAGAATGCGTATAGCTAGATGGTCAGCAACGCTACTGAATTTCAACTACAAAATTAAATACAAACCAGGTTTGAAAAATGTTACTGTCACGTTTACCTTTAACTGCAGCTTCTGATACAATTCGCGAAACGAGTCGCGGGACGCTTTTGACGCGCGTCGCGTAAAATATTCGGTGCGTCGCGTCAAAAACGACGCGCAACTCGTTTTTTCGGCGGTGATTCGCGAATCGCGGGAATTCGCCGTGAATTCGACCCTGGCGAATAAATTCGCCCATCACTAATGAGGACATAGAAGTTGTAGCACTGACTGATATATTATCATCTACAGTTACAGCTGCTAATTTTAAGCAAGCTTGCCTCACATGTCCAATTCAAGTAAAACTACGGGACATCTTACAAAACAAATGGCCAAATGCTGAGAAGATACTCAGTCCTGATCTTCAACCTTACTAAAGGATTAGTACTGTCGAACTGTCCTTAGTAGATGGCTATGTTGTCCATGGAGCTCACCGTTTATTGGCACAAGAAACCTTGAGAGAAAAGCTCATTCAACTTGCACATGAGAGTCATCAAGGAATTGTATGTACAAAACAAAGACTGCGAGAACTGTACTGGTGGCCAGCAATGGATGCCGATGTGGTAACTGCCATTCATTCTTATGTTACTTGTCAGAATCATGACAAAACAGCTATCACACACACCAACACTTCAACCAGTACCATTCCCTGATTCAGCATGGGAAAAACTTGCTATTGATATTGTGGGTCCTTTCACAGATGCTCCTATAGACTGTAGATTTGCTATAATTCTGATAGACTATTACAGTAAATGGCCAGAAATTGCATTTGTTTCTCATGTAACATCAGATACAGTAATAACATTTCTGTCTACAGTCTTCAGCAGAGAAGGAAATCTAAAGGAGTTAATATCAGACAACGGACCACAGTTTGTCTTATATGAGTTTGAATGCTTTCTGAGAGAGAGGAATATTGTGCATAGGAAATCTTCAGTGTATTACCCACAAGCAAATGAAGAACAGAAGTCTGAAAGAAGCACTACAGACAGAAAATCTTACTGGGAAATCTTGGAAAGTATTAACTACATAATTACAGTCAAGCAACATGCCATGCAACAACCCAATCATCTCCAGCTGAATTATTACATGGCAGACAGATGTTACATGTTGCAGACATCAAACTTACACCAAATACTGTACCTACAAACTCATCTACTGCTGACATTGTCAAACGTCAACAAGCCAAATGCAGGGCTTATACTGACAGAAAACGTGGTGCAAGAGAAGTGCACATTCAGCCTGCATTTTTAGTCAGAATTAAGAAACCAGGAATACTGAAACAAGGACAATCTAAATTTACTACACCACTTGAAGTGAGACACCAGCGAGGACCATACACATATGAACTGTCTGATGGATGCATATGGAATGCAAGTCATCTTGATCCTGCTAGATATGAATTTGCAGATGTTCCATTTGATGAAGGACATTTTCCTACTCCTAATGCCAACAGCAATAGGCCTGAATAAAGTGAAACCTATAAGGCGTACTGAGAGAATCAGAAAACTACCTGCATGGACCAAGGACTATGTCATGCGAAGAATATATATATTGCTTTAAGAAACATACTGTTTAATTGTTATTGTTTATTATATTTGCAAATGCTTTCCTACTATAGGGGGAATATGTGGTGTTTATACAAATGGCCTGCGGGTGTCACTGTGCATTTACAAGACTTTCTGTACAGCTTGAAAGTGATAGTAGACTAACTGCTGTTGTGTAATGGCTGCATGAACCTGCTAATAAAGCACTGGTATACTCTCCTCATCCTCGGCTACCAAACACAACAATATACAATCAAGATGAGGCAGGGCTCCTGTCATTCAAGAAATGACTTGTGTGTTTCTACGCCTCAACTTGTCTGACAAAGGATCACTGCTTGCAGAAGGAAGGTTTCTTTTCATGTTTTTATGATATTTCTTTACTGGTGTAGGATATATATGTTTCCTAGATATAATAGGCTATTCTACACCTCAAAACATTTCTAAAATTAACATGGCTGGGTGTTACTGATTGGAGTCAAGGTGTGGCATAAAATGATCCCTTTAAAAAAATGTTAGGAGGTTAGGATGTTGCTGTAATTATATACATATTCTCCCCCAAGAGGTGCAAATTATTAATACTTTATTTGGCAATAAATTCATGTGAAAATAGCATTAAAAAGCTGTTTTAAGCTACTACTGTTTACACTATTGTTTTACATTTGTCGATCAATGTACTCAAAATCACTACACAGCCTGTGTGTAGTGATGAACAACATTTTTTTTTACCAGGTTTTGTCACAAAAAAGACACACATAGGGGCGAATTTTCATCAGTGTTAGCTTCACACCCCTTGCACCACTGCGGCAGGCGCAAATGTGCTACAAATAGTTTTGTCCTGTGCGTTGAACTCTGGTGACTTTTTGCTAGCATTACTTCGGCTTTGCGAGAAATTCATAGCGAAGAAGTGCTAACGTTTCCTTGTGCCTAGAGAACATTTGCTAGTTATCTTGTACTTAGGTCAATTTGCATAGGGCAGGAAATTTAAAGTTGTATGGAGCTCTTTATCATAAATGTTGGTGCAAATGGTTTAAGTTACCGCTTTTTACTACAAATGTCCAGGGAACCTTAATAAAGTGGTTATGAAATATCTGGAGAAAACCGGTTACCCAAAGTTAGGACTTTAGCAGGCAATCCCGCTTAAAAAACGGAAACAACGCCAGCATTTTTTAATTTTAATGCATTTTCAGCTGACAGGATATGATGTAAGTGACAGAAGATTGAGGTAGATCTAGCTTCTTTTTAGCAATTGGCCTGGTCAGAGATGGCAAAGTCAACTCTGGCGAAAGAGGTAACGTTCAGTAAAATCCGCACTTTGGTGAATTTGCAGAGTAATGATCGTTCTCCAAAACGAAAATTCACCTGGTGGTAGAGTGTGAATGAACGATAGCGATGATTTCTTTTGCTAGTGAATTGGTGCCTGCACCTGTGAATTAGCAATGTCCCTGAGGATGATAGCGCTGCTACAAAGTCGCTAGCGTTAGCCACTTCACCCTTCATTTTTTATTTTTAGTGGGTAGCAGTAACAGTTGAGGATACGCTAGCAACCAGGCAGTGGTTTGAATGACAGACAGAATCAACAGGAGAGGGCCTAAACAGAAACATAAGTAAAACAATAACAATACAATTTAAGCTTCGCAGTGCAATTTGTTTCCAGGGTCACTGAACCCCAGCAACCAAATAGCATTTTAAATTTCACACTAGAAAGAGGCAGAAATGTAGGGTAAATAATTCATAACAATTAGGGGCAGATTTATCAAGGGTTGAATTTCGAGGGTTAAAAACTCTCAAATTCGACCCTAAAAAAATTTCCCGAAATAAAATCCAAAAAATCAGTATATGGAATTCGTAGGATTTTACCTATTTTCGATGTATGGAATGATCGAATAGCGATCATCCGATTTCACAAACAAAATCGTACTTAAATTTTTTCGAGAAATCAGATTTCTATTCGATCAAGAAAAACTTAGAAAAAGCCTATAGGAGCTTCCCATAGGCAAATATTGCATCTCGGTAGGTTTAATCTGGCGAAGTAGGCAATCGAATAAAATTTTAAAGGGCAAGTACTTTGACAATCGAATGGTCGAATGTCTGAACAATTTTATTATTCGAATTGTACGATTTATTCAAATTATTTGATTCAATCGAATTATTCACCTGAATCTTTCAATTCGATCAAATTTTGATAATTCGATCGTCGAATTACCCAAAATTTTTTTTGAAAAATCTAATTTTTTGCATTCGAATCCTTCACCTGTGCCCTTTAGTAATGGGTGAATTTGCCGAAAAATTCCTGAAACGGCAGCGAAACGTGGGGATTTGCACCTGGCGAATCAATTCGCCCATCACTAATAATAAAAATAAGCACTTGTAAGTATAGTACATACTATTGTTACAAGATACTGAAAATTACCTCTTTAATTTGAGAATTAGCTGTGTTCAATTCAAACCCAGCATAAATATCATAAGATGTAAGTTGTGCATTTCATATTTAAATTCTTCTGACCTAAATTTTACAATTAACTGTGCTGTGACCACTTTAAAACCCAACTTAAATAGTTTAAGATGCAAGGAATACATTTCATAAACCTATGCTTAAAGCAGATGGTATTAATGTCACCTTTTATGTCCCCTTTGTGCTGTAACGATTCATAATTCCTGCTCTGAATTTTAATGCACTTGACACAAATATCTTACAGAGAGTCTATATGCATTGGTTTAATCATGAAGTTTTATTGATGTATAAAAGCCAATGTTCTGTAATTTAGTGTTAAAATGATAGGTAACATCTTTCTTACCCACTCAAGTGGATTCCTTACAGAATACAGGAAACTCTGCAACATCAATGGATAAAATATGCATTTTTTGTTAGTCCTCTTTAACATCACTTATATATTCAGCATGATTTAATCATGGTCCTATATACAACTAACGTTTTTGAAAGTATCTTTGCAATCCAATTATAGCATTCACATGAAAGTGAAAAAAGGATATCAAGGACAATTAAAGATCCACTTGCACAGAAAATAAACGCCAGACTTGTGAGAAATTAAAGGGAATTTCAAAGTCAGCATTTTTATTCAAAAATATTTGAAGGAAGATGAGAGACAAACAAGTTAAAGTAACAATATAATTCTGATATCAATGAAAATACTTTATGAGTCTCAGCATTTAACCCACACAGCAGCAAAGCATATTCTTCAGATTTTCTTCAGTTAATAGAAACCAGGCATGTTTAATAGATGTTTGTGTAAACAAACAGGAATTGTTTGTCCATGTATCGCAATACAGGAATGGGACCTGTTATCCAGAATGCTCTGGACCTGGGGTTTTCGGGATAATGGATCTTTCTTTAATTTGGATCTTCATACCTTAAGTCTACTAGAAAATCATGTAAAGATTAAATAAACCCAATAACCTGGTTTTGCTTCCAATAAAGATTAATTATGCCTTAGTTTGGATCAAGTACAAGGTTCTGTTTTATTATCAGAGAAAATGGAAATAATTTTTTATAATTTGGATTATTTTGATAAAATTGAGTCTATGGGAGTCTATGGGACTAATCTCCCTGAATTGCTTGTCCGTGTCTCACACCACTAAAATGTAAAGTCGACTGCGCCTATTCACACGCAGCACTGCGCTCAAAATTGCCTTACGAGACAATTTACAGGGAGATTAGTCGCCCAAAAGAAGTGGCTATTAGTCACCAGGCGACTAATCTCCCTGAATCTTCCCGTGTAGTCTAGCCCTAAGGGCTCTTACACACGAGCGTTTTTACCTGTGCCCCCCTGCGTTCCGTTTTGCTGCGTTCAGCCGCAGGGGAGCGCAGGTATAGACACACTCAATGCTTTTCAATGGGCTGTACTCACAAGAACGTATGTAGGTTCAGATGCAACATGCTGCATTTTTCCTGCGTTCTGCGCCTGCATGCGTTCGTGTGAGTACAGCCCCATTGAAAAGCATGGATTCAACGGTGCACACAAACATACCAAACAAACTATAAAGTTAGGTCACATGAGCCAATTAACAGACAGAGTTGTGTCTTTTGCTTCAACAGTTCTTCCTGTTACCGTTAGAGTTGAAATATTTCTGGTCAGGTGATCTCTGAGGCAGCACACAGACCATCACGAAATGGTGGTTCAAGGCAAGAGATTTAAAAGGGTAATATTTAAATATATATTCCAGTTTGGTCAGATTCTTTAATATGCCACTTTGATATAAACTATATTTTGCTGAAGTATTCATTTTGGGGGTATAGTTTCCTTTAACCCGCTGCAGGACTCTAGCTTGCATATCAATATTGTAGTATTTGTAGTAATTCTAGAATTCTAGTATCTATTAACCAACATGATAATATTGCAATATATGGACAGTAATCCTTTTTTTCTTAAGGAACAAGGTTAGTTTTAGTATTCTTCTGCACAGTGAATTTAAGGCAAGTGTGTCTATTGATGCAGGAGAACACTGCTAGGTTTCCCATAGCACAATAGTTGCAACACAGTTGCGCCTAAAGAATTGACATCAAATACCGCAAATCCTACGTCCTGAACACAAATATTTTTTAAACAATATGGAAAAGGATACTGCTCGTGGCTGATTTCCAAAGGAAGCACATCTGTGGACCCTATTTTATTTGGGCTAAGATTTACTCTTTTTGGGGAAAGCAGAGATGCTATGAGAGGGTTGAGTGAAAAATTGTATCTACAGTATCTTAATAGTGAAGCCTGTGAGGTTAAAGAAATAAAGATAGTGATTATAAAATAAATATATAATAGTGGTGAGTGATACTTTTAAATAAGTGGAAACAGCAAGAGATGAAAGGCAATTTCACACATACACAATACAGAAAGTGCATAATACATAAAGTACCTACATAGTAGCGAACTGGTGCAAATTAAAGTAAATTAAGTATACTGAAAAGTGTGTAGAGACAGAAGGGAGTAGTGTACACCTGCCATTGACTAGAAGAGGCCTTCTTTTACATACTGTGTCCACAAGGACTTAATGTTCTAAGAAAATTGCATGCTTCAGATTGCAAGCCCTCAGATGTGCATTTTTTTTAGTTGCTCAGGCATCATTTTGTCCTTTAGGAATATGATTGGTTTTATTGATTCTGTGCATAGTTCTATGTGAGGTCCCATGCTTGACACACAGTTTGCCACGCTTAGTATCTGTCTGACAAATAAATTGCAGATGAAGGGTGGATTTATCTTCTGGAGTAAGAACTGTAAAATGTAACCGAAAAGTCAATGACTACCAATGAGTAAACTTTTAACAATTGGTATTTTTAACTCTACATTGTAAGGACTTAACTTGTAATTAGTGATGGGCAAATGTACTAGCCAGGTGCAAATTTGCAGTGAATTCGCCGCCAGCAAATAAATTTGAATAACCCGCAAAAACTCGCCTGAAAACATTCTGGCGTCAACAAAGAGATGCCAGCGATGTTTTGTGAATTTTCCGCTGGACATTCTGGAATTTTTTGTCGAAACGGGACAAATTCGCCCACCTCTACTTGTCATGATTGGTACGATTTCATTCTACTTTGTAAGGGGTAAACTTATAACGATTGGTACTATTTATTTTTACAGGAGCTGCAAAGTAGGCAGTAGTGTTCTGGCTATTATGTTAGACATCTGGTGACTCCAGTCTTTATACATTACATTTTGGCTAACTAGCTATATTGAAAACATTTTGCACAGCCTATCTATTTACCCAGTTTTTATTTGTACACTGAATAATTCCTTTAAGATAATTTCTCTTTAATCAGTGAGCAGTCCTTGGTATACAAAAGTGCTCGTTTGCAGGTTAAGGTATAAGGTGAGACTCACATACTACATAATTAATAGTAAGGTTTGATGAGGGAACCAAAAATGGTAATATTATACCATTTTTCTATCACTGTAACTACACAGAATCAAGACCACTGTGAATTTCAAATGTCACCTCTCTGAAGAGTTGCAGTGTGCCATTGTGATTGGATTGTTGGAAGAGTCTATTTGCCGAGAACTCCCCTACACCAGTCAGTTGAACTGAAGAAGCTGCTTGGATGAGCAGTGAAACGTCTTCATTAAAATATCTCAGCAAGTCCAGTTGCTTTGAGTTACTTTTTATATATATATGGTAATATTATACAGTTGCATATAAATATGTGCAAACTATATGAAGTGTAATTGCTAAAGGGCCCTAGAAGTGCACTTATGTTGATCGTTTTTGGCGTTACATGGCTGTCACTGTATTTATAACCTACTGGTATTGGATAATCATTAAGGTGGCCATAAATGTAATGATTACTAACACAGGAAAGATCTTTGTTTTCAATAGAGACGTGTTAGAGCTGAATCGTCCAATATACAGGTAGAAACTTCTCACAAAACATAATTTCGTACAATATTATTGGGGCGTCTATGCCCAGCTTTAGTTAAAGATGATAGTATTTCTTTTAAGAAAAGCAGACATTCAGTATCTTCAGGCCAGGTCCTGGGGTAGCAATTTCATCCCTACGACATTCTGGCCTGGAGCATCATCCAACATTTTCTTTCACTGTGGGCTCTAATCATGTTCCTGCCCTTACTTAGGGCCCAAGACACCTTTGCTGACTTCTCTAACGCTGACCCTGAACACCGTGATGAAGGGCACATTTGGCTTTTGGCCTAGGACCATTACAAAATTTACAGACATTGGTAGGGCTATACCCTCTATTTGCAGAAGTACACAGTCCTCTAAGCTTCTGTAAAAAAGTGTTCTGTTATGGCAGGTGAGGTGGGGGCAGGAGACTTTGAAATGGATATTATTTTTTTCTGGGGAGAGCACTAGGTAGCACATGGATGGAATTTACATTCAGGAAATCTGTGTAACATTTGCTAGAAACTTCATTTTTATTTGCTTTGCCTGTCTTGACTGATTCATTTTATACATTTGCTAAATGTATATTTCATAAACCCCATACTGACCATAGTGTTTCAACATAAAGTTGATTTAATTTCCCCACTGCTCAAAACAGATATCTGAGAGATACTCTATTTCAATTTGAACATAACGTCTCTGTCTATTTAAATTAAACAGCTTAGTGATGGTACACATAAGAAATACCATGTACACTGTGTTTTTGTAAGTCAGTGCATTGCAAATACTGTATCCAGGCATACATTGTTGGCCCAAGGTAAGGGTTACAGTTGCCAGTTACTGCTGAGGGCATATTTGGGCTACCATAAAGGGTAGTTGTAAATGGGGGGAGACTATTATACTATTATACACCTTACTCATACCCCCAGGCCTGGAAACAGACCTGGGGGTGGGGTAGGCTTGCTT
>CM044438.1:49097600-49123678 GCA_024363595.1 Xenopus borealis | reverse complement strand
CGCTACGCAACAAGTTGGCGCTATAGAAATACATGTTAATAATAATAATAATAATGTGATACTGTGAGCTTAATTTACTGGTGGAATAGGAGGGACAGGCAATACTTTATTTATGGGGAAAGCACATATCTTTGTGCAGAAAAATCTGTACCCTCAGGTGCTCATCACAGGGCAGAGTGCAACATGAAACACATACAGGGGAATGTAATATAAGTCGTAAGGCAAAAACTATTCGCAATGCGAAAAGTTATGCCTCTGTGCGGACAATTTTTGCTTTGCGCGAATTTAATATAGCTTTTGTGAAACCGGAAACTGTTTTACCGATCACTTCCGACAGTGGAAGAGAGTTTGCGAATTTTACAGCTTGCGCCAATGCGCAGTCAATGTAATAAAACTTCTTACTGAAAAAGTCGTTATGTTTGCTCCTAAAGATTACGACACCTTCAAGCACTTCTTAAGAGTACGCAATTAAAATTAGAAATGCGCAATTAAAAGTCGCAATGCGCAATTAAAATTCGCAATGCAATAACAGCTCAAGGAACAATATTACATTGCGAGATGTGGATTTTTAATGTAATTGATGCACATTCTTTTGCTCTTTGCGAATTTAATTACAGTTAAATTCAGTACCCTGTCCTCCAAGGGTTCAGTTAAGGACTCTTGACCTGCTCTCCCCTGCACTCAGTTTTAATGCATTCCACTGCAGGGGAAGCGCAGGATGAAACACAGACGCATGTAAGCGCCAAACACAGCATTCATTCCGCTTCCGTTTAGTGCCTACAGTATATGCACCTGTGTAAGTACAGCCTGCTTTAAATGAATAGAATTTCGTTAGAGTGCATTAAAACTGAACACAGGGGAGGGCAGGTAAAACACATGGGTAGGAGCCTTAAAGTTGAACTTTTTAGATAAAATACCTTTCCTAAATACTTCTTAAGGCATAAAGAGCAGTAGTTGAAAATTCATGATCATCAAACCTCAGCTATGCAAATAAATAAGGAGACATGTAGCCTATGCAGATATGTTTTCTTTACGACAGGGTACATATACTCTTATGGCAGCTTTTCTCCCCCTGCAATCCTAACTGGAAAGGCAGGTAATCTTACTCTCCATTAATCTGAGCTGCCACACATTTTTTGCTTTTTGGTGGGGTTAGGAGAGGGCAAGGCCTTCTCCCATACTGAGACCTGCTTACTCACACCACATCTGCTTCAATATTAAAAGGACCACATCAAGTCTCTACTGAAAGAGGAGACAGTTTAGAAAGAAAATGTCAAAATTATTTATTTAATAAGGAGAATAACATTTTCCAGGCTCAGAATATAATTTTCACTGTGGTTTTAAGTGGAAAAATGGATTTTAGCTGCATTAAGCCAGCTGCATTAAGACAGCTACATCCTTGTTCATTTTATTTGTCTAGGCTTCTATTAGCTATCAATATTTTTTTGAAATACTGATCACGATAGTGTCTTGCGATTAGGGTCATTCATTAGGATACTTTTAATTTGCATAAAGTTTTTTCTGAAATTTTCATAAACATGGTGGCATTAATTAACAAGGGTTCCTACCGGTTACTGTAGGCATTCTGTTGGGAAGATATAGTGTTTTTAATTATTTTCAGATGTGATTTCTGTAATATGGTCATGTCTTCCTTGATTCAGTCTTTGAAATTTCAATTTCTATGTCAATTTTACATTTTACTGAAATGTTCATGTGTATCTGGCACAACTCCCAGTCATTTCACTAAAAGCGGTCAGTTCTGAAAGGTACATGGGTATACACTAGGATTTCAGTGAAGAAAACCAGACACTTGCATTCAGTACATCATCATTTATTTATTTATATAGATATATATATATATATATATATATATATATATATATATATATATATATATATATATATATATATATATATATATATATATATATATATATATATACACATTTTTTTTTCTTCAAAATGAAGCATGTTCTGGAGCCTGATACACTAATGCACCACTTTGCTTTATCATCTGGTCATGAGAAAAAACTAGAGGCAATTTGCTTTATTGGATAGACTTAACACCATTAAATTAAACATTTTCAAAGAAAATATATATCCCTACATTTATTTTCTGTTTGACTAGAGCTGCTAGTGTTTTTATGCCTTGGAGCAGAACTGCTTTTACATTAGATACAACATACTGCATCAGTCTCCAAGTTAGGGCTCATTTACTACATAGCAAGTTTACTACTTGTCCAGTAACTCATAGCAACTAATAAACAGATTACATTTGCTGGTCGCTTCCTTAAAAACATCCAATTGTTGCAATGAGGTATTGTTGCGTGAGGCAATTTCGAGCAACTTAAAAAACATATCGCCGTGTGTGAATAGGCGCAGGCGACTTTACATTCTAGCGGGCGCGAGACATGGGTAAGCAATTCAGGGAGATTAGTCGCCCCAAAGAAGCGGTGATTAGTCGCCTGGCGACTAATCTCCCTGAATCTTCCCATGTGGCCTAGCCCTAAGGCTAGTGGCAGACAAGCAGATTCGAGCAGAGCAGATTCGCCTCTTCAGCTCGGCGACAATCCAACTGCCTTCTTCCTGCCTTCCCTGTGCTTGGATGAGGAATCGACTGCGCAAATACACTCGCGGTGCTTCGATTTCCGAAGTCGCTCGAAGTTTCCTCATGAGGCAACTTCAGGAGACTTTGGAAAATTGAATCTCCACAAGTTCATTAGCGCAGTTGATTCCTCATTCAGGCACACGGAAGGCAGTTCAGGAAGATTGTTGTGGGCTGAAGAGGCAATAAGTCACCTGGTGACTAAATCTCCCCGAATCTGCTCGTCTGCCACTAGCCTAAGGCTTAAGAAATTTTTCCTCTGTAAAATGTTTATAGGCACTTAGTAATAATTTCCCCTTCTCCTGGCATGTTATTATGCTGTGATCAGGAAATAGATCTCGATAGGTAGATAGCAGCCATGTTGTTATTAATAGCTAACAACATGTCACATTCTGCCTCAAGAGAATATACCACACTTTTCAGTGTTACTCTGGTGCCCCCTGCTACTGTTCTTCTGCCTTGGAGAATAGCCCCATTGTTATAGAAAACACAGTTCCACATGTGCAACTGAATCTTGGTTTATAATAGCAATGGCTCTGGTGTAACCATTACCCTTAAATTATGCACTAAAATATTTTACTTGGAATCACTCTAAGTAAAATTTTAGAGAAGCTCTGATTTCCAAGTCCAGTCAGCAGTTTTCTCAAGGGTAGACTCAGACATGGACATCATCGTGGAGTTTTAAAAAGAGATCATGTTCAAGGTCTTGAAAGAAGCAGCTCAGTAAAAACAACTTTTAATTATACTTAATAGCATGGTACCATCAAGATTGAAGATTCAGCAGTGGCCTACTTATAATGCCAATGACACCAGCAAGTGGAAATACCCTAAAAGCACCTCTAAACCTACCTTTAAGTTAACTTTTAGTTTATTATAGAATGGTCAATACTAAACAACTTTTCAATTGATCCATGTTTTTAAAATCGTTTTTTTATTTATTAGCCTTTTTCTTCTGACTCTTTCCAGCTTAAAAAAAATGCTCTGTAAAGTTACAAATTTTTATTACTACCTTTTGCTTTCTCATCCTTTTAATCAGGCCTCTTCTATTCATATCTCAGTCTCTTATACACTGACTTTTATATGACCTCTTATATTTGTCTATATGTATTTTGTGGTCACAGCCTCATTGCACCCCCGCCTAATGGTTTTTTAATAATTAGCGGTGAGCACAACTTTCCCTTGTTTGTTATATGCCCCCAAAACATCTATTAAAACTACATGCATTTACAAATATTAATATATTTTGATTTGTGGCTTGCAGGTACCACACAATTTTTTTAGAATTTGGGAAGGAGTTAATTTTTTGACATGATGCAGATATTCTGAAATAATTTGCAATTGTTTTTCATTTTTAATTATTTTTTATTTTTTTTTTTAGTTTAATATTTTTTTTTCTTTAGATTCCAATTTCAAATGGTCTAAATGGCCCTAGTTACCATGCTTTGATTTGTATAAGATCTAAAAATAAAATAAGAAGGTGCACACCCTAAAAAATAAGATTATAAAATGTCTCAATGTCTTAAATTTATTGATAATGGGTTGAGTGCAGAGGACCTCTTGTATTTGTCTATGTGTTTTTGAGGCAGTTGATGAATATATTGTAGACTGGGTGAGACATCCTTCTCTATGTCCATGTCAATTATATAATTTCTTGCCTTTGGGACTACAAATACCAGCATTGCCAAAAGCCAGTGCCTGACAGGCGATGTGAGTGTTGTATTGTGTTCTCTCTCTGCTGCTGGGTAGCTACAGGTTGACGATGATTGATTTCTGTATTATGAAGAATGATGTGGTTAGGGGTATAAAGTGTAAATGCTTCCATAGGAAATAGGGAAAATACTGAAAATATAAAGAAGGAATTTAGCCTGCTCCCCAAAGAGAGTTAGCTAAGGAATAAACACCACCCACATCCCAGACTGTAAGGTTATATAAGGTTTCCGAGACTGTTTACCTAGCATTACTGTATGAAGTGCCTATCACAACTTTGCTATGAATTCACACCGCAGAATAACAGGAAAGTGCTTCTAAATTGAAAGATGCCATAAAAGTCCTATAAATTAATAAAGCTTCCTGTTAATTTTATGTCTGATTCAACCATGTAATCCATCAAAGAAAACATCAGCCTTCAAAGAAATCTTACTGGTGAATGTGGGTAAGGTGTTATTTTTCCTTGTAGCTTTTAAGGTGCAATATTTTTGGGTCCTGACGTTTTTTTCTCTAACAAATGGCTTTAAGTTTCTTATGAAAAACATGAGTTTAAAATCTCTTGAAAATGTGTCCAAGTCTATTTTAAAGAAAACCTAAGTCAAGTGTCTGTAGGCATTGCTAGGTCATTTGTCCATTGGTCCAGATGTCTTGGAAGCTATAGGGCAAGTACATTGACTTAATTAGTATTAACTGGTAATACTGATACGAATCTGCAGCACAGAGCCAAGGTCATTTGAGAAGCTTGCACACCTACAGAATATCAGGACTATGTAGGCCTGGTGAAAGGGACATACTGGAAAAAATATACTTTGAGTAGTTTCCAAAATCTCAACCAAGAGGAGCAATAGAGCATATTTCTGGAAATCCTTACACAGGGACAGAATTTAAAAAATGCACATTTGGGAGTATGTGCAGAGAACAACTGTCCTGACTTAAAGAATGAAAAATTGCAATTCAGCAATCTACCCTGCCAACTTATCTGGCTGGTTATGTAAGTGGAGCTGCCCTTATCTAGCCTTATGTAAGGCCTAGACAACAAAGTGTCTGGTATGGTGTCATCAGATTCATGCAGATGTCTTTCAAGAATAGTACAGAGCAGTTTGATAGGTGAGTTTTGCAACAAAGTAAAATTTTATTAGCTTTATCTTGTGATTCAATATTTATATCTGAAAGTACTTTAATTCAGGTAAGAGAGTAAGTAAGGTTGAAAAAAGACGCACATCCATCAAGTTCAACCCTTCAACTATTTTAACCTGCCTAACTGCTAGTTGATCCAGAGGAAAGCAAAAAAAACCCTTTTGAAGCTTCTCCAATTTGCCTCAGAGGGGAAAAACAATTCCTTCCTGACTCCAGACTAGACACTGGATTAATTTGTACTATGAGCTATCTTCCATAACCATGTACTGTATTCCCTCACTTGCTAAAAAGCCACCCACCCCACATCTTCACAGCTCTCACTGTAAAAAAAACCTTCAGAAAATTTAGGTAGAACCTTTCTTTTAATCAGCTTGAAAGACCTACTGGTAAATAAAGCATTAGAGAGATTATTATATGATCCCATTATATATTTATACAGTTATTATATCACCCCCCCCCCAGTGTTAACATCCCCAATTTGACCAGTCTTTCCTCATAGCTAAGATTTTCCATACCTTTTACCAGCTTAGTTGCCATTCTCTGGACCCTCTCTAATTCTATAATGTCCTGTTTGAGCGATGGAGGCCAAAACTGTACGGCATATTCTAGATGGGGCCTTACCAGTGCTCTATACAGTGGAAGAATGACCCCTCCTCCCATGACTCTATGCCCCTTTTAATACAGATCAAGACCTTATTGGCCCTTGATGCTGCGGACTGGCATTGCTTGCTACAGCCAAGTTTATCATCTACAAACACTCCAAGATGCTTTTCCATAATGGATTTGCCTAGTGCAGTCCCCTTAAGGGTATAAGTGGCTTGGATATTTTTACATCCCAGGTGCATGATTTTACATTTATCAACATTGAATCTCATTTGCCACTTAGCTGCCCAGATTGCCAGTTTGTCAAGATCCTGTTGCAAGGATGCCACATCCTGGATGGAATTAATTGGGCTGGATAGTTTTGTGTCATCTGCAAACACAGATACATTACTTACAATACCCTCCCCTAAGTCATTAATGAACAATTTAAATAAAAAGTGGGCCACAATACCAAGCCCTGAGGTCTATTTTTGTAGTAAAAGTGTGGTTTGTTATATACTGTACATCCGCAAAAAAGCAAACAAAGCTGTGCTGACGTAGCAAGACACTGTTTGTCAGCCATATCAGGTATAAATGGGTTGTTCCCCTTCCAAAACTTTTCCAATTGTTTACAGATCATTCACCAGAAATAGACACTTTTTCAGTTATTTTCCATTTGTGACCATTCTTCTATTACTGAAGCTTAATGTTTTATTCTCCACCTTATGTCTTTCTGAAGCAGCTTTGGAGGCGAGTCACAGACTATGTAAATTGTTATAATTTCATCCTTTAGTTGATACATTTCTTATCTTTGGCTCTGCTGATGCTCCACAGATGCTGAAAAATAAATGTTGCAAACAGTTCAGGATCTGCAATTGGATTACTGAGCTGCCAGACTGAAACACCAGAGAAAATTACTTTATGCATCAGGTTTGGAAACACAGTAAAAAATAAAACATTTAAAAAGTCTTTATTACTAGTGAAATGTCTGAAAACAAGTGAAGTAAAAAAACATTTTGGAAGGGACAACCTAGTTGGAGGTCAACTTTGACAAAATCACAGTATATGTTTTATTCATGTACCAACATAACCATAACTTTTGTACGTTTCAATAAAAAGAATTGCTAAAAAAATTTAAGTCCAGCCTTTTGGGCTTAACAGGCTATACAGATAATTTAAACCCCTACGTTGGCTGCCATTCAGCAGTAATTCCAAGAATATCTTGCACCGCAAATAATTGCTCACCCTAATTTACCTTCATATTGGGCTTTCATGAGTATCTCCATTAGTGCAAATAAGCATCTTAACTATATCTGTCCTTTACATTGAACCTCCAAACCAGAAGAAGGGTTGGGGGGAGAGCTGCTTCTCATTCCCATTAGAGCAGCAGATGCTGGACTATGTACTTGGATGCTCTTTTCCATTGGCAAGTTGGTAAGGTTTGTATAAGTTCTGTCTGCTGCAGAAGGAAATAATAAAATTCTGTAAAAACATGCAACAAGTGCTGCTTTATGTATGCGTGCATACACTTTTTTTGGGGCGGTCACACACAAAAGGAAGGGCAGCTACCACATTGGAAATCCAAGCCAGCAAACAATAACCTTCATTGTGCTGACTTTATGTACATATTAGATGCATTAAACAAAGTTGTCAATTTAGAATTTTGTTTTATATATGTTTGTCATATATAAGTGCCTCCATGCTTGTTCAAGATGGACAGGATTCCTGCACAGGGTTGCAATGCTTAGCTTCTGTATAAGTCATCGCAACTTTTCTAAAGCATAACAATGTACATAACCCTGAAAACTCCAGTGATCTTTCAGAAGAGATACTGCAGATGCCACCCTTGCAACCAGCCAGATAGTATACAATATAGTTCCATGATCTAGGACAGTGATCCCCAACCAGTGGCTCCTGAGCAACATGTTGCTCTCCAACCCCTTAGATGTTGCTCTCAGTGGCCTCCAAGCAGGTGCTTATTTTTGAATTCTTGGCTTAAAGGGAAGCTTTAGCTGCATAAAAACCATGCATATTGTCAAACAGAGCCTCTTGTTGGCTGCAAGTCAACATAGAAGCTATCAATACCCAATCACAGCCCTTATTTGGAAGTCAAATAATGTCCCATTCGTAAGTATATTTAAAGTTTTGAAGTAGAGCTCACCCAGTCAGACGCGCTGTTCCTCTGCTCCTGTGGCTGCTCTCGCGGGATGTCGGCACTTCCAAGCCGGCCGGTCAGTTCAGTCTGCATATACCCGCTAACAAGCGCACGTCGGAATCATCAGAGGAAGCGCGTTGATATGAAGTTATTGCGGTTTTATTAAACACACCAACATCAAAGATAGTGGGACGGTGAGAGTGCTAGGAGGTCACATGACCTGACGAAGTGCCAGGAGAGCGGAGGGCACGAAACGCGTAGCACTCTCACCGTCCCACTGTCTTTGATGTTGGTGTGTTTAATAAAACCGCAATAACTTCATATCAACGCGCTTCCTCTGATGATTCCGATGTGCGCTTGTTAGCGGGTATATGCAGACTTATTTGGAAGCCCCATGAACTTTCTGCATGCTTATGTTGCTCTCCTACTTTATTTTACACTTGAACGTGGCTCACTGGTAAAAAAGGTTGGGGACCCCTGATGTGCTGTGTTTCATTCCTTGAGCACCTTGGCTCCACCACCTTTATGAAAAATAGCCTTCACTGCACTTCTTTGCTTTTTTTATTATTATGCTTCTGCACTATTATTGTGTAATGCTGCTGCCCTGTGCTATTGTTACAAAATCCTTGCATTCATTGTTAAATAAAAAAATATGTGACCATTATAAAGTCATTGTATGCTTAAGGGATGGGGGGAAGGTGCAAAATAAAAAGGTTTTTATAGAGTTGATTATGCCTGCCTGTGCTGAGGGACTGGCTATGGGAATCGCCTTTCATACTATTTACCTGTGAACACTTCATTACAGACAAAGGAAGGATTGCTAGAAGATGCAAGGTGCTTCTGAACTTAATGTTGGCTGAGGGAAGGCAACATTAAGGTACAGTTCCTTCCTATAAGTGCTGATTTCTGTAGCTCCCATTAAAGGAACAGTTCAGGGTAAAAATAAAAACTGGGTAAATAGATAGACCGTGCAAAATAAAAATTGTTTCTAATATAGTTAGTTAAACAAAAATGTAATGTATAAATGCTGGAGTGACTGGATGTCTAACATAACAGAATACAACACAACATCCTGCTTTTCAGCTCTCTAAATCTGAGTAAGTCAGTGACTTGAAGGGGTGCCACATGGGACATAACTGTTCAGTGAGTCTGCAATTGATCCTCAGCATTCAGCTCAGATTCAAAAGCAACAGTTATGACCAATGTGGGCCTCCCTCAATTCACTGATTGGTTACTGCCTGGTAACCAGGGTAACCAGTCAGTTTAAACAAAAGAGAGCTGAAAAGCAAGAAGTAGTGTTCTGTTCTGTTATGCTAGACTTACAGTCACTCCAGTCTTTATACATTACATTTTTGCCTAACTAACTATATTGAAAACATGTTTTATTTTGCACAGCCTATCTATTTACCCACTTTTTACTTTTATACTGAACAATTTCTTTAAAGGTGCACGTGGCACCCTGCACCACATCAAACGCAAGTGCTATGGGGCAGATTAATTAAAATGGGAGATTAGAGTTTAACACCAAGGAATGCACCCATTCCTATGGCATTTTTAGAATTCTATCAATTGGCAAAAATTGATAATTACACTATAAATAAACTTTAAAAAAAAATTTTTATTACATTTTTTTTTGATCAAGCTGTCCCTATGTGCATTGAACCTACATCTCAGAAACATACAAAGATTTTGAACAACAGTCATTCCAGGCCTCTATGAATTGATCAGAGTACACACAATCTGCGGCATAAAGTACATGGTGGTCATAACCAGCATTTGTATGGGCTGGGAGAGTCTTCTTTTATTTACCTTAATACGAACCATAAGAAATGGACACCAAATACAAACATGGTGGAGAATGGCCTCAGCTTCTATTTTTATTAATTGTATTAATGAATAATTATCTTTCATATTAATCAGAACAGTAACATCTGTTAATAACTGCTCAATAAATCCTTCCCAGCCAGCCCCTGCATCAGATCTCCGCAGCGGGCAACCTTAAAGAATTAAGAAGCATTAAGCCCAGCCTCAACTAGCCAGGGGCATACCTCCAAAGAATCTGTAATCTTTATACATTTAAAGCTGCTACAATATTAATGTTGTCAAGTTGTCTTTCAGCTTAATTGAGAGACTAAACTATCTTGCTCCTTTTTTTCATAGTATTTCTTTTCAGCATCATTATGAGACAAGACTAGTTTCTAGTCCAGGGTAGACAGATATGCTGTATAGGGTTATGTTGGGTTTTTGTTAAAGGTACAGTGGAGGAACTAAGATATAGTTCTACATTTGACTGCTGAAGGATTTGCCTGCTGATATTATATCATTTTTAATATATGTTCTTTACTATAAATCAGCTATTTAATTGGGAGCCAGCAATTCAATACCACACATTGTCTCGAAACTGAAGGATTGCAGATGGCAACCTAAACCAAAGCACCTGCACCATCCTATGTTCATTAAAATGGGTCATTGTTTCATTTATTTTACAACATTTCACCAATATAACAACAACACAAAGCAATTTTATCATGGAGTCATGCAGTGACAAGGTGACCTTATTCCCATTTGTAACATTGTATTGGATTACCGTAAACATAATAAGCCACAGCCTATGTTCTATCAAGGAAAGAAATTTCTAAATTTTTGAATTACAGAGTGTCACTTTCTAACCTGAGGTGACATTTCCTAATAGTTTTACAACAAACACTGTTCTGCAATTTATGAAGACTTGAGCTATATATATATATATATCATGTACTTTTTATTTTTACAAAAATGTAATCTTAATTTATTTAGTGCACACAGGTCCAAACGAATATTGAAAAAAAGGCTTTAGTGTCTTAAGGTCCCAGTGCAGTGTACACAAATTAGAAGTAAGGTGTCCTGCCATGATGCCTGTATTCACTTCAGGACAAGCCTTGTAGTAAGTCCAACCATTCTCTTCCAGAATATACTACAAACTCTAGCAATCACATATGCTTTCAGAGCATCCCCTGCTCCAGTTTTATAAATGGATTACATTTTGATTGCATATTTATTGGTTCTGTGCCTTGTTCCTAAGTCTAAGAATGTGTGTGAATCCATCAATCAGAGCTATCTGTACAAAGCAACCTGCCGGATTAGCCATGTTACTATCAAAACAAGAAAGCAAATTTTCATCAGGAAACTGTGGATATGACAAAGTATGTCCCTGGTGACATATTTTTCCCCATATAGTGCCTCACAATAAGTCATGCAGTGAGTAGTAAGGAATTGAATTATAAGGCAGTGTTTCAATGAAGTCTGTTTCACAGATAAACTGTATAAAAATATATTAAACAGTACTTATCCCTTTGTTTCTCACAGACATAAAATATTGATTCTATGGTTAAAAAAACAATATGTTTAACAATTACTATAATTGAATTATAGTTATAAACAGAGAAGCCCACTTATAAATATAAGGTAAAGGCCATCTCATGGACTCCATTTTAATTAAATAATCCAAAATATTGAAAATGATCTCCTTTTCTTCTGTAATAATAAAACAGTACCTTGTAATCCAAACTAAGATATAATTAATCCTTATTGGAAGCAAAATAGCAAATTGGGTTTTATTTAATGTTTGCATAATTTTTTGTAGACTTAAGGTCACCATAGACGCAAAGATCTTTCTCTGCCGAATTACCGATTTTAGCGAAGTCCGACCAATCTGTCAAATTATCGTGCGGTTAGTGGGATTCGAACGATGATACATCTTACGATTTTTCGTCCGACATCGGTCTGAAAATTGATCACCCAGGTTAGAAAATCTTTATCGGTCCCCATGCAATCTACCTATGTTTGCAGAGCCAAGCAGGCTGCGATCCTTCAGTTTTGCTGGCAATATCGCCTGAAATGGTCTTTTTAGTTGAAGGACACATGAGATATTTAAATGATCGTTTTGAGACATCGTGGTCTCACGATAACCATTGGATCCTTCAAAAATCTTTATGTCTATGGCCAGCTTTAGGGCCCCAATCACGGGCCGATAAAAGCTGCCGACCTAGTCGGCAGCTTATTGGCCCATATGTGGGGCCCTCTGACAGGCTTCTCTGATCGATATCTGACCGAAAGTCAGCCGGATGTCGATTGGGCAGGGTAAAAATCCCGTCAGATCACAGCTGCATCCGTTCATTGATGCATGCCCCTGATCTGACCATCCCATATATCTTCAATTCTGATCCAATCAGCCTTTATGTGGGCATATCAGGGAGTGATCCACTCATTTAGTGTCATCACTAAACGAGTGGATCTCCACATGTGTTACTACCTTAAAGATATGAAGATCCAAATTATGGAAAGATCCATTATCTGGAAAGCCCCAGGTCCCGAGCATTCTGGATAACAGGTCCCAAACGTGTACTGATTTAACATTTTAGTGAGTCAAAGCCAAAAATGTATGCCTTACATAGACAGTTTTATGAATCTCAGCAACTCAATCAGTTGATAATATGACATCTTCAACCTAGGTTTATATTCTTCCTTTGGTCAAAATGGAATTGTACCAGGAAGGATGATAATGCTTAAAAAATATATTTTTAAAATAAGCCCTATAAATAATTGTTAACAAGTTGTTTGAATATATCTCATTTATACAAAATATTTATTATAAAATATTTATAATTATGTATTTCCTTTAAATGACCAGTAAAATATAGGTTACTGTAGCAATAACAAGATAAAATTATTTTTCTTCATATTTTATAATGAAATAGTCTAGGTACCCTGCATCAGGCACATTTAGGGGAAGATTTACTAAATTTGTGTGAAGGATTCTAATTTTGTTCGAATGCAAAAACTACAAATTTTTCGAATTGTTTTTGGCTACTTCGACCATCAAATTTGCAAAATTCGATCGAATCGAATGATTCAAATTAATCTAACGATTGGAATAAGAAAATCATTTGACCATTCGATGGTCGAAGTACTTTAACCCTCGAAATTCGACCCTTAGACTTTCATTTCAAAATCAATGGAGAGGGATTTCGAACATTTTGCCCTTGTCCACTGAGCTACAGAATAATCTCCCCAAATTAAAAACGCTGCTCCTTCAATAAATCAGACAGACATTATTTTATTTGTTTGGATAATTATGACTGAAGCAGATGTTCAAATGATGAAATAACATTAATCAGTATAATGCAAGTTAGGATATGATATTTTTTTAACAAAATAACATTTATTTAAAATAGTATTGAACCGTGCTATCACCAGTCTTTAGCATAAGACCACTGGGCAAATGTAATGACAGTTCCAGTCCTTCTTCTTTTCATAACTCTGTGCTCCACATCCTCTGTCCCAGGTAAAGGTAAATATGTATGCATGGCCAGTTTTTCAGATTAAATTCTCAGTCTTGATTCTTGTTTTCAGAAGTATGATATGGCACTTCAAGCTACTGTTATGTAATTAAATATGGGAGAATATGTCCCAGCACTAGAGGAATATGTGGCTCTTCTGGGAAGTAAGGACAACATAAGCCAAGCGACAGCTCCTTTTATTGAACATATGTTGTTCGTTAGAGCTAAAGATGAAGTAGCAAGTACAAAATTCTGTAATTTGGTAATAGATGAACAAACCTCTAGACGAAGAGTCAGATCACAAGACCTTTCTATTTCCTGTTCTACATGTTTGTGGTTGTACAATTACACATTCCTACCTCATATATTTCATATTGAATCTAGCTATTATTAGGCAGTCTACATTTAGAAGTGCTTTGAACCATAAGGGGGGCATTTTTCTCTTCTCTTCCCAGTTTGTGCTGGCATTTTGTTTTTATTATTAAAAAAATACCCCTACCATTTCTATTGGTGTCATTTCCAGAGCTGTAAAAAAATTGTTAAAACATCCAAGTGCCTGTGGTTTGCAAATATGTCGACTAGACAGACCTTAGTGCTTCTTCCCAGTCAGATCTGTGAGCCATATGCAGCTGATTCTGTGTTTATATAAACAAGGGGTAAAATGAAAGAGAACATACAAGTGAAAAAAGTACTTTATGTGAATTTATGCCATGAAAGAGCCACCCACATAAATTCAACAGCCAGACAGTCAGTATCTTAAGAAGTCTGCAATCGTTGCACTTCATTTGTACAGCTTTGGATAAATTGGGACTAATGGTCCCAATAGAGGGTAAATAGAATTAAGTGCAATGTTTGCCCATGTGTAGTAATTAGTGATGGGCGAATTTATTCGCCAGGGGCGAATTAGCGGAAAATTCCCGCGATTCGCCGCTGGCGAATAAATTCGCAAAACGGCAGCGAAATTTTGCCGGAAAAAACGAGTCGCGCGTCGAAAACGACGCGACGGAAATGTGCTGTGACTCGTTTTGTGAATTTTTCGCCAATTCGCGAATTTTTCGGCGAAGCGAAACTCGGGAGATTCGCCCATAACTAGTGGTAATCTATAGTAACCAATCAGTTGTATGCAACCAGGTGAACAGTACATACACAACATATTGGGTGCTGTAGGAGACTAAAAACCCAAAAATTCTATTCCTCTATAGAATGGCGTCTATATTAAGCTGTGGTTACTTGAAAAATGTCATTGACATTTTTCCATAACATCTAATACCAGAATTTTCTTGACGCAAATGGAAGGTGGTGTAACATAACGGCTTAAATTATGACAGCCAAGACTCTTATAAAAAAAATATGCCTTTATAAATACTGCTATCTGTTCTTTTTATTGGATGATGGTAGGGAACTCAATGCATTGAGCAAAAACACATGTAAGAAGAAATACTTAGCTTTATAAATATACCATTTATTTTATACAGCTTTTCAGTTGTTTCAGTTGTTTCAGTGAATCATTTTCCACAGCTTGATAATTAGGCCCCCTTGTGTGCTAACCAGTGCATGAAGAATATTGTTTGTGGGGTCTTGCTAGTATGCAAAGTTTCTTCCTAAAAATGGGGCATATTAATAATTTTTTGGTGGAAAAATTTCTTTTTTTAGCAAAAAAAAACCTGTTTTTTCCATTTAAGATTCACCAAATGTTTATTAAATACATGTAACTATAAATTGTTTACATTACCCACAATTTTCCACAGGCACTGTTAACTGAAGAAGAGCCGAACAGCAGGCCCGTTGCAGTCCTTTAGTGTCCCAAACCAGTGGCAGAGTACCATAAGGACAACCCAGCAGTGGAGAGAGGTAGGAGCAGAGTTGGAGTGGGGTGAGGCAGAGCTGGAATGGAATGGTGTAGGGGGGGCAGGTCTGAGACTGGGAAAAGCAAAGCACAGTACAGGTCTGATGTCAATATTAATAAACGTCTTCCCACAACCTGCACATGTGCTCTATAAACTTCTATGTAAGGTGTTGTCATTGTAATGTTATTTGGCTTTTATACATGCTGCTTAGTGGATAGTCATCCCATTACATCTGGTAAAGTAAACATTTAGTGAATAGCTAAGACAGGCATCCTGTGAGACTTGTATATTTTAGAGGTTGCATTTGCATATTATATCCCTGCCTTATTGTTATATATGCACACCCAGTCACCATAGTATTGAAAAGAATAGGGTAAGAGCTAAGAGTAAGAATTTCTTTAGAAGACAGACAGCTGATAAAATCTGGAGCCGACACTGTCACCTGGTATAACTACAAAGGGACCCACTGATCAGCAGTTTGAGAGGGGTCCCTGAGCATGTCTGAGATTGACACAGAGTAAACTCAATATGTTCTCTGAGAAGCAGGGTTGTGGTGGCAATGGTGGGTATATCATTCTGAGTCTTCATAAAATTATATCTGGGAATTTCTAGAATAGGAGTGTATGCCTCAGAGTCCAATCAAAGGGGAGCTTCTGTTCTACTCAGTCATGGTTGGTTTTGAAAAGTCAGCAAAAAAAGTAAAACCTAGAGACAGAAAATATGCACAAGAAGGTGGTTGGACTTCCTGTTCTACATGCCCAATACCAGATTAGAGAGATTTCAAGAAAATACATTGGTATGGGTGGAGGGGGGCTAACTGTTTCATTATTCCAGCATAAACATGCCTTGAACCATGCCTTGGTAGCTGAATTAAACTTTTTACTTCTTTTTTCCACACAGTTGGTGCAAATATTATATTTTATAAGTTCAACTTTATTTATCTTTTACTAAAGCAGAGCTAAAGAAAATAGTAGTTTTTCTCTTTGGGTGAAACTTCCATGTGTAGCTTAAAACCAATTTATTGCCTTCAAACCCAGCTTAGGCAAATATTTTTGAACCTATAAAACTTCTAGTTATGGGTGGCTGTGAGAAACAGCAGCCACCTGTTCTTGTTAGTCGACATCTTTGTGTAATAGTTGCATATTCTGCACTCAGTGGTGACAAATCAAAATCTCTTTCAGATCGTAATCCTTTGGGCAGTCAAACTAAAAATAAAGCATTCTAAACAGATAGCAACTTTCATCTCTGTCATTTTCCCAGCATGCAGTTCTGAAAAATTATGATAAAAGCGTGCTGGAATATGAGGGAAGAAAACATGCTACATAGTTAACAGGAGTCTATTTCAAAGTTGACACTCCTTAAGATAACAAGTAACAAATCTTCCTTTTTGTGCTCATTGATGCTCTAGTACTCCCTCAGTATATGAAAAAATGAATTCAGATAAACTTTTAAATTGAGTCTGATCAATAGACTCAAAACAACAGACAGGTGCCAAAAGTGGACAATCAGGTAGAATCAGTTTAGGGAGCGGAAAACCATTAGTTAAATTAAAGGACATGTAAAGCCTACATTTTCCTCCCATGTATATAAATTGGGCATATATTTCCCACCCAAACTGCATCATTTGTACTGCATATACCCCCTCTGTTTGCCAGCGCCATCACATTTTCCTAAAACACATAGCAGCTTTCACCTGGCGGCCATTTTCCCTCTGATACATTATCAATACTATTGACATCTGAAATAAGACGTATGCTGTAAAGTCCATGCAGTGCGGAATGCAGGTTTAAACAGGCACAACATACTTTGATAAAAAAAGTTCTGCTGGGTTTGAGCACTGTAATTGTTAAGCTGAGCTCAGGAGAGGTGGTTAGGAGAAAAAAATAGCAACACACCGTTTCTATAGGAACAAGCAATTATCTCTCTTCATTGGCTGTTAGTCTGGAGGGTGTGTTTGTAATCTGAGCTGAGAGGAAGTGAGCATGCTCCCTGAGCCAAGAGCCAAAGGAAATTCCTGAGGGAGGGGGCAGAGTGGTTTAGTGTAGTAGAAGGATTTGTAACTGATTAAGGGGATACTGCAGCCTTACTGTTAACCTTTTAACAACCAGAGTGGCAGTTATCTAAAGATTTCAAAGAGGCTATTCATTGATTACATTTTTGTGGAGAGGGTTGACATGTCCTTTAACAAGCAAACACAAATCTCCCGACACTCAGGGCCACAGATATAAAAGTAAAAACAACTTCTATTGAAAAAATGTAAAGATTGAAATCTCCCGAGGCCCCTGTGTTTCATGCTCAACAAGCACTTCATGGGCTGATCAGTGGATTGACAGCTAAAGTGAGTCAAAGTTACATCATGGCTCAGAAATACACAAAGCTGGTCTTACTAGGGGGTGGATTTGTGGCTAGGTTGGGTCAGAAAACCAATCCTTTCTACAAAATATATCCTCCTCTGATGAGCGTCAGGGGTAAACAAGATGTTGATGGCTCTCTGGTGTATCCTAATGTGTTTTGCAAAATGGCTACTACCAAAGAGTATTACATTGCACAAAGAAGAAGAAGCTGCTCGGATGAGTAGTGAAATATCTTCAATAATTACTCAGCAAGTCCAGTTGTTTTAGAATTACTTATATCAGATATACCATGACCTGGATGAATGAAAATCTACATAGGCATTGCACAAATCAGCTTTACAATTTGGAACTTAGGACAATGTAATTAATTGATTAAAACTGAAGGTTGGTTGGTGGTAGTAGTCTTTTAAACAGTCACTAAACAAACAATACAAGTAGGTTCAATATGAAACTAATTCATACAGTTAGGGATTTAAGGTACAAGACCACCAGGAGTCTCTTTCTATTTACTGTCATGATACTGTAAGTTCTGTTACTTGCTAGAAGCCCTGGAATTCTTTCTCAGAAAGCACACATTCTTGGTTACTGGGGTGTGGAGACAGACTGTTTCTAGTTTTAGAATATAGAAAATGTACTTTTATTGTTCCCCAGAATTTTCTCTAGCACCACTAAGGAATAGCAGTATGCTTTGAGTACTATAGCTCTGATTGGCTGCACAGTTCATGCAAACAATGCCCTTACTAGTGTTCTACTGTGTTTATATGACTGGTTTCTTTGTAACCATTAGGGCAATTATTAAACTAATGTTATATTGCATAGAATAGTAATATATAATTAAGATTAGCAATGTGTTCCCTTGTTAGGAAACAAGCACATTACAATCTGTTGATTCTACCCACTGTAGCTTTCCAGCCATTTATCTTGCCATCCCAGTTGGGTCAGTATTAGTGATGGGCGAATGTACCCAGTTTCGCTTCGCCGGAAAATTCGCAAAAACAAGTCACGGCACGTTTTTGACGCGCGTCGCGTCATTTTCGTCGCGTCTCTTTTTTAGAGAATTTTTGCCAGGCGAATTTTCTCTGGCGTTTCGGCCAATCGCGGGAATTTGCCGCAAATTCGGTCCTGGCGAATAAATTCGTCCATCACTAGTCAGTATATGTTTGCACAACCAGCCATGATACTATTGTTTCCCAGAACTATATACACTAATTATTTCCCCTTTCACCCTGTAAAAGACAGTATATCTTGCTTCCTCAAAAAAAGTGACAGAATCTCGGATTTTGCAAATCATAACAGCAGTGTTCAATCATGTTTAAAAGTAGCTGCAAATGTAAACATGCACATTCTGAGTCTGTATTAGAGTATAGAAAAGTTATTCATTGCATTCATTCATTTATCAAATGGCAGTTGCTGAACCATCATGCTAACTTTCCCAAGAGCATCCTAACATGCTATTAAAGGGGACCTGTCACCCAAAAGAAATATTCAGAATCCTATTTTATCACATTAGTCAAGCATAATGAACTTTATTTACACTATATAAATTGATTCGTGTTTCCTTCAGTCTGGGAATTCAAAATTATAACTAGCAGGCAGGAGCCATTTTGTTATTAAGGCAAGCCTTGCATAATCTCAAACTCTTGTTTGTGCACCAGAATGGGGGCCTCAATGTCTATCCCATGCCCTGGCTACTTAATTAAACAGTGTAGAGAATGGGGGAAAGTTTGGAGAGCAGTAATATCTAGGAAGTGCTGAATGGAAAGTGAAAGTAATTGTCTGCCCCACCTCTATGACATGGGCATAGAGGAGGGGCAAACAATATTTGATTGACAGCTGATATTTTTAAATTAGCTTTCAACAGCTATGAATGCTTTAATACAAAGTACATTGTATAATATCCATGTGTTTGCTCTTATACAGGTAGGGAATCTGTTAACCAAAAACCTGTTATCCAAAAGACTCTGAATCTAAATTAATAGCCGTCTCCCACAGACACCTTTTTATCCAGTTAATCCATATTTTTAAAAATGATTTCCTTTTTGTCTGTAATAAAACAGTACCTTGTACTTGACCCAAACTAAGACATAAACTAAGATATAATTAACCCTTTTTGGAAGCAAAACCAACCTATTGGGTTTATTTAATGTTTGCATGATTTTCTAGTAGACTTGAGGTGTGAAGATATAAATTACGGAAAGATCAAGTATCCGGAAAACACCAGGTTCCAAACATGCTGAATAACAGGTTCCATACCTGTACTGCTAAAACATGCAGACAGTATGAAATTGAACCTTGTATACTGTGTTATTTTGATGGCGACCTTAGATTATAAAATCAACTGGCAAGTGACTGATGTGAGTTATCCAACAATCCCTGTAAGGACCAGAGTAAAACATGGAAGTGCTATTTTAGTAAAGGATAATGATAATCCATAAAATGCCTAATGAAGACTTCCAAATACTTATCAAGACACAGATTATTTTTTTGTAACCTGAATCATCCAATAAATAGTAGCATATGAAAAAAACACTAATTTATCTTATTTTATAGCTAACAATGTAGAGTTAGACTGATCATTAGTGATGGGCAAATCTGGGGCGTTCCACTTCACCGAAACTCATGAATAGTGATGGGCGAATCTCCCCCGTTTCGCTTCGCCGAAAAATGGCGGAAAAATTTGCGATAGAAACGAGTCGCATTTTTGACGCGCGTTGTGTCGTTTTCGTAGCGTCAAAAATGACATGCGACTCGTTTTTTTCTGTAAATTTATTTTGGCAAATTTTCGCTGGCGTTTCGCGAATTTATTCGCCAGCGGCGAATCGCGGAAATTCGCCGCAAATTTGCCTCTGGCGAATAAATTTGCCCATCACTACTCATGAAACAGTGACAAATTCGCGAAGTACTGCCGCGTCTCATTTTGGATGTCCGTTTTTGGATGTGGGCGTCCAAAAATCAGACGTAAGCGTTCAAATACGGATGCCGGCATCCAAAACGAGACGCTGGCGAATTTTCTCCAGGCTAAATTTTCCTGACTTTTCATTCATTTATTCATCTGTATTTGCAGCGAATTTACCCCAGGTGAATAAATTCGCCCATCACTACTGATCATCACTAAATTAGATTTACTAGAAGTGCAGAAGACCGGCATTATTTATGTGATATTATGCAAACAGACAGGCCTTTACAAACCGGTTAAGAAATTATCTTTTTATTTCGCTCACTCAAACATCGCTTCCCATTGTGTCGTTATTATGTACTAAAAAAAAGTTCCCTAAAACACACAGTAGCTGATTCACTTTTAATTGGAAGCAGAACTCTGACAGTGACTGCTCCTAGAAAGTAGGAAGGAAGCCAAGCATCCCATGCTTCACTGTGTCCTTCTTTTCCAGTCATTATCTCCAGTGTGTCACCTTTAGCTGCTTTATCTGAAAGGCGAGAGATTTGTGTTGTTATTAGGTTGGACAATTGGCCTATACAATGTATTACCATTACTGGACTACTGTCGTTTATAACACAATCTGATGTTTTAACTCATTGGCGACAAGCAATTTAAAATCATCTATCTATCCATCTATCATCCATCTATCATCTATCTATCTATCTATCTATCTATCCATCTTATTGTGTATATGTTTCTTTATATAGATGTAACCCTTTCTTGGCCAATATTGACCAAACCAACTAGCATAGGTAGAGCATTGGTTACACGCGACTCTTTCACTCTCAGGTAGGGCTTTCGCTAAGTGGAAAATCACGTGTGAGGTAGTAGAACTACAACTCGATACTGCATATGGTGTGTAATAAAGGTTGTTGGACGCCAGGGGTTCTTTGTGCAAACAATATGAACAATTTATTTACAGTAGCAGCACAGGGTATTATATACTCACAGACAGTGGTATTATAGCAGATACTTAGCACAGGTACAGCATAGATTGTGCCCTCAGGTAGGATACCAGGATGGGAGTTATAGTTGCACCAGCCAGGTTATAAATGCCCATGTGGTCCGGATCCCACCAGCAGGTTCAGGTGACTCAGGGGTTAAGTACTTTCCTGTAGTCCCTATCTCTGAGGTCCCTTCACTTCAGGCAAGGTAGAGCCTGGGGGAGAACTACTCCCTACTATCCTCCTTGATGGGGCTTGAGCTGCCCTTTCTCGCTTCCCTCTCTTTCTCACCTCTCCTAGAGAGTGCTATAACAGGACTAGCCTATCTCTTACTAGTCCTCATTCACGGGGCCCTGTTCCCCGACTTGATACTTGTACAGTACCTTTATAACAAAACTTCTGGGGCCTTAACTCCAGGCTCAATGGATCTTGTGAGATGGTAGCTGCTGCAGGCCAGAGAGGAAGTGCCCCTCCCTGCGAGTACTTTTAATACAGCACTGCAGGGGGTGGGTCACAACCTGTAGCCAATAATATGAAACAAATCTAACCACCTGGACTTTAGTCCAATAGAAGGCAGCTAGTGAAAGGGCAAGGGAAGAAGCCATAAGGGCCATGGTACTTATGGGTCCCTACATAGACAATATTTATTTAATTTGCATTAATTTCTGCACCTGTAGATCTTAAAAATCTCACCATAGACACCAAAGTACATAAGAACACAAACACACATTTTTCACATAAAAGTTAAGATGGTAATGAGAAATGCATGTGTCAATATCACACTTTTGTGAAGGGCTAAACGTGAGATACAGATAACCTTTTGCAGTTGCAAATGGTTATTCTTGATGAGTCGGGTAGTTGCACCACACTTTTAAAATAAGTTATGGAAACTTTTGACACTAAGCACTAGAAGAGCAGCTGAATACATAGCTTAATGGTTTTGGGTCAAATTATATAGGGACAGTGAAAATGATGAAGTTATGGATTTGTCATCTTCCTTTTGGGGCAAATATAATATGGCTTCAGATTCGTTTTTCTTTTGGTTTAGATATTTATTTTGCCTTTCTTTGAGTCGTTAGGAAACTTGCTGATGCACCGTTGAATACACAAGCCACACAAGAGCTAAAATGTCTTTATACTGCACAAGATTTTCCATATTGTACAAACAAATAAATCCGCAGTTGGTTTTTTTATTGGTATTTATATTCTTGGTGATGCTGTCAGCAGAATTGTATTTCTAATCTTTTTAATCAATCTGGGCAAATTTAAAACAAGTTCTATCTGTACAGCATTCACTGCAGGCAGGCCCCAAACACTTGTGACATTTCCGCACTTCCTTCTAACCATCTCTAACCTTCAGTTGATCGTAAAGGAACATTTTGTTTGTCTAGGAAAACAACAGGACAGAAATAAAATCACTTGCTGAAAAAAGGCAGAAATTCTAATCTTCTCATGGGTAAATGGCATAAGTCTTAGCTAACCTTTGTGTTTCCCACAATTAAAAACACACAAAATTCAAATTCACTTGGTTCACTTCATTAGTATGACAGCGACTGCAGTTTGTGTAACGAGAAAACCCGGTAAGTTAAAGATTACTTGAATACAGGGCTTATAGAATGAATTCAGCAGTGATTTTTAGATTTTTGTTAAACCAGTGCTATAAATAGACTTTATTAAACTGTATTTATATTTTTATCTACCTTATAGGGTTAATAACTTACAGATATGTAGGGCATCACTCAACAGTTAGGGGCAGATTTACTAAATTTGTGTGAATGATTCGAATATTTGCTCGAATAGTCTATTTTCGATTGTGCGACTATTCAAATATGCAAATTATTTTCGACCATTGAATATGAAATATTCGGTCACATCGAATAGATCAAATAAATATATGTTCGATCGCTCGGCTATTTGCTGGTCGAAGAACTTGCCCTTTAATTTTTTTTTGACTGCCTACTTCGCCAGATTGAACCTACCGAATTGCATTAGAAGCCTATTGGAAGCACCCATAGGCTTTTTTTTTAAGTTTTCTTATTGAATATTATTCATACGATCGAACACTGAGAATATTCGAATCGTATGAATTTTGCGTAAAATCGTTCGATCATACAATTTTGGTGAATATTCGGAAAGCGCTCAAAACCGGTGAATATTTTATTCAATTTTAGCCAATTTTTCAATTATTTGCCAGTCGAATTTGAGGGCTAAAAGCCTCTGAGTGTTACAGTTTCACTTTAAGACTAGTGATGGGCGAATTTATTCACCTAGCACGAATTTGCAGCAAATTCCTGAGATTCAGCGCTGGCGAATTAATTCACAAAACGCCCGTGAAAATTTCCTGGAGACAAATTTCTGATTTTCACTCATTTTTAGTGAAATCATTAAAAATTCACGAATTTATAGTGAAATCGTTCAAAATTCACGACTTTATAGTGAAATAGTTCAAAATTCACTAATCTATAGTGAAATAGTTAGAAATTCATGAATTTATAGTGAAATCGTTCAAAATTCACAAATTTATAGTGAAAACATTAGAATTTTGAAAAACATTTTGAATTGTATCATACTAATAGTGCATTCAATAGAATTCGATTTGAAGTTTTTCCCCAAAAAAACTTTGGATTTTCAAAGTCCACCAAATGACTCCAAATAGGTTCTAGGAGGTACCCCATAGGCTAAAACAGCAATCCAACAGGTTTTAGATGGCAAATGGTTGAAGTCAGTACGTGATAAATTTTCGAAATTCAAATTTTCTAATTTTTTGCAAATTCAAATCGAATTTGGACTGTTCCCTAGTCGAAGTACACAAAAATAGCTTTGTGTCTACTACCAACTAACTGGAATGTATTCATTAGTAACCAAAGCTGCCAAGCATGTGTGAGAAAAGGAGCAGGATTGTGGGCACTTATGGGGCATTAAGCAAATGAACCACAGGAGCTCAATAAATGGACCATGCTAGAACACTATTGCATGGGAAGAAAAATATTACAGATACGTTGATAATTACAATTAAGTTAAAGGTACATGTCACCCAAACAAAATTATTCAAAATCCTTTTTAATCACATTAAGCAAGCAAAATTAACTTTAATTACACTATATACATTATTTGAGTCTTGTTTCCTTCAGTCTGGGAATTCTTAATTATAACAAGCAGGCAGGAGTCATTTTGTGGATTCTGTTATTAAGCCTTGCATCATCTCAGAATCTTGTTTGTGCACCAGAATGGAGGACCCAATGTCCTGGCTACACAATTAAAAGGTAAACAGAGAGAGGGAATGTGTGGAGAGCAGTGACATCTAGTAAGTTCTGAATGGAAAGTGAAAGTAATTGTCTGCTCCGCCTCTATATCTAAGACAAGGAGGAGGTCAGACAATATTTGATTGAATGCTTTAATAAAAAATTTAAATTCGATTTCATGTTTAATTTTAAAAGGACTTTTATTATACAGCTTTTTGTGTCTGGGTGACAGGTCCACTTTAATATTCTATTCTGTATCAAACATATAACTTTTAAGGACTTCCTTAAAGGGCAAGTCAACCCCAAAATAAAAAAGTTGCCTTATAAAAGAAAACCTAATTCTAAGCAACTTTTCAATATACATTTATTACAAGTTTTCTAATTGTATTAAGTTATTTGTATATATATTGCTATTTAAAGCAGTGCTTGCCTGTCCCTGTTTATTCTCAGTCCTGACAATGTAAGACAAGGCAGCTGATTAACAGGCCTCTCTTTGCTGGGGAACTAAGACTTTTGCAACATTGTTTAACAAGTAAAAACCAGAAGCTAAGCAAATGCTGCTTTCAATAACAATTGTTTTTGCAAATAACTTTAAAAGCACTGACATTTTTTTATTATATGTATATTGTAAAGTTGGAAAACTATGCTTTCTTTTATTAGGCAAATGTTTATTTTGGGGTTGACTTGACCTTTAAACTACCTATAGTTTGAGGGTTGTGCTTGCAGAAGCAACAAGAGTGAACTTTGGGGCCATTTGGGGAGAATGTGCCAGGAAAGAGTTGTCATTGAGATTTGGTAACTGATCCATTCCAGAATTGTAGAATTGTAGAATTATGCAGGGCAAAAATAAAAATGATTATTTGTGACATGGTCTACAAGTTGTTTTTACCCAGTTTAAATTCTCCTGCCTAAATAATAAAAAAATCTGAAAATTCAGTGTGCAAAATGTGTGGGAGTCAAAATTACAAACTCCAGCAGCAATTTAAGTTTTTGTGAGTAAATGATTCAAATCGTTAAATAGTGTACGTAGTGGTGAGCAAAACTTTTAGCCTCGGAAAAACCTCCAATTGACTCCAATGTATTGAAAAAGTTGCTTTAATATAAAGCCCATACTTTAATGCCTTTCTCGAATTTTTGCAGTTTCACAAATTTTTCAGCAAAATGAATCACCCATCATTATCTCCCAGGCATTTTTTTTTTTTATATAATCTTTATTTTTGGTGGAGACAGCATACACAAAAACAGCATC
>CM044438.1:49012348-49087732 GCA_024363595.1 Xenopus borealis | reverse complement strand
CTCAAGGACGGAGCTCTCTTCACACACGTCTGCTCTCGTTCATAGTCAGACCACGCCCCCATCTCCCAGGCATTTTTGCATGATTATTGATAGATACTTGCAAATTGATATTTTGAAGGATAACAGGAAAGCTAGTGTCTTCATTTACAGGAATATTCTGGGTATATTTTGATAGAACCCAATGACAATGCATGGTGCATAGTTCCAGTCTCCCCCCAGGATCTAACCCCTGGTAAAGTTAAACACTTCCATCTCTTATGTTTAGAAAAATGACTGGATGAATGACCAAACACAGAAGGGGGATTTCCAACCCTTTCACTGGGAATGACTAGATCTACATTAGAGATAACAGACTAGCACACAGAGGATGAGAAACATCATGTGTATGAGCAGGTGATGTAACAATTAGTCATGGCTTCCTGTGGTTGATAGGGTGCAGTTTCTTTAGCCTGCAGCTCTTGTGAGCACACTGATAAACCTTCTATGGAGCTCCCTGCAAATACACAGCTCTGAGAATATAGATGAACCCCTCTCTTATTACGGCCATGTTTGTAAAGGCAACCTATTTTAACATGCATTAAAGTACAGTTTGATTATGTAATACAAATTTGCACAATGCTAAAATGTGTGCTTTGTGCAAAGAATATGACATTTGCATAAATGTAACCTTTGCAAACATTGAAATGATTTAGTGATCCTATGAAACAAGCGAAAGATTGCATATATTATAGTGCGCAGTGTATGTAATAAAACTAAACTTTTTAGTGGAAACAGTCCTCATTTCTTTAAGCAGACCTTAAAATGAAATTCATACTATAATCAAGAATATTATATTGCAAAATGCTATTTATTTATGCAATTTATTGTCCAGGTTTTGACATTTATTGCATTTACCACCAATAATCTTAAAGGAACTACAAAGCTTAAAAGAGATGAAGTTTTCTTTCAAATGAAATACCACCAGCAAAATAGTGCTTGTAATTAGAAGATATCAATAATAGTGCATGTACCTTATTAATAGTACATTGAAGACAAAATTTTTTTTAGTTATTTAGGTCTTTAATCCCTCTATAATGATATTCCCAATGCATTGCTGATTGTTGACTGCACCTTGTTTTAGTGACTCATTGTTTACATTCACTTCCAACCATCTTCCTCGTCTACTCCTTTTCTTTATTAACTGTTCCCACTGAGGATATCTGACTAGTTGACAGTACATGGAAATTCAGGCCCACATGCAGTATGCAGCAAATCACTAGAATCATGGTATGAAATAATATAGTTTGATCAGTCAAACCAGTCAGTGGGAGCCTACGCATAAACTGAAAATCTAGTTGTGTCAGAAAATGAATGGATTTTACAATTGGGTCAGTATGTGACCAGTTTTAGTTAAGTGGGATTATCATTTCTCAGTGGAACAACTTTGGGCATGATCAATTAAGCACAAGGAAAATGTGAGATGGTTGATAATTGGAATTGGCAATATTAGTGTAATAAAATTACCTTCGGTGCGGCAGGGACGCCCGCCGCACCGCTCCAACATGCCGGCAGCTACTAGTGCGTGCGCGGCGCCAGGCCAGCAGATAACTTTTCAGGAATGCTGAGGTGACAGTTCCTGAGTGGCAGTCTCCCATCGAGCATTTCACTAATGCAAAATGGAGCATTTTGACTACTGCTAAATAGTGATGGGCGAATAAATTCGCGAAACGGCAGCGAAAATTCGCCTGGCGAAAATTGCATCGTTTTCAATTTTTTTATTCGATCAAAAATAATTAAACCCAATTCATTAGCTTTGATCTGATGAACTATGCAGTCAAATAAAAAACTAAAGGGGAAGTAATTTGACTGTCGAATAGTTGAATATTCGAATAGTTTTTTTATTCGAATTATTCAAATCATTCGATTCGATCGAATTTTCAAAATTTACTTGTCGAAGTGGTTGAAAATTCGAATTTGAATCTTTTTGAAAATTCGATTGAACTTTCGAATCCTTCATATGAATTTAGTAAATCTGCCCCTTAGTGTTTCTTGTGGCATTTGCTCTTGAAACGAATAAGAGCAGTGTAGTTAATTGGTCAATGCCCATTATGGCTCACACAATTAAAATGAAGCTGTAAAATAAACATCCTTTTCTAATTAAACATGAACCCCAACATTTAATTTTTATTAAACACCCATACCTTTTATAAAAATATAAAAAAACTCACATGTTAATTATATATTATTATAATCATATATATTAATATAATCAAGAGTTTTTAAAGACAACATTAAACAGTTGCTGAGGTTATTGCATTCTTTTATTCTTTTATTGCATTCACAATTATGAAAATTAGATTTATATGTAATTTTCACACTTCCATTTTATCATAAGGATGAAGTACAAATAGTATCATTTGTGTATCCCTCAAGTAATTGCAGATAATTTTACTGATGCATTGACATGCCTATGTGAAATAAGTTCTGCTGTCTGTGAACTTACAGAAGAAAGAGGGTAACAGGTCAAATAACAAAAAGGCCAGGCTTTTTTCTGAAGCACAGACAGTCGGTATCCAGGTCTGGACTGAGAATTAAAATAGGCCCTGGCATTTCAGGTCCAATCAGACCACATAGAAGCCCAAACAGCCCCCACCAGCCCACTAAATACTGACTTTCTATAGGACATTATAGCAGCCCCTCTGGCATTTGCCAGAACCCACAGATTGCCAGTCTGGGACTGGTGGTATCCTACCTTACTTCTATACCTCTTTCCAACCTAGGACCTGTTTGAATAGCTGTCTTGCACAGGTGGGGCAAATTCCAAAGTTGAATGGACAGTTGCATAACATTTTCGCACGGCTTTTTCATGTAGTTGCCCATTGTGATTTTATCGATACACAGATATTCAGGAACATATTTTCAATAGGTAAATAGGGGCAGAGAGTGCAAGCCTGTCCTCTAATGCACTAATATAATTATAATATCCACTGCTATGGTCAGTAACAGCTATTTGTGAGTGGCAACCAGTGCAGACTGTTTTATAGCCATGGACAGGGATAAAGGCTCTGTGTTAGAGTCAGAGTAGAGTCTCTAATTAAATGTTTACCATTATTTTGGACTGTGAAAGTGGGCATATTCTTTCACCTCTATGTTGCCTTGGGCTTACTTTATGTAATGTCTTCCAATCTAGGCCTGTCCCATAAATTTCATAAGTTTCTGTTGTGTCACAAGGTGCTTATGTTGCACACTGTGATGTCTGCTGTCAAGTACTTTAGCAAATGAAGGTCTAAATACTGAAACATTTACAACTGTTAATGACAATCTCAATAGCTGAGTTAATGATGGAATAAAGACAAATCCTATTACACATTTGTCATGCACCATATTTTGAATATACTGGAAGACTTTTTCTGCTCTGTGGCATCCACCATGTGCTGCATCTCAGTAGGGTGATAATTTATAAAGGATGAGCATGAGACAAAAATAACTCAATACTGTGGAGCAAAGATCATCTTTTTTTACAACCATGTTCAACATAAATATTACAGTTTTGCTGTTTTTGATCATACAGGTGTATGTATCAGACCTATTAGCAGTTTGATGCTTTGTTTATATCCAACATGCCAAGGGATATGGTTTGAATCAGTGTACATAGAAGTTATCTGAGCAATTAAACAGAAAGCTTCAAGAGTAACAGGAAATCCATAGGCCACAGACAAACAAATTGTCTTGTAGCTTTCTGCTCTGTATAGATTAACCGAGGTTTTTCATGACAGAGTTTGTCCATTCACAGAAAAAAAATATGCTTAGGCATAATAGGCTGTATACAGACTGGTGCCATTCACTCCCAATGTTTTTTTTTTTCTCTCAAGAAATTCCACCCTTATCAAAATACTGCATGGTATAGTAGTAGTATGCATTTGGACAGACATATCTATCTAATCTAAATAACATAAATTTTAATTCAAAGGAAATCTGATTTACTGGTATTGGATAGATAGGTAGACAGATACAGTAAATAGAAGGCAGATTACTAATAATAATTTTCCCTATCAACAAATCAGCGCCGTTCCTGAGCACAGAGCTACCTGAGGCGCCTCCTGTAATGCCACCCCCCTCCAGCCCACTTACTTTTCTTTGGGGGGGAGGCAGCAACGCTAGTGCAGAGAGCGCAATTGCATTCTCTCGCACTAGTAAAGCAGAATTTCCAGTTTAAAAACCTGAAATTCGGCACTTAAAGGCACCAAGAGTGGCTTTTTGCCACCCCTGGAAACCTAGCTGGCTTTGCCACCTGAGGCACCCCTGAAAAAAATTAACACTGATGACATTAATGGAAACATATAGCCCATTCAACATTACATGGCTCCATCCCATGTAACACAATTAGCAAAAGTGATTAAAAAAAGACTGCAGGTCTGATTTATTAAAGGGATCCTGCCATGGGAAAAAACATTTTTTTTCAAAATGCATCAGTTAATAGTGCTGTTCCAGAAGAATTCTGCATTGAAATCCATTTCTCAAAAGAGCAAACAGATTTTTTTATTTTTCATTTTGAAATCTGACATGGGGCTAGACATATTGTCAATTTCCCAGCTGCCCCAAGACATGTGATTGTGCTCTGACAAACTTCAATCACTCTTTACTGCTGTACTGAAAGTTGGAGTGATATCACCCCCTCCCTTTCCCCCACCCAGCAGCCTAACAAAAGAACAATGAGACGGTAACCAGATAACAACTCCCTAACACAAGATAACAGCTGCCTGGTAGATCTAAGAACAGAACTAAGTAGTAAAACCCATGTCCCACTGCATACTATTCAGTTACATTGAGAAGGAAAAACAACAGCCTGCCAGAAAGCAGTTCCCTCCTAAAGTGCTGACACAAGTCACATGACCAGGGGCAGCTGGGAAATTGACAAAATTGATAGCCCCATGTCATATTTCAAAACTGAATATTAAAAAATCTGTTTGCTCTTTTGAGAAAGGCATTTCAGCGTAGAAATCTACTGGAGCGGCACTATTAACTGATGTGAAGTACAAAACTGATGTTTTCCCTTTTAATATATAACATGACTTATGGAAACAGTAGAGTGACATACAGTTTATTGCTTCAAAACAAAATTAGACAGGTGCATACATTTGGGCAACCCAACAGAAATATTACATCAATACTTAGTTGAGCCTCCTTTTGCAAATGTAACAGCCTCAAGATGCCTCCTATAGCCTTTCATGAGTGTCTGGATTCTGGATGGCAGTATTTTTGACCCTACATCCATACAACATCTCTCCAGTTCAGTTAAATGTGATGGCTGCCGAGCATGGACAGCCTGCTTCAAATCATCCCATAGATTTTCTGTGATATTCAAGTCGGATTATGTGACAGCCATTCCAGAATATTGTATTTCTCCCTCTGCATAAATGCCTTTGTAGATTTCGAAATGTGTTTATTGTCCTTGTCTTGAATATACAACTCATGCATAACTTGAACTTTCTGACTAATTCTTGATGATTAGTCTGAAGAATGTTGATATTGGGCTTAATTCATCTGAACCTCAACTTTAACAAGGGCCCAGGTCCCTGAACTAGCCACACAGACCCCTAGCATGATGGAACCTCCACCAAATTTGACAGCAGGTAGCAGGTGTTTTTCTTGGAATGCGGTGTTCTTCTTCTGCCATGCACAGAGCTTTTTGTTATGACCAGATAACTAAATTTTTGTCTCATCGGTCCAAAGCACTTTGCTCCAAAATGACTGTGGCTTGTCTAAATGAGCTTTTGCATATAACAAGCAACTCTGTTTGTGGCGTGAGTGCAGAAAGGGCTTCTTTTTCATCACCCTGCCATACAGATGTTCTTTGTGCAAATTGTACAGAATTGTAGAACATTGTACAGAAACACCATCTGCAGTAATATGTTCTTGCAGGTCTTTGGAGGTGATCTTTGGGTTGTCTGTAACCATTTCAACAATCCTTCGCTCCTGTATTTCTCTTGGCCTGCCAGAGCTGGGTTTCACAGCAACTGTGCCTGTGGCCTTCCATTTCCTGATTACATTCCTTACAGTTGAAACTGACAGTTTAAACCTACGAGATGGCTTTTTGTAGCCTTCCCCATGATACTGAACAATCTTTGTTTTCAGATCTGTTGAGAGTTGCTTTGAGGATCCCATGCTGTCACTCTTCAAAGGAGAGTCAAACAGAAGCACAACTTGCAGTTGGCCATCATAAATACCTTTTCTCATGATGACACCTGCCTCTGAAGTTCAAGTTTTAACGAGCTAATCCAACCAATTTGGTGTTACCAGTAATTAGCAAGATTACAAGGTTACCCAAATTTTTGCACAGCCAGGCCCAGTTTCCACATTTGATTTATTTCCATACCACTGAATACTACTTCACTAAAAATATTTGTTCATAAAACACCCCAGTCAGGGAAATGAAAGACATGGCACTGTAATCTTTTTTGTTGAAAGTAGAGTAAATTATTATGCAGGATGAGAGAGATTCCCAAACTTTGTCATAGGACTGTAGCATAGCTGTTTATGCATGTACAGCTACAGCGCCAATTCACCTTTTTAGGTGGTGCGTCTGTGAGATTCTCCTTGAATTCCAAGCATTACCGTGGTTGCTGAACATTTTCTTTCCATTGCCATTCAATTCCGTGAAGTTAGAAGGCAGACTCAGAAGAGACCAATTGTTCATTGGGATAACAAACTTGGACATCCTTATTTTTGGGTTAACATGGTACATCAATAATCCTAGCCTTTCCCATGTGCTCTGTCAAATGTGAATTACTAGATTATCTTCAATAGGATCATTACTATTTTATAAAACAATACAAATTCAATATTCATCTATGTAATGTTTTAGGGTATACATTAACAAACCATCAAGGCTTTTACCATGACCTTCCTTCCAGTAATGCAATGCTCACCATGTCACTCAGCAGTACACATCATTATTATCACTAACAATTTTGGGCATGATGGAGGAAAGGTTTCTCATTAACCTCATATTTTCTCACATAGGAGCCTGAATCTTAAAGTTAAAAAGAGAAGATGGCTGCCTTGATTGTTTTTATTTGCTGGCCACTCAGTGTGGCTTTATGCCACCTTTCTCTGAAACCTGCAAATCTGAACTATGTTATTAGCCTGAGAAGTCCACATTCACATAAACAAAACTGTTCATCTGAGGGATCAATCCTCTAGATTTTTTTCCAAATGCCTTCTGTCAGAACAAACATTAAGGGGCAGATTTACTAAATTCACATTCATTCACATGAAGGATTTGATCGAATTTTCACAAAGATTCGAATTTCGAATATGCAAATTAGGCAAATTCAACCAAATTCTACCATCGAATATTCGAATTCAAATGATTTGAATATTCAAATTTAATTTTATTCTAATATTCGAAATTTGGTGGTCGAATACTTCCCCTTTAAATTTAATCACCTACTTCGACAGATTAAACCTACTGAAATGGGGATCATTCCATAAGATCGAATAAGAAAAATTCAATTGATCGAATTCGATCGAATTTCCCCATTCGATCATTCGATCGATCGAATTCAAAATTCGATTTTTTTTTAATTCCCCACTATTCCCCGATCGAATTTTTTTTGCATTCGAAATTCGACCCTTAGTAAATCTGCCCTTAAGTATTAGACTGGCTAAAGTAGAAGGTATATTACTTGCGTAACTAATAACATAATCCTGGTCCCACAGCACTTTTCTGACAGCATTGTCTTGGTTTTATTTCCTGGCAAAATAAATGGCTGATTATACTTATAATTAAGCGTATCTGAGGTTTTTGTTAGTGGATTTGTTATGGGGAAATACCCTAGATAACATAGTGATGGGTCAGCTCCTGTAAAGTAAGCTCTAACGTAGCAATTGATTGCAATGTTAAATTAGTAATGATGGATGATATTGCAATGCTTTTAGCAGTTTCCAAAAGTAATATCTCCTTTCAGTTTTAGTGATTGGTGTGCATTCATAAAACTTTTTCCTCTGTATCCTAATCTTGTCGAGGTTATACTCCCCTCTTTAACCCTTGTAGCAGGGAGAGTACAAATGGCAGCACCATTTGAAGTGATTGTATTTATTGATTGTTTTCTATGAATGTGAGTATCTATGGCATTTATCCCCTTCTGTGATGTTCAGGAGAATTAAGCACATTTGCAGTGACTATAGAAAGTAGAGGTCATTCAAATTACACCTAAAAATTGTCATCATAAAGAACATTATCACATACAAGCAATATGTGTTGGTCATGGATAAAACACGAGACTTAAGTTGCAACTTATAAGATGGTTTTATGTTTCTGTATGAAGTTACTGTTAATGCAATGCACACAAATCAGGGCATCTTTTTTTTTTGTCACCATGTAGATTTACAGATAGGTGACAAAAAGTTTACCCCTCATTAATTTTAATAGTAAATATGTTGTCACTTCAAGCAATAATGGTCTATCCGTTGAGTGTACCCAAGGGTTGAGTTGATTGCAGTTATAATGAAAGTGGCCAATTCTGAACATTTATTTCATATCAGCTGAATGTAAAATTGCTAGGCCTACACAGTTGCCCCGGGTATATTTGCTTTTAATGTTTAAAATAAAACGAGAATTGATCAGGTCCTCTTGAGGCCATCACGTTATAGAATATGACTATCTTTTGTTCATCTTGAAAATATATCCAGGGGTCAGTCTATAATATTATTGAACTATAATCAAGTTAAGCTTGGTCTTGTTAGCATTCAAGCATTGGAGTTTGGATTTGTTTTGTTAATTTAATTAATAAAACATAATTCCTTATAAAAAAGTAATACACATTACACTTTGCTCTCTATCCATGTTTAGCCAGTATTAGCACTGCAGTTGTAGAATGACAAAGATCATCCCCAGAATCATAAAGTTTGTACTTCCCTGGCAGATTCCTCTAGATTCACTGTCACAGGCTCTTGCAGTATTCCACCTCATGAATATGCAAGGGCTCATCCTATGTGTTTGCTTATGATATGAGAACATGAAAAATTGCTGATCATAGATCATCTCCATAAATCTTGCAGACAACAAGTCTTAAAACTTGGCGTTCCCTGCATATGGCAGCAGCCTAGGGATTGCGTTACCATATGCGAAAAAGGAGGCTGAGGAAATGCTTCTAGTGGAAATTTTCCACACTGGGTTATTGATAAGGAAGATGTTACATGTATGCATTTGTAAATATTTAACTATAAGCCCACATACAGTTTAGAAAAATGGCCTGTGCAATCAGCTTTTAAACAAAAATGGCAAAGCCTATGGAGGATTATGGGAGTTCACAATTTGGCTGTCAGAGAAACTAACAATAAATGTGCTTTTAATACCAAACATGAAGACATGGCAATGGCATCACTTTGTGGAAGTGATCTAAATTATGAGCCACAGTCTATTTAGGCATGCTAACAAATACACTTAGTTTCAGTCCTGCTGGGAGATGAGCAACATTTTAAAGTGATACTGTTTCATATTTTATGTGAATATTTTTATCTTTTGACATTTAACTTTTTTTGTTAATCACAGAACTGCTGATCTGTGGCAGCCTTTTATAAGCTCAGTAGTTAAAACTTTTTGGGGGGTGATTCTTATCATGGGAAAAAAAATGTTTTCTTTTTCAAAATGCATCAGTTAATAGTGCTGTTCCAGAAGAATTCTGCATTGAAATCCATTTCTCAAAAGAGAAAACAGATTTTTTTATATTTCATTTTGAAATCTGACATGGGGCTAGACATATTGTCAATTTCCCAGCTGCCCCTGGTCATGTGACTTGTGCTCTGAAAAACTTGGAGTGATATCACCCCCTCCCTTTCCCCCACACAGCAGCCTAACAACAGAACAATGGGAAGGTAACCAGATAACAGCTCCCTAACACAAGATAACAGCTGCCTGGTAGATCTAAGAACAGTACTCAATAGTAAAACCCATGTCCTACTGCGTACTGTTGAGAAGGAAAACCAACAGCCTGCCAGAAAGCAGTTCCCTCCTAAAGTGCTGGCACAAGTCATGACCAGGGCAGCTGGGAAATTGACAAAATGTCTAGCCCCATGTCAGATTTCAAAACTGAATATAAAAAAAATCTGTTTGCTCTTTTGAGAAATGGATTTCAGTGCAAAAGTCTACTGGAGCAGCACTATTAACTGATAAAAAAAAAAAACATGTTTTCCCATGACAGTTTTCCTTTAATAAAACGTTTACTCGCTATAATAAAAACGATTGACCAAACTCCCTAACCCGAATCACCTTAATTTCCAAATCAATAATAATATTTTTAGATTATTGAAGGAAAAACCAGCCCAAAACCATTGAAAATCATGATGACGAGAAACATTAAAATCTGCCATTGACTTTTGCAAGTATTCTCCGATTACAATCTTTAGCAGCTTTGGAACAAATAAATCTTGAAAAAAACCATTCCGCTTTAAAAACTAAACCATTCCGCTTTAAAAACTAAACCATAAAAATTTGATGTATATTTGATAGGTCCCTTAGTGTCCCACATATATATTTCTCTCTAAAACCTTTTAATAGTTTAATAGTATTTCCTATGGGTGCAAGATCATGTTCCCAAGATGGTGCTAAATATCTGGTAGGACCTACTCCACTTTTTTTTGCTTCTATTCATTGCCCATATACCATGAGGTACAATAATTATTAAAGCTCCTCTTCATCAGTAGGGTATCTGTTTCCCCACTGTGTGACCCCTGACTATTAATGCTCTGCATTAACAAAACAATGTTACAATGACACTCACCTAAGCTACAGTGGTATGTGGAGTTTGTGGGTCAATGCAGGAATGTATCTGCACAGTATCTGTACAGTGGATGGTACAAAAAATATAAAACTGCAGAGCAGGTGAGCCACTACACAAGCAGGCAGGCAGCAGTCTTGTATGCAGACATTTTCTGTTACAATACAGAGGAACAAGAACAAGCTTAAAAAAGGGAACAAGATGCTCCTGAAATGTTCAGGACTCTGTACAGATAAGTCTTAGATAGACTCTTTGCATATACGGCACAGGACTTCATTCAGATAAGTCCTAAGACTGACTAACTTGCACGTAATGTTTTTGTATTTTATGTGTTTGAAATAAATGTTACGTTTTATACTGAAGAGTATTGTATGTTTATATTGTGGACTGACTCCCCACAGGCAAGGGGAACATGCTTTATTTACTAATTTATACTGAATTAGTAGTGCATCACATACATTCGCACACCGAATTAAAAATGTTACAAAAAATTTATTTAGGAAATAAATATCCACTGTTTATAATAATTTGTCTACACCACTTAACCATGCAATTAAATCTAATTGGAAAATTATCAAAACGGATGACAAATTGGGCAATCTTTGCCCGGACCCACCGATGATGGAATTCAGACGGGGTCGTAACCTACGTGATCTCCTAGTCCAAAATGAACAATACACTGCTACAAGGCTAGCCAAACGACCACCATTTGGTTACCATCTAATAAGCCCGGGTGCTATCGATGCCCAACTTGCCTATCCTGCAGATCCATGACACCAGGTACGAGTTTTGTACACCCCCATACTGGGCATCGCTACAAAATTCGTCACCATATTACATGTACCACCACCCACATTATGTATTTAATTACTTGTCCGTGTGGGCTGTCTTACGTGGGTAAAACAGATTTAATGTTACGTCACAGGATTGATGCACATAGGTCAGCTATCAACACTGCTTTTCGTGACCAAAAAACCACAAAACCTGTAGCTAAACATTTTTTTGAAGTTGGACATCGATTACCCTCTTTTAGATTTATTGCAATTGATCATGTACCAATGCCTAGAAGGGGTGGCGACAGGTCCCGACTCCTATTACAATGTGAAACATTTTGGATCAAGACCCTTGACACTATTTCACCGAAGGGTCTCAATGAGTATTGTTCCTTTGGATGTTTTCTCGCCATAAGATAATTGTACTTACGGCGTAAGTATATTTTTTTAAGGTACTGAACTAGTTAAATGTATATGATGTCACCAAGAGGGTGTGTTTTCTAGTTGTTATATAGTGTGTAATCTTATTGAATTTTGTAAACGGGTTATTGCACCTAGACAAAGGTCCAAGACCGTGGACCGAAACGTTGGTGCCTACATTATGTATATCTCCTAAATAATTTTTTTGTATATATATATATATATATATATATATATATATATATATATATATATATATATATATATATATATATATATATATATATAGAAGGAATGTCGGCACTCACCATTCCAATAGCTGAATCGCTGGGTGCTAACCAAAAAGGATTGTAGAGATTCATGAAAGCACTCACAGCTACCGCCATCAAGCGTGAATCAGCAAAAACATTTATTTAGTGCATGGTGTATCAACGCGTTTCGGCTCACATGGAGCCGTCCTCCACGGTCTGTATAAGTGAAACCTAATTTAAATATATTAAAATTTAAAAAGGAGGAGCACACATTCAACACATAAACTTTTTGTAACACTTAATATCACACACAGTCATGATTTTAATAGACACATGGGCTAGACACTATGGGGAGGTTGAATGTGTGCTCCTCCTTTTTAAATTTTAATATATTTAAATTAGGTTTCACTTATACAGACCATGATTGGTTAGTAGGGGTATTTATTGTGATATTACACTTCCTGTCACTATCCTGAGGACGGCTCCATGTGAGCCTAAACGCGTTGCTACACCATGCACTAAATAAACGTTTTTGCTGATTCACGCTTGATGGCGGTAGCTGTGAGTGCTTTCATGAATATATATACACACAGTATATGTACAGTATATGTTTATAGAGGCAAAGGACTCAATAAGGAGATAAGATGAGGTCACAGCTGTCTGGGGGGGGGGATGAGAAGATACAGAGTAGAATTAGGAACAGGCGGCAGAGGCACATACCTAATAAACAGCTGGGAAAATGAAGGTACACTGTAATGCCAGAAAATATTAATTGGGTTTTTATTGTTCTAATTCTAAGGCCCGGATTTGTGGCAAGACCTGGGCATAGGGCAACACAATTTTAGGGTCGGCATGCCACCCAGGAGCAATCCAAGGAAGCTCTGGGGATGCATACTATTGTACACATCATTCCCAGTGTACCGACACATGCGCACGCTCATGAAGGGGCAGGAGCAGTGTGCGTATTGACACTAGGACCCAGCGGCCTTGGGGCAGCTCAGCCCAAAATCCAGGCCTGCTAATTCAATTAATTATGAATAACAGTACTATACACCTTCAACAAATTTCTATTACAGCACTCATGACCTTAAAACTGCTACCACTGGGGTCCCATATCTGCTACACTCTATGAATTCATCTAAACCTACTCTGGAGGGTGTAGGTGAATAATGTCACCTACGGTTTGGATTCCAGCAATCCTTGGTCCTGCTGTCTAAGCTACACACAAGCCTCTAGTTACAGTGCAACAGAATGCATATGAGCTTCATCACCTACTGTACCTAATAAATGATGCCCCATTTCAGTGGATATTTCATCCAAAGGAATATAACAGGGTAGCCCTATTTGTCTCTGGACATTTACTAATTGGCCATACTCTACTTGAAAATGTAGACACTTCTGATTTCTGCTAAACTCTTCCACCATCTTGAAAGTTTACAGAATACCTAGAATGCCTTGGAGGTTTGTGGTTTGGTTCTATTTGTGTTGGCGCTCATATTATAAGGTTATGCACAAGATAGGTGCTGTCACCACACAGCATCAGGTACTATGGCTATTCAGAAGCTGTTGCTAACATATGTCTGTATCACTGCCCATGTCTGTCTACGAGAGCCTCACAGTTGTCCTGATCTGACCCCCATTAGGAGACGTCAGCTAGTAGAAAATGTTTCCATTTTAAGGAGCAGAAAAGGAGAGACATAAAAGGTGAACTTTAAGTATACAAAGCAAGCAAGACCTCCATGCTGCAAAAATACATTTTTGTATAGCAGAGCTAAGAACTAAGAACTATACATTAAATAATTAATAACACACTGTAAACTCTTGACGGAAGGGATTCCGTTCTTAATTATTTATTTGCAAAGTATGCACTTGCAAGTTATTGTGCTAGTGTGTTTGCCTGGTCTTTCATGCTTTACTTTATTTCAACAATTAGAGATATGGGGTCATATACAATATAGTGTGCAAAAAAAAAGTTGCAGTCAGGTTTCTGTGCTCCATTTAAGCACAAACACCAGCACCTTAAATGGAGTAGCTCTGACGAAAACCCTTATGAGTTGAAATGCTTTTGTTTTTTTCTGTACATTAATTGGATTGTGTAATCTGTTTAGAAGTGTTTAGAATGGTGTTGAATCCATTTTAACACTGCACTTGCACATTTGTTTGTCTTCATGTCAAACTTGTTGTCATGATTTTCCCCATAAAACACACCAGTGCCAAATTTTAAATGTGTATCTCCCATAGGAACCTATAAAATCGTTTTTTTAGGAATAAACCAAAAAAACTGCTCTGCTGAGATACTGTAGTTCTAGTTAAACAGCAGCAACTACAAAGAGTGGAAAAGTATCTGTATAAATCATATGGTTATGGCAATAATTAATCCAAATACTGTATTTTAGTAATAGTGCAGTGTTTTGTATGATGCTTTTCTTCTTTTTAGAGCCTGTCTCAGTACATCTTTTGTAATCTCTTTGATATTCTGAGTGGATGCCCGTGAAATTCTTGAGTTCTTCAACATAATCTCTAAGCTACTTTGTCATCCATTTGTAGTGCTCTTATCTAATTTGATGTGGAAATACGAGTATTAACTAATTTTCTGCCAAATTTGGTGAAGTGATTTTGACAAAGACGAATGTGCGTCTCCTTGAAAATCAACGGCAGTCAAAAAAGTTTAATATACTGCAGCTGAAACTTGTATCTTTATTATTTTGAGTTTCTTGACATCTTTGTCTGCATTGTTCAGTGCTATGTCTTCCAACCCACACAGGTAATATCAGAAGGACTACATTAAACTCCTAGCTGCCAAAGTAACTCCACATTCTGTATTAGATAGTTTCACTATAAATAATAAAAATATTCTTACTGACTGGACAGTTTCTGATATTCCATTTCATAAACCATTACAACAGTTTTTATAGTTATAAAGTATAAATAAATTGGAGCTCACATGGATTCTTCATGTACACATTGTAGACAAAATAAATGTCTGAGAATGGACGGCAGTAAATTTGTAGGAAACAGGAAAGGCCTATGGCTGTGTGTGCTGTAAAGGTCTAATAAGTTAGTGTAATGACAAGCCACTACATAATAAAGACGCTCTTCCCTGCAAGATCTATAATAGATATATTGGGATGAATTTTCTTGAATTTGATATAATATACTATATGTGTTTAAGTAAATATGTCTACCCCCTTTAAAAGTAGAAAACTACACCTAATCCCTTTAAAATGTACCCGAGTTTGCTCAGCAAGGTATCAGTACGCTTTGAACTTTAATGCTCACATTTGAGCATACCAATCTGTTTGGATACAATGATGTTTAACAACAATGTGTTTCTGCAAAATATGGTTCCTCTGGGGTTATTAAAAACAATTCAGTGGCAACACAACACAGGTATGGGATCTCTTATCTGAAAACCTGTTATGCAGAAACCTCCAAATTATGGGAAGGTCATCTTCCATAGTCTCTGTCACGAATGGCACCCTAATCCAGAACCAGTGCTAAACTCCCTGGTATCAGCTCTTGCCTCTGCCTATACAGATGAAGCCACTTTGGATTGTGCATTTGACACAGAATAACTTAACTCAGAAATCCCATTTAACTCACTTATCACAGAATATTGTGTCACAGCATCACATCCAATTAAAGAGTTCACCATTGAAAACAATGCTGCTTTGGTATGCTAATCAAAAGGTTAAATGCATTAAATGATTTAAGATAACTTTAGATAACACAGTTCCTTCCATTAGTCACTATGCATTTAACACACAAATCCAAGTGGCTGCATCTGTAACAGCCACCTTTCACCTCTGGTGGAGCCCTCGGCTAATTGGATGCAGCCAGGTCTTACTAAGAGTGGAGCAAAGCTAAAGGTTCTGGACAAGCAAAGGAGCACATTGGTTTCACAAAGGAAACTAGATGGAGGGATGCCACTGGAAGACAGGCCAGACAACACAGCATGGAACAGGCAGGCCGGGCCAGCACAAGCAGAATAGGGAATTGTCAGACAGGCCAGGCTCAGCATTGAGTAGTCAGTGGACAGGCAAAAGGCCAGGATTGGAGAGATCAGAATTGTCAGCATGCAGGCAAGGGTCAGGATACAGAGCTCAGAATAGTCAGGCAATGCAAGGGTCAACAGGAGATCAATAGGATTTCATGATGAATAAACACCCAGGAATTTAACAAATAGAACCTAAGAACGGGCAAGGTGTTGTACACTGAAATCCCTTTAAAAAGTATTTGCGCCGTGACATCATCACACCAGCGTCAATGCAACTATGAAATCCGGAAGTGCATGCCACGTGCACAATAGACAGTGTAAAGTATACATAAATTTCACCAAATTTCACCAAATTTCAGTTCCATAAATGTTCAAACTTTTTGTGCCACTTCATGCCATGGACAAGATAGACATTTTTATTGCAGCAATATAAAAAGTCAGTTTAGTCAGCATTCTTACTGATATTTGTCATTTTCAGTTGAACCTGAAATCTTATTGGCGTTTACATGCACAGTTGGCATCTTCATTGCCCTGTATCTATTGTCTGAAACTGAATTGCTGCTAATTGCACAACCAAAGAAAAATGTTATGTGCTTTTTTTTTTATTTGCTTACACAAAAATGTTCTTCTTGAGAAATGAGTAACACATGTTGGCTGGCTAATGGTGTCACACCCACTCAATGCTCAGTATCAGCCACACTTCCACAGCAAGTCACTCATTTTGTTCTCATAGGAAGCTTGTCTCAGAGTTGCCTCATCACGGGCTGGCAGTAACTGTGATCTGAAGATGTTTCTTAGAACTCTTAAGTACACAGTGTATAAAGCTTTCCCAATATGGCTTTCATCTTGTATTGTAGAAGAAGCAATTTTCCCTTACAGTCCTTGAATTCTAAGCATTGTCTCACTATGAGACGTCACTATGGGTCTTCAAGACATGAGCCACCCAAATAGTAACTCAGTAATCAGAAAAACAGAAACTGATGTAGATTGTATTTTGTTCTTTGAAGATGGAACATTTACTGTCTGTTTGGAAAATATTGACTCCTTTCTAGTGATCTACAAAAATAGTAACATAGTGGCTAGTGTGATCTAACATAGTAAGTTAGGTTGAAAAGGTCCATCAAGTTCAACCCTTTGAATTTTTTTAACCAGTCTAACTGCTAGTTTATCCAGAGCAAGGTAAAATCCCCCATCTGAAGATTCAGAGGGGGAAATAAATCCTTCCTGACTCCTCTAGTGAGACTAGTCCCTGGATCAACTTGTACTATGAGCTATCTTCCATAACCCTGTGTTAACTCACTTGCTAAAAAGCTGCCCAACACTATCTAATGTATCAGCCTGTACCACTGATTGAGAGAGACAATTAAACGTCTTCACAGCTCTCACTGTAAAAAACCCCTTACGAATATTTAGGCAGAATCTCTTTTCTTTTCATTGGATTGGGTGACCTTGTGTCAGCTGGAAGACCTACTGGTAAATAAAGCATTAGAGAGACTATTATATGATCCCCTTATATATCTATACATAGTTATCATATCACGCCTTAAGTGCCTCTTCTCCAGTGTGACCATCCCCAATTTGGCCAGTCTTTCCTCATAGCTAATATTTTCCATACCTTTAACCAGCTTAATTGCCCTTCTTTGTACCCTCTCTAATGTCCTGTTTGAGCACTGGAGGTCAAAACTTTATGGTATATTCTAGATGGGGCCTTACCAGTGCTCTATAAAGTGGAAGAATGACCCCCTCCTCCCGTGACTCTATGCCCCTTTCAATACAGTTCAAGACATTATTTGCCCTTGATGCTGCTGACTGGCATTGCTCGATACAGCCAAGTTTATCATCTACAAGGTCCTTTTCCATAATGAATTTGCTTTTACATCCCAGGTGCATTTATCAACATTGAATCTCACTTGCCCCTTAGCTGCCCAGATTGCCACAATGCTACATCCTGGATGGAATTAATTGGACTGGATAAGTTTGTGTCATCTGCAAACACTGATACATTACTTACATACCCTCCCCTAAGTCATTAATAAAATTAAATAAAAGTGGACCTAATACCTAGTCCTATGGGACCCCACTATGGGGGAAATTCACTAAGCGCCGAAAATTCGCTAGCATTGACTTCACTAACGTTTGCCGCACTTTGCCAGGTGAAATTTCGCAAGCGCTACGCAAATTCACTAAAGTGCAAAGTTACGTTAAGGTCGGTGAACGGTAGCGTAGTTGCGCTAGTGTTACTTTGCCAGACAAAGTGCATTTACGCTAGCGATGCCTAATTTGCATACGGAACGAATTTCAAAGTCTAATAGAAGTATATGTTACAGCCACTACATGCCCTAAACATGTGCCCCCTGTATAGTTGAGTTGCCATATGTTAGGAAATGTAGGGGGGAAGGAGGGTAATCCCCCCAAAAAATTTCGCTCTTTTTCAGACTATCACCCTAGAAAGGTAAAATATGGCAGTGTTTTTTTGGGACTTAGAAAAATGTCAACATTTTTTTTTTTGAAACTCCTATCTATTGTATTGAACTTCGCCAGGTCTGACCTGGTGATTACCTACAGCTTAGAAATCACCCAATAGGTAGCAAAACCAGTGATGCAATTGGCTGCTTTGGGTTACTATCCCTGGCCCAACTTCACCTAAAAAATGGTGTAAAAAGCTGTGTAAAATAAATGGTGAATATATCAGGGTGTGTTTTATCTTACACCATGTGAAGGTCACATTTTCTGCCATTATTTTACATTGCTTCAGACTATTGTAAGTTCCAGGAGAAGTTGTTAATAGAAAAAGCACATAAAAAAATGACAAAATTTTTATGTCACTTTTTACACACTAGTGTGTGGCCCCTTAATAGTACAAAAAAGTCTACAAGAACAGCTCTGGAATGTTTGTGGATTTACATCAAGGGATCTTCACATTACGTGCGATAACACTATACTAGCCATAGTGTCACAAATAACAAATGTAATTTAATAGGATTATATTTTAGGATTTTACATTTACATTTAGTTTTAATTAATATTGTAATACCTGATGAGCCTACATACATGAGAAGTTTAATGTCTACATTCTGCATCTTGGGGAGGTACATCTTGGTTTTATAGAGGGCAGCTTTTTGAAAACTAGAAATCTGGTAAATGCAGTTTCATCTGTGAGATGTGAGTTGCACCTCAGTAATTAGTATGAAAAAATACTGACACTTCTAATGTGTTAGTAATCAGTTGCAATTAGCTGTCTTCACTCATATTAGTGGCACAGCTGTAGATGCTTGGATAAACACAGACTGCCTAAAAATGTGCCTTAAAACAATAAAACAAATCATAATACACTACTCCCCTTTTTGTTCAATTTTATTTTTGTATGTTTAATGGAGATATTACAGAACAACATTTGATAATGATAACATTGTTAAAGTGCCTTCTAATTGATTTATAAGTATTTTAACAGTGCTTGCAGATTTTGGGAGTTATATAATTTAAAAGGTGGAAAGTTCTCCGGTTTAAAATCAACTACCTCAATGGTTGATGTGAACCCAAAAGAGGTGAATCTTAGCTGCACGTGTGCAAACTTAGTGGGGCTCATTTATCAACACTGGGCAAATTTGCCCATGGGCAGTTATCAATAGCAACCAATAAGTGATTAGCCTTTTGAAGCCAGCTGCAAGCAGAACAATGGATGCAGCAATCTGATTGGTTGCTATGGGAAACTGCCCATGGGCAAATTTGCCCAGTGTTGATAAATAACCCCCTGTGCTTTTTAATCACAAATCGGGTTAGCCCTCTTTGTATATGGCTAAAAAACAATCAAATCAAATCTGGGTAACAGAAGTGCCTTGTTAAGCTCTTGTTCCTTACTCACTCCCTCAATAGACGTCTCCTGTTAACCTAACTACTGCCACAATGGCTGCGTTATTTTCTCTCTCTACTGAATCCTGTCTGCCACAGATATATCCTCCACAAAGAAACTTTATGAACAATGCATGAACAATAAAGTAAACCATAAAAGATAAAAACTAGTTGCAAATTATAACCACTTGATTTACCTCCCACAAACAGAAATGAGGCATACTTCTGCCTTATACTTGATGAGGGCTCGGACTTGATTATTAGTATACAGAATTGGATAGTCAACCCAAAGTTCAATTTCTCCATATTCTCAAGCCTTGACAGCCTCCTGGTTCTCTTTTAGAAGGGTTGTCTCAACATACTAGTCCTTATTTGACCCTAGGCCCATTGCTTTGCCTATTGGTTGATCTAGAGTAGGTAACGCATGAGCATTCTGCACATCAGACCAATGCCTTCATATTACACTACCACCACTCCTAGTCTCACATTCCCACTGTGGCAGCAGCTTAGTTTCCCAATTCACCTTGGGGTTGGGTATCAGCATGTGATTCCCCTAGATGTAACATCACTGACTCGGTTGAAGGGGAGAACAACAATTCTTTCTTGCTTCACACCACTTACTTGTGTCTACAGGGTGCATTCACATTTCAGACAGCTTCCAGGTCAGATATACCATCCAGGTTATGTATAGGGATGAAGAAGTACACTGATTTATTCTGGCAAAAGCCTTTATCACATTTCATTGGTTGAAGCACTTCATCTTCTGCCATAAAATAGGATAAAGACTTTTGCCAGAACAAATCAAGTCAGTTGTAGGGGAAACACAATACTCTTGCTGCAGAATCTTGTCCCAGGCAGTCAGAAGCCTCTTTGCAAATACTGTAGCTGAAGTCCCTATTCAGGGCTACAGCTTTCTGTATGCTCAGATGTACAAATCTAGATATGTGGGCACCCAAAAAAAGCAAGAAAATTATTTATACTCCTGTGTACTGTACACTCATCTGCCAAAGTTCAACAGGCTTTTGTTTACACCTTACACAGACCATTAAGCGGAGGATGTTATGGGGTGGTGCAAGACCTCTTTACGCAGTTTTACATCTACATGTGCTTCAAAATGTGATACCTGATGAGACATAACCCATAGAACCAAATTACACGTGTTCTCATGAGGTGGGCAGTAGTTTCAGCTGTCTGAACATTTGAAACCATAACTTCAAACTATGTGAATTGGTCAGTGAAAACCAAGGTACAGCAGTACCCAGAACATGCCTGGCTGACCCAAAGTGGAGAAATCTCAGCATCCTTTAGCTCTTCATATCACCCAACACTAAGAGCTTCTCTCTTGCTTGTAAAAATTGTATAAGCAATCTGGTGAGATTTATAATGTATAGTTTTAGTTAAAACAAACAAATTTGGACACCAAATTTAGCAGAAGTTGGGGTTCAGTGAAAATGCCCATGTTATATCCCACTAACCAGCAAATTTCTCTATGACAACCCTAAAAATGCCAAACAGCTCCAATCTGAAAGTAGGTAGTAAGATACAACTTGCATAAGTTACCAACTACTTCCAAACCTTCTACAACTGTGTTAGCAAAATGCTTAGTCATCACCAGGCTTCGCCATGTAAAAAAACTGAGTGAAAAACAACACAATTTTTTTTTCTTAGAGGGACTTCTGTTGGACATAATGTAAAATAACATATCTGGCATTCATGTCATAAGATTATACACAACTTGATAAACTCTCTATTTATTTTACACAGCTTTTTACCATTTACCATTTTACCATTATTTTGTCGTGATACACAACAAAATAAATATGCCACTATGAGTGCTCACCAGTTCCTCATATTCTGACATCTGGCCTTAGTCACCATAACCTAGACTGAAGCCAGAGTTTCCTGTTGCCGTATGCAAAAGCAGCAAGGTTTTCAGGTACAGTGTAATATCAGTTTTCTGGTTTCTGAATTAGAATATATTCTAGGCTGTGGCAAAAACCCTCACAAAGAAAGCGGTAAGAGAAACTGACATTTCCTGCCACATGTGTCTTATGTTTTTTGTGGCTATCTCAGATCTGCATGGTACACAGTATATATACAGTCACACAGGTCCAGACTGACAATTAAAATAGGCCATGGCATTTCAGGTACACAGAGGCCCAATGAGCTCACATAGAGGCCCAATCATCCCCCTCCAGCCAACTAAATACTGACTTTCTATGGGATCTTGGGATAGTAGCCCCTCTGGCATTTGCCAGAACCAGTGTCGGACTGGGACATCAGGGGCCCACCCAAAAACCTTACACTAGGGGCCCACCAAAAAATCTTATACTAGTGGCCCACTCTCAGTACTATAATTCTTCCTCTACTCATTCAACCTATATTCTCCTAGTGTATTTTATTTACATACTATAATCTATTATTACATCTATTTAGCCTCTATATATAATATATATATATATATATATATATATATATATATATATACTTCATGATTTCTAAAAGCTAAGCAACCTGTGTATGTCTTTAGGGACTGCAGGTTGAGCTGTCAAATAGGGTTGCCACCCAGCCGGTATTTTACCGGCCTAGCCGGTAAAACACCAGCCAAGGCCGGGGCCGGTATTACAAATTTACCGGCAATGTAGCTGCCGGTAAATTTGAAATACCCCTTAAAAATGGCCCTTGCCTTGCCTTAAATCTAATAAAAACGTACCTTTCTCGCGTCTTCAGCCGATCCTTCGCGTGGCTCCGCCCCCTTTGACGCCACGTCATGCCCCCTTTTGGCCCCGCCCCCCGCCGGCCGGTATAAAAAATTTCAAAAGGTGGCAATCCTACTGTCAAAAGAGGGACTGTCCTTCCAAAAAAGGGACAGTTGGGAGGTATGTGCTTACCCCTTGGTATCTGGAAGCCTAATAGACATTCTAACAAATAATTCCTACATGTAGTTTCCATCCACCATGCTGCCTGAGTGACTACAGTGTGACTGACTGCTGTAAAACAGCAAATAAACTGTAGCTAGCAGTACAAAGAGGAGTGAGTGTGTATATCCTGCAGCTGATAACCTTATGTAAAAGAGAGAGCTCAGCCACATGTTCCATGATAAACTCACAGGGGGAACTGTCTTAACACATGAGAACTACTTCTGCCCTATGCACACAACCTGAATGACATAGAGATAACATCTCTCAGTAAAGCCCAGTAAAATTAGAGGTGGGACTCTGAAGACAGACTGCTGAATCAAGTTACTATATTTATAGAAATACTGGCCACACCCTCGCTGTATACTCCAACTACAGCTCTCTGTATACTCCAACTACAGCTCTCTGTATACTCCAACTAAAGCTCTGTGTATACTGTAATGAATTGCAGTAGCAGCAGCTCAGTCTCACAAGATGGATTTCTATATAATACAGAGGGTGCCTGTTGGGCCCAGGCTGTCTGCCATGCTGCCTTATTGACTACAGCAGGGCAGGAACTAGGGGTGGGTAGAAGAGGCACCTGTGCCTGTTAAAAAGTTTTCTGCCTACGCCTAATCCAACCCATTCGCTCCCATGCTCCTCTCCTTCCTCCTCCCCTTGTCACTCCCCCTCCACCCTCTCGTCACTCCCTCCCCTTGTCACTCCCTCCCCTTGTCACTCCCCCTCCACCCACTTGTCACTCCCTCCCCTGTCACTCTCCTCCTCCCTCCCCTCGTCACGACCTGCCCTGGGCTTAATCACCCATTTGGGTACATGCGCCCACGGGATGATGCTATTGTGCGCACACACGAGGTTGGGGGGGGGGTGTAGCTGACTGAGCGCCTAGGGCGCCATGTCAGCTTGTTCTGGTCCTGGACTACAGCAAGATTAACAAACAGCTGCCCAAATAGTTCTACCCCCAAAAGCCAGCAGTTTACTGAGGAGTTAAGGTATATATACTGCAACTAATAACATCATATTACAGACAGAGCTCTGACTCATGTTTCTACCTGCTCAGAATATAAAGAAGTGAACTTCTTCTTCCCCTGACATCACATCCCTCTCTTTCTCCGCCCCCAGCCTGGCATTTCCCTTTCTTAACTCATTCATTCTCACCCACTCACAACTACATCTGATTTTGCCAGTCTTTAAATATAAACCAGGGTAATTTGGCTGCTGGTCATTCGAATCCCTTGTCATGCAGCCCCTGCATTTATAGCTCCAGGGCTTTCCTTTACTTCTTAAACGCAAATACACTCAGAGTTAATAAAATGATTAGAGGAATTATTGCTTGCAACGGCTTAGTAGAGCCTAATAATTCTACCCACTAGTGGATCCCTGGAACTAATGGCATCTCCTGGCTGGCAGTAATTCCAGGGTTTTCTAGCATCAATGCATGCAAATATAATTCATCCTACCTCCAGTACTCACAAGCCCAAGGAGTATGTTAGGGTGTAAATACTTTTTATGAATGGCCTCAATACATGTTCAATTTCGCATCGACATTAGAGCACCACAGCTGAGGCTAACAGAGGCTTCATATATTTAAACATGAAACCACAATTATGATCTCTACAAATACATTCACCTGTTGATTAACATTATTCATGTCACTTTACACTCTGCTATTTGTGTGTTCTGTTATGTGCTGACATATTAATCAACCTGTAAGGAGATTGTCTACTTAGAGTTCTATTGTTCGGCATCATGATATACAATATCTAGTATGGATAAAGCAACTGGACTTGATGAGTAATCTTGAAAATGTTTCTGTAAGAAAGTATAGTTTATAGTATATAGTATAGAATGCTGGGGACTTGGGACTTTTCCTGTAATTTGGATTGTGATACCTTAAGTGTACTAGGTAACTATATACACATTAAATACACCCAAAAGGTTGGGTTTCTTCCAACAAAGATGAATTATATCTTAGTTTGGATCAAGTACAATGTACTGTGGATTATTTGGATACAATTGAGTCTATGGAAGACGAACTTTCCATAATTCAGAGCTTTCCAGATAATGGGTTTCCGGATAATTGATTCCCATATCTGTACTGCATTAAGGAATGCTTGAGTGAATTTGGTGTTAATTTGGGTACAAATCATGTTTTTCAGCAGTGTCGTGTCACTGGAATTTTCTTGTCTGGAAAACAATTGCTTTATGGTTTAAAGCAGGGGGTCCCTAACCTTTTTTTTTTTTTACCACTGAACCACATTTAAGAGTAATAAAGTTGGAGAGCAACATAAGCTTCAACATATGCAACATAAGTTCCTGGGGGTGCCAAATACAGTATGGGCTGTGATCTGTTATTGGTAAACCCAATGTGGACTGACAACCTACAGGAGTTTCTGTTTGGCAGTATACATCGTTTTTATGCAACTAACGCTTGTCTTCATGCCAGGAATTAAAACACAAGAACCTAATTTGCTGCAATTGAAAGCAGCATCCAATGGGTTGGTGAGCAACACTGGCTGGGGATCACTTGTTTAGAGCAGCTAGATTAAGCCAAAAAAGTGACATATCAACAACCAGATACTGTAGAAATATACTCAGAATATATAAATGGTAGATAGATCCAGGATCCTGCTTAGTATAAACACAAACTTGAGTGTTCGTGCTGTGAATTCTAAGACATACAGCACTAATAGGGTTAATCATACATGCACACTTTATTTCATTTGAGACAGAATTCCATAATAGTAGTGTAAAAAATGTGTCACTGTCAGCAATCTGCCACTTGTGATTTATAAAATGTGTTTCCTCGGGTTTGGCATTGGCTCTGCTCCGCACATTATCAGTGAGGGATACAGAACAATAACACAACATGCTAATAAAGAGCTCAAGTACATATGTTCCTGAGATATCTTAATATTACACTGCCTTGCCCTAATTTGTCTTCAGTTTTTGTGTATTAGTTGCACTGCCAGCACCTCCTAAGAGACTTGTAACATCTGAAGTGTCACATCTGGTGCATTCACTGTACAACTGGATGAGATTGAGCTCTCAGTGACTTTAATTTCCTCCTCTTAATCAGATCCTAATTTATACAAAAGGTAACCTAGCATGGGTAAAATGTATTGTTCCGTTTGCTTACAAGTGTTTATGAATCACAGTGGCTAAAATAATATATTCCTTCAATGTCCAAATCCCCTGTATAATAAATATCATTCAATTATCCTCTATCATAGCAGACAATGGAGATCACAGACCCAGACACTGCTGTGGGGGTACATACAGCATGAAGGGGGTCCTATTGATTGGAAACTATTGCATTTGCACAAGACAGTTTCTAATGATTGTGGGGTAGGGGCCCATTTGAATTAACATTATATATTAACATTATATTATCAGACATAGTTTTTATTCTACATGTCTTACTGCTAAAAAGACAACTTCAAATATTGTTTTCCTCACTAGCCCGAATCTTTGGTCTAGCTAGCAGCAAAGAGGTTAAGACAACTACGTGCATTTTCCTTCATTAATGTTTCATGCTTATCCCATCTCACAACTTTAAAACAGACATTTCCAGCTCCTGGGTTACTGATTAGTCTAATTGGGAAAATAAATGGTGCATTCATGAGGCCAGGATATCCTTAGGAAATGCTATGGCAGGATTGTATAAACGGCCTGAGCTGTAAGATGGATGTCATTTTGTCCTGTACTTTCATAGGATGAGGCACTTGAGGCACATGTACATAATCAGATACGTACTTTAGCCATTGTTTGTCAGATGTCAGAAAATTACATGTTCTCTGAACCGACTCCACTCCCAGCCCTCCTGCTTCCCAAAAACTTTGCTACCCACATTGTTGTCCTTTTATACACATTATAATAAAAAGCAACCTATAGATACAAACCAAAATTGTTTTAAATTAAATTGCAAGGAACAAATGACCCCCAGCTTCAATACGGAATCTCATTGGCCAGATATCAGCCTTGGTAAAAATGTTAAGTAGTCACTCATATGTAATGCATGCTTTAGAGGATATCATATTTGCATCTTTTCAGCTGTTGTTGAATGATACACTCCACATGCACTTAGGTTTGAAATATGTCATTATATATGTACAATATGCACACACCACTTTCATGCAAATGCCTGGGTGCTAATAAAAAGTCATTACAAGAAGAAGCAATTATTTTATTGGCAGTCTGATACATTTATTGGGAGAGGCTACAATAAAAAAAGTTTTTGCTATTATTAAAACATGTTGGGGGGAATGTAATTAAAGTCACAAAGAGAAATACAATTTGCACCAATAAGAATAAAAATGCACATCTTGCATTGTAATATTGTTCCTTAAACTGTTATCGCATTGCGAATTTTGTTTGTCTACTGCAAATTTTAATTGCACTCTCAAGAAGTGCTTCAAGGTTTCGTTTCTTTTGGAGAAAAGATATCGACTTTTCAAGTAACAAGTATTATTACACTGACTGCTCAATGGCGCAAGCTATAAAATTTGCAAACTTTCTTCCACTGTCAGAAATGGTTGCTAAACTGTTTCCGGGTTTACATTGTTAAATTGGGTTGAAAAAAAGGCAAAGTCTATCAAGTTTAACTCTCCAAATTAAAACCCAGCATACACACACCCCTCCATACTTTCTCATAAATTATATATGCCCATATATATACTAACTGTAGAGTTTAGTATCACAGTAGCCTTAAATAGTATTTCTGTCCAGAAAATCATCCAAGCCCCTCTTAAAAGCATTAACAAAATCAGCCATCACAACATCACCTGGCAGTGCATTCCACAACCTCACCGTCCTGACTGTGAAGAACCACCTACACTGCTTCAAATGAAAATCCTTTTCTTCTAGTCTGAAGGGGTGGCCTCTGGTGCGGTGATCCTCTTTATGGGTAAAAAGGTCCCCTGATATTTGTCTATAATGTCCTCTAATATATTTGTAAAGTGTAATCATGTCCCCTCACAAGTGCCTTTTTTTCCAGAGAAAACAACCTCAACCTGGACAGTCTACCCTCTCCCATCCCTCTAACCAGTTTAGTTGCACATCTCTGCACTCTCTCCAGCTCATTTATATCCCTCCTAAGGACTGGAGTCCAAAACTGCACTGCATACTCCAGATGAGGTCTTACTAGGGATCTATAAAGAGGTATAATCAGGCCCGCCACCGGGGGGCACAGGGGGTACACTTGTCCCAGGCTCGGGACTAAAGGGAGGCCAGACCAGAAGCCAGAAGAATTCCAGAAGAATTCTGCATTGAAATCCATTTCTCAAAAGAGCAAACAGTAGTGATGGGCGAATTTATTCGCCAGGGGCGAATTCGCGGCGAATTTCGCGAAACGCCAGCAAAAATTCGCCAGCAAAAACGTGGTGCGCGTCGTTTTTGACGCGACGCGGTGAAAACGACGCGACGCGCGCCGAAAATGACGCAACGCAAACAACGTGACACACGTCGGAAACGACGCAACGCGCAGCGATTGACGCGACGCGCGTCAAAAACTACGCGCGACTCGTTTCGCTAATTTTTTCGCCAATAACTGATGCGTTTGTAAAAAAAACATGTTTTCCCATGATAGTGTTAACTTGTGTAAAAGTGTAAGCATTTTTTCAGTGCCCCTGACCACTTATGTTTTTTTAAAAAAAAACTTTTATGTGGAACCCCTTCTGCCAATTTTTTGCCTTTTAAATTATAAGAGGGTCCTGACCACCAATGGCTTCTTATAACTTGTGAATTAGGGGGTGACCGTTTTTAGTGGTGGTGTCTCTGTGGACTTTTTACAGTGGTGTGTTGCTTGGGGGCGGGATCTGGGGTGGGCCGGGACCAGGGGCAAAGAAAATTTTGCTGTACAGGGCCCCATGATTTCTGATGGCAGCCTTGGGTATAATTATGTTCTCATCCTTTGAGTTTATGCCCTTTTTTATTTTAAAACTTTATTTGCTTTAGTAGCCACAGAATGACACTGCCCAGACTTAGACAACTTATTATCTATAAAAACCCCAAGATCCTTCTCATTGAAGGAAACTTACAACACACTTCCATTTAGTGTATAACTTGCATTTATATTATTTTTGCCAAAGTGCATAACCTTGCATTTATCAACATTGAACCTCATCTTCCAGTTTGCTGCCCAGTTTCCCAACTTAAGGTGGCCATACATGGGCCGATAAAAGGTGCCAACAGACAGAGGGGCAAATTCACTAAAGTGCGAAGCGTCTAACGCTAGCGCTAATTCACCAGTGTGACATCAATTCGTAACTTCGTAAATTCACTAACACTGACTCTGGAGAATTTTCGCTAGCGAAGTAGATAGACTAGTGCAACTTCACACCCTAACGCCAGGCGAAGTTGCGCACTGACAAAGGATCGTAATTACGCAAATTCACTAAGATGACCATTTTACTGAACGTTACCACTTATGCTAGACATTACTTCGCCAGGTCTGACCTGGTGAAGTTAAATACAACAGATCGGAGTTTGAAAAAAAAAATGGAAATTTGTTCTAAGTCTCAAAAAAACGCTGGCGTGTTTTACCTTGAGTTTTGAGCATTTGGACCCCTTAGTCGCTTTAAAAAAGTTTTGCAAGTTTTTTGTTTCATTTTTTTAGTTAAATCGCCAACATGACTAGATTGTAGGTGATGTTTTGATATTCAGATTACTTAGATATATTGGGCCTTTCCTAAAATATATAAAATGTTAGATGGTACCAAAAATCATAGCAACTTTTCCAATGTTCTAGCCTCTGTCCCTTAACCCATCCGCACTTTGCCCTTTTACTTACCCTATTCTCATAAACTATTTTGCCAGAGTTAGTGCCCTTTTTGTCATTCTCTGTAATATGGCATATGCCACTAGATCAGTGATTTTCAACCTTGTGCCTCCAGCTGTTAAGGAACTACAAGTCCCACAATGCAATGAAGGAGTCTAACAGCCACAGTCAGGCAAATGCATTGTGGGACTTGTAGTTTCTTAACAGCTGGAGGCACATGGTTGAAAATCACTGCACTAGATGATGAATCCAGCATTATCACGTTATGTTGTAGGAGGCATAAAACTGAAATTAGTATCATTTTTAAATTTTTGGTAGCCAAAGAAAGTTGGATTCTTTTTCATACCTATAAGTCCCAGAAATGATTGTTGTACCTTACCGAATCAGTTTTAGCAATTTAGCAGGATACACAAGCATGTATTACATATAAGCCCTGGCATCTAGCTTTACAGCACAAAGAATGATATAATTGGATACACTAGCGTTTTGTATTTTTTTTTATTTAAACTGACCTGCACAGCTGTTACACCCCTATATGCCTTACTGGGTAGTAACTGCAATAAAAAATATTATGCACATTTCTATTTAAGAATTTATTTGCATGCTGAAATGAATAGTACAATTTGCATAGTGGTGTAAGTATTCACACGGGTGATAGTACTCTGCTGCAACACTAAGCACTTCCAACCCACTGGTATGGTTTTCTGCTGCTCAGAGCTGTCCAACAAATATGACAGAAAGGGGTGCAGTACCTTCTGTTAAATGTATTAATTAGTGTAAACCTTTTCTGACAGTCGGTAAGATTTTCTTGAAATTTTTGATGAATGGGAAAAACATTAAATAGCTATTTGTGTTTATTATAATCCTTTCTCTTCAAAAAGTGAAAATTATACAGGTATGGGACCTGTTATCCAGAATGTATGGGACCTAAGACCTTCCAGAGAATGGATATTTCCATAATTTGGATCTCCCCACCTTAAATCTACTAGAAAGTCATGTCAATATTAAATAAATCCAATAGGCTGGTCTTGATTACAATAAGGATTCATTGTATCTTAGTTTGAATCAAGTATAGAGAAAAAGGAAATCCATTTTTAAAAATCACTATTTTGATATAATAGAGTCTAAGGGAGATAGCCTTTCCATAATTTGGAGGTTTTCGAATATTGGATTTCTAGATAATGGATCCCATACCTGTACATTATAAATGTAACGTGTTAACTGAAAAAATATTTGTAATGCAAAAATGTATTTTTTGTGTACAAACAATTTTTCCCTTAATAACGTTTTTGCAAACCTGGAAACTGTTTAGCAACCACATTCATGTGATTTACACCAGTGGTGCTGTGTATTTAATAAAACGACTTACTGAAAAAGTTGTCTGTATTACTTTTGCACCAAAAGAGAATGTCACCTTCAAGCCTTGCTTCAGTGTGCAAAATGGATTAAATTTAAAAATGCAATAGCTAATAAAGAATATTGCATTGTGAAATTCACATTTTCATAAAATTTTTATTAAATTTCTCCATCATACCTCTATGATATGATAGACTGATCATGTATCCATGATGCCACTAACAGACTGATGAGGGGGATTATTTATCCAAATCCAAAACTTTCTGATTATTTTCGGTAAAATAATTCAACCAAATCCGCACAGATTTTTCTTCCCCTTTTTTTCAGTCCATTTTCCTGAAAATTTCCTGTGCGGGAAAAAACTCATTAAAATCATGAAGAAAAATCGAACTGCACAAATTTTTCCGAATTGATGCCCAAAAACTCAGATGTCTTTCTTATTTTTGCCTGAAAACCACAAAATCTATTCTCCCACCGACATCTACATGAACTCGGTCTTAGTGGGAGTATTTTTTTATTCAGACTTTATACCTTGGGGTATAATAAATTCCAAAAAATGTGAGTTTTTTTTTTCACAAAAAATTCAGACTATATAGTAAAACTTTTTTAACATTTTGCACTCTGATAAATAACCCCCTCAGTGTAGGAAATGGACCCATGGTGCTTATTCTTTTCTGTTTTAGGGATAGTGTTTGTACAATCTAAGCAATTAAATGTTTCCTCTGTTTGACTCTTATTAACTAACTATTATTAATTGGGCCAATTTTTTGAAGTAAAGGAAGGAACTAAGTGATTTGCAAATACTTTTCAGGAAATCCCATAAAAAAACAAACCACACTGAATATTTGTATATCCTATCAGCAGGAAAGTTAAAATATCTGAATGCTATATAGACCGCCCATCTAATTTTCTAGGCTATTGTGCAGGCTCACGTAGGGAGTGCAGAGAATGACCCCTGCCCAGACATGATTTAGCAAACTGTGAACTCTGTGAATGGAAATACTGATTCAGTAGCTATGAAGATTTCAGGGAACTTATAAATCCTGCTAGGGAAATGTATTTAGTAGAGCAGGACATGTATGTATTTTTCTTTCACTAAACATGTAAGTAGCCTTACTCAGAGGTACAGATATGCCCACAAAAATCCAAGGTTGTAGTCACTTTTGTAGCAAAAGTTAAACTGACATACTGTATGTCTATTGACATAGTGAAACCCTAGATCTGCTATAACCACAAAGGTGGTGGTACCTCCTGGGTTTCTACAGCGGCCTACATAAATCAACGCAGTATAATTGTACTTGTACTTCTCTTTCAGTGTTTGGCTGGTGGAAAGAAAATGCCCAAACCCGGCAAATAAGTCTGTCATCCTTTTAAATGAAACTACCGGAGACCAGTGGGTTTTAGCCCGAAATTAGCACACCTTTAAATGTTTTCAGGCTGAAATCCACATGTAAGACTTGATTCTTTGTGCTATGAGTCTTATTTTTAACTAAGCCCCAGGCATTCCAAGCAGCAGTGGAGTAGATGTTAATGAGCCTTTCAGAAAAAGGAGTAATTGATCTTGATTTGTCCTGTGGGACCCTGGCTCTGATACTGAGAGCATATCTAGAATACTTGCAATAAAGCAATATAAGGCTTATGTTGTGTGCCAGAATGGAAATAGTAGTAGAAGTAGCCAGAAGTGTACCGGTTAAAGTATTCTTCAATTCAGGAAATAAAGTAGCAATAGGGCATATTGACAAACGCAGTGCAAAATTTAGAAACAAATAGTCATGTCATGCAGCATTTTTAACCAAAATGAATGTGCATCCTTTACACATTCTTCTTACTTTTTTTCTGAATGTAGGGGTCAATAGCAGAATTAGTATTGAAATAATTTGCAGCAAGACAGTTGTCAATGGACATGTCCAATGTGTAGATAGTTCATTCACATCATGGAAGTTTTCAATTTTTGGTTGGAAAGTACATTTTATCTTTTAGGTTACAGCTAAACGTAGTATCTATAATTGGGATTAGGAATGCTTAGCACTTAAGGTTTCCAGTTAAGTGATCCCTCTGTAATGTTGAGCACTTTAAGGGATAGGGATACATCAAATCATGTAATTGGTACTGTATTTGAATGAATCCCAGCATGCTTTGCAGAACTGAGCCAGAACCAAATCTTTCAGCCAAACCAAATCTGAACTCTTGCTGTTGTGTGACTTCATAAAGATGAATATGGCAAATTAAGATTTAGTATTTGGTATGCGTTCAAAAATTGTTATGTAATTATTGCTCACCACAATACTTGGTTTCTCATGGAAGCTGAACTTGCAAAAGCTATTGTATAAGACGCCAAATACTGGTAAATACAAAGAAGTTCCAACCAGCTGTCTTCATCAAATAGAATAACTGCAGAGAATATAAAGCTGCTTGCGAAAATAGCTTTACAGAAATTTTGGCAGCAAGAAAGCCAGCCATTTATGTGTTCCCTATAGCGAGGGACTTGAGCACAGGATGTCCATAGCACAAACTGTGCTCTAAGGATACATTGCAATGTTACGAGCAGACTTTTAGTTTATTACAGGAACTGTCATTAGGGTACAGTATTTCTCAAATAACCTCGCAATGCATATACCAAACAAAAGCAAGTCATAGTGCACACACACATATATATATATATATATATATATATATATATATATTTATTTATTTATTTATAAGAGAAGCAGTCATGGTTAAAAGCAAATTGATCCAATAAAAAACAGCAACTGGGGACATTATCTGACTAATAAACTTGTCAATCCCAGACATCTCTGTGTGGAACGAGCCATTGAAATGTCAAAGCCTATTGTAATATGCCTATAAACATCAGCCCTAGAAACTAGGAACACAAAATCCTAACTGTGAGGTTTTCATACCTCTTCAGTGCATCCCTCACGTATCCAACCAAGACTAGTCAAGCACCTTTAGCTTTCAACAAGGTAAAAGATACTTGGAAATATGGTCTATATAGTCATTCTGCTATATAGGCAAAAATATCCCAGGAAGGAATAAAAAATGAGCTCTCCCTAACTAATCTTAGGAATGGACACATTAAGCATTGTTTGGACCCCTGCAAGTGATCAACTCAACAGCCATGACATTTTCTTCTGTTGTATCACTCACATTGGACAATTGGTCTACAAAATAGTTTATATAAAAAACATATAGGTGTTAGGGTAATGGCACAAAGGGTTACTTTCACTCCAAAAGAGCTCCAGTGGGGTAGGGAGCTTGTACAGTCAATAAAAATCAAACTGCATTATGTTCCATTACATAGCTTATTCCCGTATTTCATGTCCATAGTAACTGTACCTAACAACAGCTGGAGAAATGTGGCTACTGTGAGCTGATATCCACTTGTCCATTTTACACTCAGAAAATTGGATTACACAGAACAAGCCTTTAAACAGAACCTCAATCTGTACCAATTTATGGCCTGGACTCTCATTAACCTGCTTGGAAATTTTCAATGAGCCCTATCCTCAGTGCTTTGTCTTCCTAGAAATGATTGGTTTTTTCAACAGAGTTTCCACTGTGATGCAATTCTTCCCTAGACTTGTAGCACTCATAAGTATACCATTGTATATAGCTATTAATATTTTAACATGCTTTTAAGAAAATTTGGCCTTTTCTAGCTATGGTCTCCAAACAGACATTTATTACAGCTAATGACAGACATTACACTTAGCATAGCCATACAGAAGGCATATTTCTTTTATTCATATCCATTTTTAACATCTATTATTAACAAAAAAATAATAATTTCATGCAAGTTAATTGTTAATTCATGTGCTTCATGTGTCTATAACCAATTACATTTTCATTACAACTCCTGAAACTGAAACTATTTTTCTGTTTCATTTGACATCTCCTTGGTAAAATAAACCAGAGGATTAAGAGTATTAACAGGGAATATATTGTTCCTATTGACAGATTAGTCACTTTTACAAACATTAAGCGCAGTAGCGCAAAAGAGACATAAAAGACTAATACTCTGGAGCCGAGTGGTCTAGAGGGAAAGAGGCCGAGTTGTGAGGTATTTGTTTGTGAAGCAACAGAATATCCATGGAAAATTCCAGCTTCAAAAAATCATTCTGGTGTGTATAAATTCTGGACACAAAGCAATATATTTATTTTCACATACTGCGAGCATCAGAATAATTGTAATGTCTGAGATCTCTTTTTCTCCTGTGTAGTTGCTTCACAAGAACAGAGTAGCCACAAGACACAGACAAAGCTGAACAAATGAACCACAATATTGGGTCACAGATTTAAATGTTTCTAACATACGGGACATTTAATGATGTAAATTGGCATTTCAAATTCCATGAGGCATCTGCTAAAAACTTTTTGGAGAGGTTTGGTGGGTTAGCAAGAATTACCATGTCCTTGACCCATGGGGCAGATAAAGATACAGGCTAAGGCAGGGATCCCCAACCTTTTGAACCTGTGAGCAACATTCAGAAGTAAAAGGAGTTGGGGAGCAACACAAGGATGAAAAATGTTCTTGGGGTGTCAGATAAGTGCTGTGATTGGCCATTTTGGTAGCCCCTATGTGGCTTGTCAACCTACATTAAGGCTCTGTTTGACAGTACAATTGGTGAGAAGGAAGCTGGTGAAGGAAGCTGTGAAGAGTAGGGTTTCCAGTAGTGATGAGCGTATTTGTCCCATTTCACTTTGTTGAAATATTTGTGAAACTGAGAAAAAATTTGTGAAACAAAAATTGTGTGAAACACATTGACGTCAATGGGCTACAATTTTTTGACAAGAGCAACAACTTTTTTTTGCTCCAAATGCATTAAAGTCAATGGGTGTTTTTTCTGAAGGCAAGTTTTTTTGTCCAAATGCATTAAATGGATCATGTCATGGGAAAAAAAATGTTTTTTTTTCAAAATGCATCAGTTAATAGTGCTGCTCCAGCAGAATTCTGCATTGAAATCCATTTCTCAAAACAGATTTTGAAATCTGACATGGGGCTAGACATATTGTCAATTTCCCAGCTGCCCCTGGTCATGTGCTCTGACAAACTTCACTCACTCTCTACTTTGCTGTACTGCAAGTTGGAATGATATCACCCCCCTCCCCCCCTCAGCAGCCTAACAACAGAACAATGGGAAGGTAACCAGATAACAGCTCCTTAACAGAAGATAACAGCTGCCTGTAGATCTAAGAGCAGCACTCAATAGTAAAAACCTATGTCCCATTAATTTACATTGAGAAGGAAAAACAACAGCCTGCCACTTGCTGGCACAAGTCACATGACCAGGGGCAGCTGGGAAATTGATAACATTTCTAGCCCCATGTCAGATTTCAAAACTGAATATAAAAAAAATGTGTTTGCTCTTTTGAGAAATGGATTTCAGTGCAGAAGTCTACTGGAGCAGTACTATTAACTGATGCATTTAAAAAAAAAAAAAAAAAAAAAACATGTTTTCCTATGACAGTATCCCTTTAAAGTCAATGGGTGTTTTTCCTGAAGGCAATTTTTTTGTTGAAATGCATTATTAAAGTCAATGGGTTTTTCTGTTGCATAATTTTTTTCCCCGGCGAAATGTCACCGTTGTGCAAAAAAATTTGGCAGATGGTGAAAAGTGTAGTTTCTACTCAAATCCATGACTGGCAAAAGAAATTTGTCCATCACCAGTTTACGGTACAATGAGGTTATGGTAATGTAGTATGATAACTAACTGGCTGGGGTGGCGGATCTATTATATCATTCACAAACATTTTTGTTCTTGAGTGGCCACTCACTAGGGTTAATCAGGCAGGATCCATTAAGGAAAATAAAAGGTTTCTGTACTACAAGTCTATCATGCATTTTGTATAAAAAGAAGGGGCACTGAATTAAAATGCGTATAGTAAAAGTCCCTTGGTGTCTCATCAACAGTTATTCAGTAAATAAATCCCAGGTAGCATTGCAAATAAGGGCTACTGCCTCCTCAGTATAGCTGGTTGGGATATTCAAATCTGCGGACATCAAGAATGAGAGAGTGACACCCATAGTGCAAAATCACTTATAAAAGTTTTACAAATAAAAATATTGCAACTTTTTGTAGTACAGTCAGTTTTTCAGATATCACAGTCCAAATGATAGCCCAATGTGTTTTGTGTCTAAATAAACTTCATCAGGGGAATCTGAGTAATACTTTTATTTAGTAAACTTTTGAGTTTTGCATTCAGTATGTCAAGTCATTTTATTAAACAAATGGCAGTCTCAGTCTTAGGAAAACCTGTTTTCAGTTTAAACACTGTGTAAGTAAAATTTTGCTATAAATAATTGTTCCTTTATTATCTTGGCATCTCTGTTTAGTTTAATAACTGAAGCCTGTGGGCACCATAATAGTTCCCTTTATTGCTATTATATTGTGTGAGTAGCCGTTGCTTCTGTACTTGGACTCCAGACATGTTCAGGCCTGGTCACACTGACTGCATCTAAATAGTTGGGTGACAGTATGATGCATTCAATGCATTTCAATGGCAAAATTATGCTGAGATTCAGGTGCAAATTACTTAAAGTGGGTGACTGAGCTAACTTGCTATTCAGGGGATATACAACATGAAATAGACCCGCCTATGGCAGGAATTAAGTAGTTGATAGGTGTAGAGTGCTGCTTGCATAGACCATTGCCCCAGGTGCAACTGCTAAATGTATGGTCCCTACAGAGTTCAAGAACAGTTTATACCATTGCATTTGTGTCTGGGCAATGTCCAACGAGCACAACCAATTTTATCATTTTCAACAGTCCGTAGTATGTACCGTAATAGATTGCTTTAACAGTGAGCTGCTATAACTACTGCAGTGCCGTGTAAAGCATGGAGGCTTATTTCTTAAAGTTAGATTTTGGTGGTTGTAGAGGTTTTTGAAACCACAACTAAACTTACAAACTCTAAAACTAAGATTCTCATTGAATTTATTAAAAGAACTGAATATAAAAAGTGTGAATGAAAAAATGCGCTGAATGATGCTCTAATACAAATACATCGAAATACATTTTCAGACAATTCCTAGAGAAAAAAATCCAAACCTCTAAATTTGCTTTTTTTAACTTGAAAAAGGTTGGTATTCAAGGCTCACTAAATAAATTTCACATTTTAGAGCTTTTTAAAAATACAGGAAAATCACAATTTGTTCGAGATTCTTGTAAAAAAATTGCAATTTGATTGTTGGTAAATGGGCCGTATAATGTCACTGCATTTAATTTTGCAGATTTATTGTTTTTACTGAAAAATATGGTAGGGGGTTTGGCATGGCTGTATTTAGGTCCAGAGCTGCACTAGGTGCCTAAAGTACCCCCTCCCTCTGGGTTGCTTTTTTTGTTTTTACTATAGGCACTGAGGACAGCCCCCTTAAAGGAGAACTAAATCCTAAAAATGAATTTGGCTAAAAATGCTATATTTTATATACTGAACTTATTGCACCAGCCTAAAGTTTCAGTTTGTCAATAGCAGCAATGATCCAGGACTTCAAACTTGCCACAGGGGGTCACCATCTTGGAAAGTATCTGCGACAATCTGCTCAATGGGCTCAATGTGTTAGTTTTTTTTGCTGCACACTCACTGCTGTTAACCACAGAGCATGTTTGAATAAAGCCGGATTTGTTATTAACGCAACTGGATATGTCGGTCAGCGCTACTATCGATCAACAATAACCTGTGATTCCAAAGACATCGGGTGAAGTTACCGAATTCTAGCGTTGGCTGCGAAGGACGAGGTGAGACACTGCATGCTTGGGTTGAGCTCCGCCATTTATGTTTTCCTGTATTACTCTGCAGAAAATTAGGTTGACCTGTAATATAACCTGATGCTACAGGGCTCATTATAAAATTCTTACGCTAATTGCACTGTTTTCTGTGATGTTGTGTAGTAATTAACTAATCAGCATTATATTGTAACGGTTATATTCTATGTGTACTGTGTATTTTGAGTTGGTCCCTAAGCTCAGTAAGTGACTGCAGCACAGAGCATGTGAATCAGTGAATGAACAGAAAGATGGGGAGCTACTGGAGAATTTTCAGAGACACAGCTCTTTACTGCTTAAAGGGCTGTGGTTAACTTGGGCTGGTACAGAAAAACAAAACATGATGTACAATATTTCTATCCCAGTTCTTTAGTTAGGCTTTAGTTCTTCTTCAAGCTGCCATCCTGACCCTAACATCACCCAGTATCATGTACACAAGAATAACTTGGTCTATTTGCCCTTCCCTGGTCTTTTATTCACATTCAGAAGGATTATGCTGCCTTCACAGTTGTGAATGGAAAGGCTGTTTCTGAGTTCCATTTAGTCACTGCTCTGACCAGTGGGTGTCACTAATGAAGCTGATAGAAAGGAAAGGAATCGCAAGCTCAGCCTGACTCAGGCTCACAAATGCAAGGATGTTAAAAGACATATCTAGTTGTAAACTGTAACTGTGGATATCTGTGAACATGTTTGGTTTCTCGATTAACAATAGTTGAGTTTTGATATATATCAGGCCACCCTCCGACATAAGAACATCAATGACAGTGCAGCTCATTTATAACATAAGCACCAATGCAAAATAAGCTACAGCGAACTCTGTGACATTACACTGAACACTGAAAGCAATGCAGTAGGTGCAGTTTTCTGTTATGTGCTGGGACCCTTTATTCTACAACATTTATCCCCAGTATGAAAAAAGGTCTCCCTAGTCCCAACAAGCAATAAAATGGCACTTTATCACTTTTGTAGTATTTACTCTCTGGAAATAAAAGCCATTTTATCAGATACGGATGCTCTGAGCAATCCTCTACAAAATGCAAATAAACAGAGTAGAAACCAGCTCATCCACTAATCCCATCCTGGCAACAGGGGACAACCCACAGTAAGGGCATTTTTCAACACATTGAAAAATATTGGAGAGTCCAACCTTTATTCAGAAGGGGAAGTAAACAAAATATACAGCCATGCACAAATAGCATTTTGCATATTTGAAGCAAAACAGAGAAAAACAATACATACTGTATTGTTTATGGGGAACATGTGTAATGTACCCTGTTCCTTTAATTTCTTACTATAAACCCATGGTGTCTGTATTTGTTTCTGTGTGTATAAATTTGCTTTTTTTTTGGAAACATAAGCAGAGAATCTCTACTGTTTCCTTTGCCCAGACACTATTGTAATAAGGCCCCAATAGAATTCTAGCTAATTGGTCTGATTGCTGCTGTTTTTCCTCATTACTTGTACCAGCAAAGCTCATTTTCGGTTAAATCCACATTTTTAGAGCGGATTGCTGCTAATTAATAGGCTCACACATTACTCTGTAAATAGGAAAGGGAAAATCACTTATAAAGTCACTTAAGTGACTCTTTAAAACCATTGTGAAGAAACAGGCTGATCCCAACAAAGGAGATAAACATACCAGAATACATGGCTTATTAAGATAGCAGTATTAAAGCCTGCAGTTAAATGCTGAGCTAATTAACGTTCTTAATAGATACCTGAATGTTCTTTTTTTCATTGCAATTTACTGAAAGTGCTGTTTTCTATATTCTAAGCTAATCACAAAAAATTGACTAGTTAATTAAAAATTATTGTCTCTTCAAAAAGCCGCATATCTTTCTGTACAAACATTTCAAGTGTTCTTCTATACTGTCATACAATAACCTGCTGACATCGTACAGTAAAAATAGCTAGAATGCACCCAGTCATGTCTGTTCTTATTTAGTTGCAGATATGGCATCAAAATGAAGAGGTGGCACCTACACATCTAGTATTACCACCACAACTGCAGAAATCCCACTGTCTTTAAAGACAAGACCCCGCCCCTTAGTTTACTGAGCTGACCTTATCTCTGTGACTAGTCCTGGAGATCATTTGCATACTATGACATAGCAGAGACCAGTGTGTGCAGCACCTTTTGCTTGGGGGAAACTAGCTTACTAATGCACACACTGGCTCCCTCTTCCTCTCTATTGTGGAACAGCAGCAAATGGACTGCTCAGTAAACTAAGGGGCTGGGCTTCACTCTGCACCAGGAAGAAGGGGAAACAAGCTGCTGATAACACAGAAACCAGAGCAGACTTGCAGCAGGGACTAGGGTACATTAATCTGGGGGGCTGTTTAGAGCAAATTTACAGAAAGAAAAAGAAAAACATTTACTTTTCCTTTAATGCTAACTTACATACATTATTGCAAAGAATAGAATTGTCACCCAAAACATCAGAAGCTAGGTTAGATCTGAGCTTCAGAAGTCTGACTTATTTTATTTTGTAACAATAGTATAGTTTGTATATAAGTCAATGGATTCTCCAAGCAAAACAGAAGTTTTCGATAGTTTATCTTATCTACTTCACTTGGGGTCGCTAGTTCAGGAGTGCTGAAGGGCAAGTAAGTGTGTCCCATAGTGCACATGCCCCTGGACTTTGTCCGATGTGTGTAGCACCTCCTGGTGCTCACTAACTTATTTATGTAAAAAATGAGTAAGTTAGGGGTGGATGGGGGAGTTATTGAGGGGATAGCTATGCGCTTCACCCCACCTGCCCCTCACCAAAACAGTACTTATTGTTTTGGTGAGGGACAGGTGGGGTGAAGCACGTAGCACTAAATGCAGTCACAGTGCAGAAACACGGTGCAGAAGTCTGCAGCAAGTTACACAATACAGGACACAGTCTGCAAAGTGCAACAAAATAAAATACTTTTTTTTAGATCCTGCATTGTTATAGAGACCATAGATATTTAGAGAGGAATTAACAAAGGTAGGTCTGTGTGTGTGAGTGGGGAGGGGAATCCAACAAATACATTTCCAGTTTTAGTTTGCATTAAAATATCCACTTTTGCTCCACCAAAGTAAACATTCTAGTGCATAAGAGAGAATTGCTTGAACTCTGGAGCTCAGTAGCTGTATGTGTGTGTATGGCCAGTGATGATACTACCACCCTGTATGGGTCTGTAACACTATCAACAATTTTGGCTCTTACAGACGAGCGTTTGAAGCTGTGCTCCCCTGCGTTCAGGTTTTATGCGTTCAGGTTTTATGTATTCAGCCACAGGGGAGTGCAAGAGTAGATGCATTCAGGTTTTTTTCAATGGGGTTGTACTAACACTGGCAAAAACAGGAAAAATGCAGCATGTTGTGTCTCAACCCCATTGAAAAAAACTGAATACGTCTACTCCTGCGCTTTGAACGCATAAAACCGTAACGCACGGGAGCACAGCTTCAAACGCTCATCTGTAAGAGCCCTTAGGGTTGCCACCTTTTCTGGAAGAAAATACTGGCCTTCCTATATATTTATCTTTTTTCCCCATTAATAACATTGGGATCAATCATCATTTTTACTAGGCAGGCCGGTAAAATATGAAAGTATATGTGAAAGTAAGATCTGAACTACTGAGAAATCTAGTTCCAGCAATAAATACTACAATTCCCAAAACCCTGCAGCAAGTCAAAAGGCACATTAACAGCTGAACAGCTGAAATTACACACATTTTCCTTCCCTCAGTTTGGGGCCCGCAGCCTTCCCACAGTCCCTAGTCTCGGAGTACCACCCGCTAAACAGTGTTAATAAAAGTTAAATGCCCCCTTGTGAAAAGCAATGTGATCTGTGTTGAACCATTAGTAATCCCAAACTAGTTTCGGCTTCTGTTTGGAATCCTGAAGGGTTTGATAAATGAATCAGTTTGTGTGAAGATGCAGAAAGAAATTGACAAGTCCTGAGAAGGTGTAATGTTTCCTGCCTGGTTGCTTGCAGCAGCTCTACAAGATAAGGATCAGTAATTTGAACTAGATGAGAAAGCTGCATGTTAGAGGTTAAGCTGCTGTGTTCCCTATTGCTAATCAGACTTCGACACTTCACTTTTGCATTATCAAACCTCTGTACGGAAGCTGTAAATTATTAAAAGCCGCCCCATGGTGGTTTACACTGCTTCCTTCTCTGGGGTGTTGGGTTTACAAATCGCTGGGAGCTCCTCTATTCATAAGATCAATTGCCTCTGACCAAGCCATGTCTCCTAATCTGCACCTTTCCCATTTCTCTGCTAATTTAAGGTTAAGATGATTTTGACTGTACAGTATGCTGACCTAATGAGAAGTTAACCAAGCATAAAACTGATCAGTTGAATAAAATATGCTGCCCAGGACTCTACTGCTTATTAAACTGACTAGGAAAGTTAACTTGCATAGAAATTTATTTTGGGCTCCTTTTTTTTAACAGGACCTGCTTTGTTTCTGTACCAAGCAAGATAATAATCTTAAATATTGATGTGATTGCATCTATAAAATTGGGGTATTTGCCCTAAGAAAAAATATTAAAATTTTACAGTTCTACCCACAAATCAATTTAATCTTAAAGCAGCTGACACATTTCATATAATGGCCAGAACTTTCTGCAATCCCAATTGCAAAAATGATAGAAATGTGAATTCATTATTTTTCAAATGCAACTTAATTTGTGGCAGCAAGTGGTATGAATCCGTTTATAAAGGTGATTTATAAATATTTAAATGGCTAAAAAATGTTTGGATTTCGATGTATTATTTGATTTAATCAACGCTAATTAATACTTGCACCACGGTTCATTAGTTTTAGGCATCAAGGTTTTTTTTTAAGAAAGGACAGAGTTTTATTATCATCTTTACATAAAAATGAACAGATTAATTACATTTCATACTTATCTGTCTATTCCGCTGATGTCTCAGACATCCATCAAAAGATAACATGGAATCATTACTGCAAAAAACGTCCAGTGCATTAGTCAAATATTCCCTTAATTTCTTGCCATGTGAGCGCTCCTTTAGATTAATATTGACAAACATTGTCTATTTGTGGAGCTTTGCATCTCTATCTGGCAAAAAAAAATGTAATTTGGCTTCTAGGGAAGTGAGCCTGATAACCCAAAAAGCAGGTGGATGTGGGTCAGATTTTATTTAACTGTGTATTGTTTATCTTTCTCTTTAGCACAGGGGTGTCCAACCTGTGGCCCAGGATGGATATGAATGAGGCCCAGCCTGAAACCCTTGGTTCCCGAGGAAAAGGATTTAGGAGTAGGCAGTAGGGATGGCGCGAACATCCACTGTTCGCGCTCGCCAAAAGTTCGCGAACGTCGCGCGACTTTCGCATTTTGGGTTCGCGTCAATTTGCCGCATTTTTTTTGCCCTCTCACCCCAGACCAGCAGATACATGGCAGCCAATCAGGAAGATCTCCCTCCTGGACCACCCCCACACACCCCCTGGACCAAAAAAAAAAAAAAAATGTGCATACCTCCCAACTGTCCCTTTTTTGGAGGGACAGTCCCTCTTTTGAGAGCTCAACCCTCTGTCCCTCATTTGTACTGGAAAGTCCCTCTTTTCTCTGCACTGAACAGCCAGAAAAAGAAGCAAAGATTTGAACTTAATTGGCTTTTGGCAGAGAGTCCAGAACAGCTAACAGGTGCAGATAAGATACTTCGTAACACTTTTGACATAAGAAAATAATAGATTTTTCTTTTCCCTTGATCCCCCTCTGGCATGCCACTGTCCAGGTCGTTGCACCCTTTAAACAACTTTAAAATCATTTTTCTGGCCAGAAATGTCTTTTTTAGCTTTAAAAGTTCGCCTTCCCATTGAACCGTTCGCGATTTTGCGCAAGTTCGCGAACATGTTCGCGAACTTTTTTTCCGCGGTTCGCGCCATCCCTAGTAGGCAGGAGGGGTGCTCTGTCCACCGCCCAGCCAGCAGTAATAATAACAATATAACAACAAGTCCATTCAATATCCGTGTCCCATATTCCAGTGTATAGCTCCATCTGGTTATCTAACTGGCACTAGGCATCAAGGTTTTGTATTTAAAAGTGATATCCTTGTTGCCATGTTTGGTATGGTAGGATGAGTCCATTAAGCCAGCTGTGTATTAACTAAATTCAAATGTACAATGGATCTGATTTGTAAACATAGGTGCGATATAGTGGTGAAGCTTCCTAAAGCAACCAATCTATTTCTTACTGTATGAACATGGACTTTAACATTCCATCCTGCTATCCTGTTAGATCATAGATAATATGTTCTTTTTGTAGAAATTGATGACTGTCGCACTTGGTTTACCATGACTCTGAACTGCATTAAAAATATCCCTATCCTCTACCATAAGCATAGGTAAAAGGGGTTTTTCATCTTTCAAACTCCTTTTTTTACTTCAGTTGTTTTCAGATCTTCAGAAGATATAAAAACCATTTTCAATTGCTTTCCATGTTTTTAGTTTTTGTTTTTGACTGATTTTTCAGAATGCAAGTTTAATATTCCTGTCTCTGGTGTTTCAGCATGACAGCTCAGTGGTCCAGGCGCAGAGTCTGAACTGTAACAATTTGCTACATTAGTTGATACATTTCTCAGCAGCTGTGAAATGTGTAATTGTTTCAATTCTAACAGCTCCCTTTAACGAAAGGGATTCTGCTCAGCAGGGCCAAAGATAAGAAAATATTTAAAGGGCACCTATTGTGCAAAACTGTTACCCCCAACCAACCAAGTTTTTTTGGTTTATTGGGTTAATTCCAGCGTAGACCACAAAAACTTTACAGCCTAGGCAGGTCTGAGATGGGGGATTTTCACATCTGGACTTTTTTCATGCTTGGGATATAATAAATCTTGAAAAATTTAAGTTTTTTGTTCCGCTAAAAATCTGGATTTTATAATAAAAAAAAAACTAAATTTTTTTTTGCATTTGAACTTTAATAAATATGCAAAAATGCAATTAATTGAAGAAATGTAATTCCAACACACAAATCAGAATGTGTGGTTGGGTTAAAGCAATGCTAGTGCAAGTGCACAAAGCAGGAAATGTTTGGAACTGCTTGATATCCATTTAGCTCAATGTTTTCTGCATGAGCAAATGCAAAGACAATGCAGCCTTCTTCAATGGTATTGGCTTCCAACAAACCTAGAGAAGCTGATTGCAACTACATGAAACTGTCAACAAATTGACAATTCCCTTGCATCTCATGTGGTGTCTCCTTGACTATGCTGCTGTTTCTGTATTTGGTCCAAAAGGGTCCTGCTAGGCTCAAACTGCAAAGATGGATTAAAGTATGGGAAAGCAGGAGTTTAATAGTGATGGGCGAATTTATTCGCGGCGAATTCCCGCGATTTGCCGCTGGCGAATAAATTCGCGAATCACCTGCGAAATTTCGCCTGGCGAAAATTCACCAAAAAACGAGTCGCGCGTCGTTTTTTGATGCGACGCGTCGTTTTTTGACCGCCGATTCTTCGATTTTTCGCCGATTCGCAAATTTTTCGGCGAAGCGAATCACGGGAGATTCTCCCATCACTAGAGTTTAAAATGCATTTCCAGCTTTTGTGCAGTATGCCTGCCAAGAAGGAACATGCAAGTTGTTTGTTACTTTTGTGCCTGTTATTTTCCTCAGGGCAGAGTCTAAGAAAACAATTAATCAGTCATTTAAACAACAGGTACCCACAGTGAACACATGTATTTTGCATAGACTTGTTTAAAACAAAATGAGATCCAGAGGTGAGCAAATCATAACACTGCTCAGAAATGGGCTGTGACTGATTCAAGCAGTGTGGATGGCGTTCTTTAGAGCCAACAGATAACATATGTAGGTGCAACAACACAATGGAAAGATAGAATGTTCCATTTCAGAAATTAGTGACTGTTCTGCAATTATCTGATGTTCTAAGACCCAAAGCAGCATTTAGAGACCTGAATACAAATATTATTTCTTACATCCAACATAAATGGCAAATATATCAAAATACTCCTGCAGGTAGAAAGTGATAAGGAACCTACCAAAGAGACTTTAAGGGGGGAACGGAATTAAAGTCACAAAGAGAAAAACATTGCGCAACAATAAGAGTTAAAATCCACATCTCGCAATGTAATATTGTTCCTTAAACGGTTATTGTGTCGTAATGTTTTGGAGCAAACATTGCAACTTTTTCAGAAAGAAGATTTATTATATTGACAGCACATTAGCGCAAAGTATAAAATTTGCAAACAGCCTTCAGCTGGCGGAAGTGGTCGCTAAACAGTTTCCGGCTTCGCAAAAGGTAAATTGCATTCGTGCAAAGGCTTAACTTTTCGCATTGTCGGTGTTGAAAAAACAGATGCCGGCATCCAAAAAACGGACACCGACATACCCAAATGAGACGACGGCAAATTTTCATCTGGCGAAATTCTACTGCCATTTTGCAAATCATTACTAGTTCTGAAACTGCCGGGGTACAGATGTTAGAACAGCATTGTATGTGCTGCTAGGTTTGAAAAACACAGGGATGTGGTGTTTGTTGAAAATCCTCCTCAGTTTCTCCAACACTCTAGCTTCATATGGGATGACTATGTTGCCCTACTATGTGTCTCCGGGCGGTTATTTCTTTGATGTTCCTGTTGGGCTTGGTTCCTGTTTTGACCAAGGCCCAGTCTGGGTAGCCACAGGCTTTCAAAGCTCCTCTGAGATGTTTATGCTCCTTGTCCTTGGACTCTGTATCAATTGCCACATATTCCGCCCTGTGGTACAGAGTTCTAATAGCACCCAGTTGGTGTTCCAGCGTATGGTGGGAATTGAACAGATATTGATCCGATGCATATCTAACAGTCCAAAAAAGCAAGTTTGTTCCCATGGACATCTTCCCTTGTGAACTTAATGTTATTGTCTACTGAATTAATGTGTTCTGTAAAGGATGACATTTCATTGGATCTGATTTTAACCCAGTTGTCATCCACATATCTGAACCAGTGACTCGGTGTAGTTCTTCCATGTACAAGTTAGCTACAATGGGAGAGACTGGAGAACCCATTGCACAGCCATGTTTCTGTCTATAGAAAAGGTCCTTGTACTTGAAGTATGTGGTGTTAAGGCACAAATCTAATAACAAACCTACTTGGTTAGGATTTAGCTTTATTCTACTGCTAAGGGTGTTATCTTGCTGCAGTCTTACATTCTCAGTTGCCTCTGTCGTAGGTATACATGTAAACAAAGATGTGACATCATATGATACCATTGTTTCTTCTGCCTCTAGTGTAACGTCATGAATCTTGGTTACAAAATCCTTGGCATTCTGGATATGATGCACTGTATTGCCTATCTTCATTTGAAGATAGCAATGTCCAAGTCTTGGTTAAAGAAAAACGCTGGTTTGAAAGAGGTGTGAAACAGGCGATTTATGTTAAGGTGGAGAAACCATCCCAGAACAGAGGCGGGGGTCTTTAACACTCTGTCACTCGACACTCGACTGTCTGCTACATACAATGCTGTTCTAACATCCGTACCCCGGCGATTTCAGAACACTTCACACATCCATTCATGCAACTCTTGCAAGTAACACCTGTGTCTAGGAGTTGCATGACACATTGTCAATCCCATCACAGTAACTACACTGAATCAACACCACTGTGAATTTTAGATGTCACCTCTCTGAAGAGTTACAATGTGCCGTTGTGCTTAGTTGGAAGAGTCTATTTGCCGAAAACTCCCCTATACCAGTCAGTTAAACTGAAGAAGCAGGGAAATATCTTTGTTTTGAGTTAGTTGTGTTAGATTTACCATGACCTGGATGAACGAGAATCTTCATAGTCATAACACAATTTTATTTGTATTGTGTTATTTAGAATATCATAAAACCCCTCTAATTCATAAACTTGTCCTTACAAAAACCATCAAATTTAATTTTAATCTTCATTTACCCTACAAAGTAGCTAAATAAGGAAGAAACTAGCTAATTGCAGGCGTTACATGAATATTTTAAGTTAGATAAGTGCAAATTAACCCTTCTTACTCCTAGTTTATATTCTCAGTCTGCATTAGTCAATGTCATAATGGCATTCCGTGTGTTAAGGATTATTGTGGAATTGTATCTTTTTATAGCCTTACTTGTCCCTGAAGAGGCACTGTATCTTTAAGGAAATGGGCCCAATATCCTGCTTCTGAAGTATTAAAAAACTTTAAAGTGACAGCAGCCGCAGTAAAGCCTTGTCATATGTGTTCTCACTCTTCATTATCTTGTCCAGTATCTATCCCTGCTGAGCAAATCTGGTTGTGTGTTTCTCCAAAGTGGTCATAAGAAAAAATTTATTTACTTCTCGTTGCACCGGAGGAGCATTACTGCGATTCAAGGCTCTCCGAAGTCATAAAGATTTTGCAGTGTGAGCAGAAGGAACTAAGATTCAGAACTTCTTCCCCCCCTCTGAGGTCGTTTGGCCGCCTAAAGGGGGAACACTTCACATTCTCTGACAGGGTTTATTTCCCTTCCATTTTCCAATTAGCAGAAAAAGGTCACACTAATGTTAGTGCTGTGTGGAGAAAGAGGATCATGTAATGCAGATAGAGGCACCTTTCAAAGGACACAAAGGCTCTGCTGTGGCTATTGTCACTGTAACTTTATATTTATGTAAGGACTTATACATTCCACTCAACATTAACCCCAATGTGGTTGCAGGTGTGAGATACAGCGAGAAAATGCTGATTTGCAGAAGTGCAGAGGCCCTAGGGCTCCTCCGGGAGAGAAGCAGCAGATGCCTTCCCCAGGGAGTCCCCGGGGGAAGAATGCAATGTGGAGGCCCTCCCGGCTGCATTTCATTTACTTCCTGGTGGACAGGGCCAATGATGTCTGAATGAGAAGGAATTTGCATATTCACACCAAGCAACAGTTCCAGGAGCTCAGGAGAGACTCAAGGCAGGGCTGCTTCCAGCATCCCCTGTATGGCCCTTCCAGGGAGGGGGGGAGAGAAGGCAACCTCCTGCCCCACCCTTGGAGGGGCAGAGGTCACACAGAAAGCAGGCTGAAGGTCCCGCTCTCTGGTCGCACCTGCTGATGCCCATTTGCAGAAGTGACGGGGGAAGAAACAGGGCCCTAACCCTGACCATAGGCCTGCTAAGTGAGGGAAGCGGCAGATGCCTTCATCAGGAAGTCCCCGGGAGAAGATTACCAGGCCCCCTCTATCTTTGGACTTGTGCTACATCATTTATTTTAAACAACCATGATCTCAAAGTGCCCATTAAAAGCCACCCATTTGTGGGACACCGCTGGACCTGTCCAACCAATATCTGACTGAAAAGTAGCCAGATATCCTATGGAAAACTAGCCAGTTTGGAAAATCCCATAGAATGAGGAGTGCCTCTGTGAATTGATGTGGCCTCCATTTAATGGCTTGCCATAGGCCCCATTGGATGACTTTAGGGCACAAATGCTGAGCTAAATTGGGCCCAGATCTGCTTGTTTTGCAACCTTAACAAACAAGTACTGGTTCTCATCACAAGTAGTGATGGGCAAATCTGAGGTGCTTCGACAAATTTTTTGCGAATTTCCTGAGAAATCCGTGAAATGTTGAAAAATTTGTGAACTGCCGTTTTCTAATTTTTAACACGGGCATCCATTTTTGGACGCTGGCGCATATTCGCTGGCGTCATAAAAATGGATGGCGACGTCCAAAAGAATGTGAATTTTAGCAGGCTTTTCGCAAATTTATTTGCCAGCGACGAATAGCGGGAATTTGCCACAAATTCACGCCAGTCGAATAAATTCCATCTCTCCACCATGAAACAAAGGCTTTTTTGGTATTTTATCTTAGTAGTGAAACAACAGAATCTTTGTATACACAGTATCACAGCTTTTGTATAGTCCTGCAAAGTGCTCCACCTGACTAAATTCATAGACATTGGTGCAATTATCTCCAATCACACAGATAAACGGTGGATACCATTCCACTTACACAGAATCATGTACAATGAATATTGTAACTTAGATTGAGATACAGTATATCTGTACTTTGTATCAAGTATGGCCGATAAGTGTGTTTGTTGCAAGCTCTGCCTGAAGTAGAAACTGCAAATATGTATTTATGTACCTATATTTTTGTTTGTATAGCGCTCCTTGAGGGCAAAGCACTGTACAGCAAAAGAAAATATGAAAAATATGTATACAAAGAGAAGCACTAGAGGACAAGGTATTGGCAGAAGTAATTCATGGTAAAAATAGTTCTTCATAGTTCTGTATTTATGTGATTTTTAGAAATAAACAAAGGGGGGGGATTATTTTTTTAAAATTGGCCCTCAAAAATAATGTATAGTGGAATATACAGCTTTGGCTTTCAGCAGTGGTGACCTCATTGCTGATATGATTATTATTACTAGGCTGTATCATATGAATGGTTCCATCTTAGCATTCAGATCAGGATATTGTAATATTAAATATATTTTATCTTAAAACCACTGGTAAAATACTCAGAGCTGGGGTTTGCATAGCTGCATACAAGGGAATTAAAAGAACAGCTTCTGGATTTTGTCATATCCTGGATGTGGATAATAATAGCAAATCTTTTTTTTTTAATCTTTACCTCTGCATGTAAATAGCTGGGCCCCATATCTCAATGATAGCCCTCATATTTCAGTGGAAGCTGTCACTCTATACCTGCTGAGAAGGTATTAGCTTATAATCAAGATCATGCCTTTGTTGTACTATAACTGTGCTCCAGGAAAGGGGAATACTATCAGTCTATATTCCACAAGCAAAGGTGGAGAGTATACTTTCAATATAACTGGTTGTTTTGGTATTTTAGTATAGTTTTGCCCATTAAAATAATTAACATGAGGAGGCCCAATCAGGTGCAACTGCCATAGTGAAGAACAAGGGATCAGCAAGGATGATCCTTGAGAAAGGTTCCCAGGAGGAACCGAAACGTCGGATTTCTATATGTGTGTACAATAAATACACTTTTTTTCACCGAATCAAGTGAGTGCTGATCCCTTGTTCTTCACTATATCTACATATTTGGATCGTGCACCATCCATCTCGACATTGTTTGGAGTGCTGGCATTGTGGGACTTTCTATATATATATATATATATATATATATGCAATGGAGATGTGGAAATGTATTTATTTCAGAGTAGAAAAATATTTATATACAAAGTTGTGCAGTTTTGCAGATATCAGTAATATTGTGGCATAGACATTTAGAACATTTCTGTGCAGATTTGTGACTTTGGTTTGTGTGATTTCACCTCACGGAACATATCAAATATCCTGCGACTTGACAAAGATTCTGACTTTAAACTGCTGAAGCAGCAGGTAAAACAAGTTATGTGAGAACAACGTTTTAAAGCTTTTATCCTAAGAGATTTCTAATTATAAATCTCCTTTAGTGGGTGAATGACTAAAACATTCTGATATCCTGTCTTTAAAGGGCTGTGGGAATAGATAGTATGCAGTTCTTCCTATAGGGAAAGGTTACAGGGAACAAGTGCATAGTAACTCCATCCCTGTGTATATGGATGCTGGAATGTAAACATTTGGCTTGTTTAGGACTTGCATATACTATGTGAATCATTCTTGGTTTTCCTACATCTTCATCTTTTTTGGTAGATAGAGGTTCTAAACCAGTGCTTCCCAAACTGCGGGCGAATCCCTTTGGGGAGCATGGTGCATGGACATGGGGCCCGCCCTTAAGACTTCATCAGATGCAATTTTTGGAAAATGTTATTTTTTCCCCCCACAAATCCTTCTGAAAGTCTTTATGTCAATTAGGGAAAGATTTTTTTGATGAGCACTTATAAAGACTAATTAGAGCAGCATGCAAAGTGCAGTTAGGGGTGTCCTTCGCTAATATACCACTGCAGTGCTGTAATAGTGAAGGGCAGTTAAACTGTATACTAAGGGGTTTGCTCCCTTCCTTGTCCAGAATGACCCCTATATACAGCACTAGTTCTAGCATGCATTAGATATGTATCCCTAACGTGTTGCAAAAAATAAAGGCTGTTTATATTTTGTATTGAGCCAGGAGAAATAATCCAGGGCCGACAGTAGGGAAAATGTCATTGAACAAGAGGCAGGTTTAACTAGTGTGTCTGTCAAACTCAAGTGTACATTGAAATAATTTTTTTTTTTTTTTGCAGTATACCACATGCATTACCACTCTCTAAATTCTAGGCACTCTAGGGATGCACCAAATCCACTATTTTGGATTGGGCTGAACCCCGGAATCCTTCCAGAAAGATTTGCCGAATACTGAACCGAATCCGGACCCTAATTTGCATATGCAAATTATGGGTGGGAAGTGGAAAACATTTTTTACTGCCTTGTTTTGCACCAAAAAGTCACGTGATTTCCCTCCCTGTCCCTCATTTGCATATGCAAATTATTATTCGGATTTGGTTCTGCCAGGCTGAAGGATTCAGCCGAATCCTGCTGAAAAAGGCCGAATCCTGGCAGAATCCTGAACTGAATCCTGGATTCGGTGCATCCCTAAGGCACTCATTACCTACTTCTGTTCCTCTTTTTTAAAAAGTGCACCAACAGGGGTATGTTCTGCTGAGTGCTGCACCGTTTTTTTTTTTTTTAAATATCTATCTCTGTCTCTGTCTATCTATCTATCTTGCTCCATCTCTCTCTCTCTCTCTCTATATATATATATAGCTATCTCTCTCCATCTATTTCTCTCTTCATTTATCTCTCTCTCTGTATTTATCTGTCCAATCCTATTCCAAACCAATCATATGTTTTTACTAGTTACAGAGTCCTTTACCCTTGCTGTTGTACAGACTTCTGGAAATATTCCTGATAGAAGATGTTATTGATGTTATTACAGTTATCAACATTAGGACATTGCCAGGGTATGTTAATAGAATGGGTTAAAGAGAATGAAATCTTGAAGGCAGTTTTAAAAAATAACCTACTAGATGAAAGAGAGGGCAGTAACCGTGAAGTGGATAAGGTGAAACATAAGGGGCAATAAACTCAGCAACAAAACTAAAACATGAAACGCTGAAGTACTCCCTGTGATGATAAAAGCTTGAGGGATTTTCAAAGAAAAGAATGTATTTCCTTTATCAGCATTAATGAGTAAATACAGTGCTATGCAATAAATTTTGCAGTGGTGCTATTATTTTACACACTACTATAGGCATCCTGAGCCAGTCAGTCATTGCATATAATTTATTTACATTACTTTAAGACATAGTTGAAGTTAAGGGCACGTTTATTTTTTCTTTGGAATGGAATGATTACAGTGAGGGGAAAATCATGAAACAATATGATGCTTTTTATAAGGCAATAACAACTATAGGGAGGATCACAGAGTATCTTTTTAATTGTATAAATTAAGTGAAAATGATTTTAGTTCCAACGTAAAAATCATTAATGGTATGATGGTGGATAAATCCAAACCATCTAGAAGTAGATGACGAGATGAGTAAAACATGGGTTTGAGATGGCCCCAATCTACAGACTACAGCAGGGATCTGCAACCTTGGTTCTCCAGCTGTTAAGGAACTACAAGTCCCACAATGCAATGAAGGAGTCTGTCATGATTCATAAAGGCAAATGCATTGTGGGACTTGTAGTTCCTTAACAGCTGGAGAGCCAAGGTTGCAGATCCCTGGACTACAGTATACATCACAGATAATGATTAGTCCAGCAATTCTTTAATTTTGCAGAGAAAATAAATATCATCAAATGCATGAACATTTTTTAATTGAATTTGTAAATATATTTTTTTTTTTGCCCAGCATACAACTCAATGGATCACTATTCTGTTAGTATGCTAAATTGCTAGTGTAATTAAGTCAGGAGTAAATATTCACACTTACTTTTAACTCTGATATAGTCCAAGAAGCTGCTGCACACTGTTAAAGGTGAATCAAATCTTTTGTTGTGTCATTTTATTGGTTCATACAAAGTAGACAAGGCAACATTTCGGACCTTGCAGGGTCCTTTATCAAGCCTATAGTGACACACTCCACTCTGTGTTAAATAGTGTTAGTGAAGGCTAAGTATAAATAATTCAAATAATCAAATAATGGTTACATTCCTGTGCAACATACCACTAGGGTTGCCACCTGGCTGGAATTATTACCGGCCTGGCTGGTATTTTTAATGGTTGATCCCAATGTTATTAATAGGAAAAAAAAAAGATAAATATATAGGAAGGCCGGGATTTTTTTTCAAGAAAAGGTGGCAACCCTACATATCACTGTGTCGTGCATAAAACTTCAATCCATCCATTTTAGTGTCCTTTATGTTAACAAAAAGTGTCCAAAGATTAAATACTGTCCATCTGTTTTAGTGTCCCTTATGTTAGCAAAAATACTCAAATATCAAATACTGCGCTTATCGATGTATTGAAAGTTGTCCATTCATCGGTGTATAGAAAAATCCTTTTAAAACATTACATTGCAATTTGTATATAAACAAAGTGACAATTGTTTTCCCTTTTGATCATTATATTAAACAAACACCTAAAAAATATTGATTTAAAAATTTTACATTGTCAAATGCCTATGTGTTCATAAAGAACAAGATCCAAAAATTGCAATAAAATCAAAACTCTCCGGAAGGCGACTATCAACCATAGAGACATTTATATATTTGAATATTACCTTTCCTGCAAACTATATTTCCTCTCTGTTCTCTCAGTTGTGCATAGATGATACTGCCGACCCTCAGGATAAGCAAATCCACTTATCATATGCTGTTTTCGATATCCTTAGAGAAAAAAACATGAAGTAAGAGCTTGTAAACACGTAATCAGATGTGTCTCCTAAAATTCTACTTATCTACTGGCCTCTATCTAATTTAAGAACTAGTGGAAAAATTGCAGACTTTCTTGTGTACCATCCCAAATTACAGATAATCAATATAACACAGGTATAATCGACAGTGAGTCTTGAATAGATTGTTTATACAAATAATAGTGTCTTCCTTAAAGGGCAAACAAATTCCAGGTGGCTGTCGAGCCACTTAGAAGAAGGGGGAAACATTACATAAATTAGAGATGCAGTGGAAACATAGATTGGATACAATCTGGCCCTGGGGCCTGAATAAGGATTATACCCCTGCCATCTGATTTATCACTTCATCACTTTATGGACACATAGGCATTTTACAATGTAATATTTTCAAATCAATATTTATCACATGATTGACATTTAAATGTTCTTAGGTGTTTGTATAATGCAATAGTCAAAAGGGATAAACAATGTCACTTTGTTCGTATATAAATTTCGCCTAGCGAAAATTCGCCGTAAAAAACGAGTCGAGTGTCGTTTTTGACGTGCCGCGACTCGTTTTGTGAATTTTTCGCCAAGAGAAATTCGCAAATTTTTCGGCGAAGCGAAACTGGGGCGATCCGACCGCCCGTATCTGCGCCATTCTGATCCGATCGTTGGGCCCTAGCGCCCACAATCGGATCAGCTCTATGACGTCGACCTCAAGGTGGGCAAATCGAGGAGAGATCCGCTCATTTAGCAACATCGGCAAATGAACACCGTGTATGGTCACCTTAAGGGCTCACTTCTCCATTGACAATAGCAGTATGCCTTATACAAGTGTTTTAAATTTATGACCACTTTTAGGTGCTGACCTAAGCTCAAGACATAAAAAGGGGCTGACAAAAACTTGAGACAAAAAATCTGAAAGCCTTGTTATGAGACAAAAAGTAAATGTCTAAATAGTTGCGGCACTGGGACAAACAACATGGACCATTCTTCATTGGATAAAATTTTGATGCCAATTTAAAAAAAAAAATCCCATGCTTTAAAGCTTTATGCAGGAAACTGATATTTACAATCTCAGGAAATGTTGCTGTAATATTGTAGATACTATTACACTAAAAATACATTTCAAAGTTGGCATCAAACTACCCTGCATGCAAATGCCAAGAATAAAATAAGATGGGCAGAGCAGAGAAGCAGCTTTATCTACCATAAAATTGAATATATTTAGAGAAGGCTTGAATGCCACCATTAATCCCTTCTCGGTGCAACCAGACATTGCTTAATGAGAAAAGACGGTTTTTAAATCCTCATAGGAAACAAGTGACCAAGAAAAAAAAAATTTATTACCCTCTGATGGAAAAAAAGAAATCTATTTGTTTTATTTTGATTTGCAGCTTAGTGTAACATTGTGTGCTCTCGCTAAAGTAATCGCTAATCATGAATTAACAATGACCCCAAAAATATTTGCAGCTATAAATTAAGACAATGTAGTAATTATTGGGGGAAAGGCCATTTTATTACGGGAGGATTATTAAGATGAATGCAGAAGGCAGACAAAAGGCAGGACAGCAGTTTGCTGTTATTGCTGCAGGAGACAGTTCAAACCACATTTGCAGCAGCAGCAAAAGGCAACAGCACATAAAAGGTGGGGTCTACGACAAAGAACTTGGCGCAGTGTGTCTGACACAAACCAAAAGGTTTATTTTCTTTTGATTTATCGAGCTGCTCTGGTTTGGAATGTTCTACTTTGTTAAGCAACAAAAAGCAGTGTTTTGTTTTAATGAGACATTTCACTTGATTTAAGCGCCCCGGTGAAATGTAATCTAAACATTCTAATCATTTTGCAATCTGTGGCTTTATATGCTGAAAGTGTTCTCCAGAATGATAGCTGTGGTCTGTTTAGTTTTATTTACCAACATTAGAACTATGAATATGGCTAAAAATGAAAATGACATATTTTATATACTGAACTGCACTATAGTAAAGTTTCAGTTTGTCAATAGCAGTAATGATTAGTTATGGGCGAATCTCCCGAGATTCGTTTCGCCGAAAAATTAGCAAATTTCCAGAGAAATTCGCGAATTGGCGAAAAATTAACGAAACGAGTTGCGGCACGCTTGTGATGTGCGGCGCGTAATTTTCGGCGCGCGTCGCATCATTTTCGGCGCGTCGCGTCAAAAACGACGCGCGACTCGTTTTCTTTTGCGAAAGCGGGAATTCGCCGCAAATTCACCCCTGCCGAATAAATTCTCCCATCACTAGTAATGATCCAGATCTTCAAACTTGTCACAGGGGGTCACCATCTTGAAAGTGTCTGTGACACTCACATGGTCAGTGGGCTCTTAGCAGCGGTTGAGAAGCTAAGCTTAGGGGTCATCACACGTTATCAAGCAGAAAATAAGGTTGGTCTGTAATATAAGATGATGCTACAGGGCTGATTATTACATTCTGGTGCTAGTTGCATTGGTTTCGGTGCTGTCATGTAGTAATTATCTGTATTAATTACTAATCAGCCTTATAATGGGACATGGGGGGGTTATCAAAATCCGAAAAGTTCTGATATTCTGAGTTCTAAAACAGCCCAACTAAATCCACACAGATATTAACCCCTTATTTATCAATAAATTTTTCCAAAAGTTTCTTGTGTGAGAAAAAACTTGATAAAATAGTGAAAAAATTTGATTCATACAAACAGACACCTAAACACAGCTACATGTGATTCTGAATTCTGTGATCTTGAAGCACAAACCTATGTAATCTGGCTGCTGGTGGTCATTCGTATTTCTTGTCATGCAGCCTATGCATTTATATCTTCAGACAGGGTCGGACTAGGCCAGTGGGCCCCCAGACCCATGGGCTTCACCAGCCCAGGCCCGCTCAGACCTGCTCCCCATCTACCAGAACTTACACATGAGTGTGGGTGCGCTGATGTTTTTGCATGTGCATGGGTGCGCTGATGTTTTTGCATGTGCGAGGGTGCGCTGATGTTTTTGCATGTGCGTGGGTGCGCTGATGTTTTTGCATGTGCGTGGGTGCGCTGACATTCTGCATGTGCATGGGTGCGCTGATGTTTTTGCATGTGCGTGGGTGCGCTGACATTTCTGCATGTGCATGGGTGCGCTGATGTTTTTGAATGTGCGTGGGTGCCCTGACATTTCTGCATGTGCGTGGGAGCACTGATGTTTTTGCATGTGCATGGTTATGCTGACATTTGCGCATGTGTGTGGGTGTGCTGAAGTTCGCACATGCGCGCAGCTCACCAGATTTGGTGCATGAGCATGGGGGCCCCAGAGGTTTGGTACCCTGTGGGCCCCAAATTCACCAGTCTGATCCTGGCTCAAGGGCTTTCCTTTCAGTCCAGGTTTCCTCTGGTACTCCAGTTTCTAACCATAATTCAACATTTCACGGGATGGTTTATTGGCCCTTGATAAAACCTACTACACTGCGTGGTATAATGATTGTAAGCTCTGCTGGGGCCTCATATTGTAAGCTCCTGTGGGTGCAGTGAAAGTTGTACAGCATCTATAAAGAAATGCAGAATTTATCACACATGTACCAAATCCACAACTGAAACTTTATTTGTAAATTCAGAGAGTAAAATCCCTCCAAATTACATTGTTGCAAAGTGTTCTAATGGCATGTGATATCAAATCCAGGATCTGGGATTCAGCACATCAGTAATTAAATGAAGGAATAAAAATAATGTCACCTTAATGGAATTTACATTTATTGCTTCACTTTCCTATTAGGTTAGCGTGAATATACAGAAAATATGGCAAACAAGATATGCATGGTAATATGTTGAGAATACTTGACAAAAGATGAATGTTAATCTTCTAAGTTATGTGGCTATCATTTCCAGAACTTACTAGAGTTGTTGCACAGGGTGTGTTACATAGTTAATTTCTATTAATATTTTGATCTTGCAGTATTGGCTGTTTGTGCTCCAGTTTTGTCAAAATACAGTATAATGATTGCATTTATAAGTTTGCATTTGTTCCAGAGGACAGTCCACTATGCCTTCTTTTGTCCATTATGTTTGTCATTTTAGTGAGGAAAACTCTGGGTATTTTCAATTAATTGGGAATTTGACATGTTTTCTACTGTAAAATAATCTCAGTCTCTTGGTTTACTAAAAGTAGACAAGAGACACATTTTGTGTCTTCTCTGGAGCCAACTTTATGAAAAGTAAAATGTTTAACGTTGTTTCTGGAGGCTTTTCTACATCATTTTTATGTTTAACAGCTAAGAATGTTGAAGATTGAATTGCATGAATACAGCATGTCCTCTGCCTAAGAGTAAAGGTCACCCATTGGTTAACTGTTAGAAAAATGAAACAGAAGAAGCCAAAGTTTCCCAAAATGTTGTGTGCTGTTTTGTGTCTGTTGTCAAATTAAAGACCAAGTAAACCTGATGGCAAAAAATCCACACAAAAAATCCTCTATAAACATGTGCACCAACCAAAATGTAAATTCAAATTACATTTTCTGCAGATCAAGCAGGCACCACCCCTCATCAGCATTCTCCCTTCTTACTACCTTTCTTCAAACTTTTGGATTGGAGCGTGTACAGAGCCAGTGATTTCTACATGCACATTAGAATATAATTAGTGCCCTAATCTGTGATTATGTGATAATGCCCAGTGCAAGGGAGCTTTCAAACACATGCACAGGGGGAAATTTGGAGAGTTAGAAACATCTGATCCAAGACAAAAATATAATAATATTTGAAATAAGATGAACATGAACTTTAATGTTTTACCTTTTACTATACATAACGAAATAGCATGCAACTGATGGGACATTGAGGGTCCTGACCTTGAATGCTTTCTAGTTATCTAATCTCCCTTATGTTTTTCAGAGAAACACATGGATATTTTAAGAATTATTAGTGCATCTGCTTGCATTCACACATTGAGCAATAGCAACCCCTCTACATTAGGAATTTGGCTTAGATAAGAAACATGCGTTGGATTTCCCTGCCCAGGAACCTATAAATTTCCCACACATGGGAAACTAAAGAACATTTTATTGATTTCTATTTATAGGGAATAAAAGAACTGAATGGCATTAGACTGGCAATTAATGAGTATGCTGGAAAGGAATGAAGGTCACTTAGAAAGAAGATTGTGAGGTTGAACGCTGTGTTAGATGTAGCTCAAAATAAACACTGACTGTATTGTTGCCATTGCTGAAGTAAATTTTCATTCTTCTGAGATCCTTTATCTCCAATTTCATGGATCCAGTTGGTAAAAACTATTAGTGGTCTGACACCTTAAACTGCACTTAGACAACAAGCGATGCTTGCTGCTACTTTAGTAGTTTAAAAAAACCTATTTTGGGGATAAGTTGGTTTGAATATCATTCGTACGAGCGAAGGAAATTTCACGATTTTTTTATGAAATCGAACGATCAATGTTCGATCGTATGATTTTTTCTTGAACTCAAATAGCGAAAAAAAAAAATAGCCTAAAACTATTCGATAAGCATTCAACAGTCGAATTACTACGGTAGGACGGTAAGACACACAAAGACATTTCGGGGAGATTGCCGCCCAGAAGAAGCGTCGATTAGTCACCAGGCGACTAAATCTCACCAAAACTGCCCGTGTGTCACAAGCCTTAAACATCCACTAGCCAATAATACACTGGTCCTTTTAACATTTTAACCCTAAAATCAAGGAATACATTAGCATATGGTAATGATTAGAAGATCATATACCTTTTAAGTGGACCTGTGACCCAGACACAAAAATCTGTATAATAAAAGTCCTTTTCAAATTAAACATGAAATCCAATTTCAAATTTTTATTAAAGCATTCATAGCTGTTTTAAAGGAACAGTTCAGGGTAAAAACAAAAACTCGGTAAATAGATAGTCTGTGCAAAATAAAATTTTTTTTCTAATATAGTTAGTTAGCCAAATATGTAATGTATAAAGGCTGGAGTAACTGGATGTGTAACATAACAGAATACAACACAACATCCTGCTTTTCAGCTCTCTAAATCTGAGTTAGTGTGGGCCACATGGTACATAACTGTTCAGTGAGTTTGTAATTGATCCTCAGCATTCAGCTCAGATTCAAAAACAACAGTTATGACCAATGTGACCCTCCCTCAATTCACTGATTGGTTACTGCCTGGTAACCAGGGTAACCAGTCAGTGTAAACAAAAGAGAGCTGAAAAGCAAGAAGTAGTGTTCTGTTCTGTTAGGTTAGACTTACAGTCACTTCAGCCTTTATACATTACATTTTTGCCTAACTAACTATATTGAAAACATTTTTTATTTTGCACATCCTATCTATTTACCCAGTTTTTACTTTTATACTGAACAATTCCTTTAAGCTCATTTAAAAATCTCAGCTGTCAATCAAATATTGTCTGCCACTCCTCTATGCCTTAGGCATAGAGGCGGGGCAGATAATTACTTTCACTTTCCATTCAGCACTTCCTAGATGCCACTGCTCCCCACACATTTCCCCAGTTCTCTTAACCATTTAATTGTGTAGCCAGGACATGGGAGTAGACATTGGGTCCCCCATTCTGGTGCACAAACAACATTCTGAGATGATACAAGGCTTGCCTTAATAACAGTGTCCACAAAATGGCTCCTGCCTGCTTGCTATAATTATGAATTCCCAGACTGAAGAAAACAAGATTAAAATAATTTATATAGTGTAATTAATGTTAATTTTGCTTGATTAATGTGATAAAATAGGATTTTTCATATTTTATTGGGGTGACGGGTCCACTTTAAAAATATGCTTCACTCATTGTCTTTATTCTTGACTGATGCTTCATATTTTTAACTTTCAGTAGATTAAGCAAAACTCGTTTCTAACTGCTACTAAAAACTTATTGCTATTGGTTCCAGGCCTGGACTGGCAATCTGGGAGTTATGGCTTATGCCAGAGGGTCTATTGTAAGATCCCATAGACAGTCACTGTGGAGTGGGCTGATGGGGGGCTGCTTGAGCCTCTGTGTACTTGAAATGCCAGGGCCAATTTTGACTCCAAGTCCTAACCTGATTGGTTCTTACACTTGTGCAGTTTAGCAGCTATGTTAATTAGTGCCATTTTGTTTATTATTTAAATTTTATACAAGTAGTACCTTGAGTCTAGGAAAGGTAATTTGTACACCATCCATGGTAGGCAGCTAAAGTTTCTTTACAGTCACATTAACTGATTGTCTCTCTGAGCTCAGGTAAGAATGACCCTATATGGGTGCCCAAAAGGTAGATCGGGATCTACAAATAGAACTTTAGCTGGTGATCAGTAGATCTCAAGACACTGTTAACAAACAGCTTGACTCACCCTCCTGTTTCTTGCTTTTCATTCTGATATTTATTATGTTAAAGTTACATAAGAAAGAGTTTATCAAACATAGCAATATATATTTTCTCCTAATTCAAAATTTAACCAATATTTTCCATGGAAGAGAATGCTAAAAATGCTTTTATGAATGTAGACCATAATGGGACTGCATCACTAAAAGTAGACCCCATATTTGATAAGTATGGGCACTGTCCTTGAATATCAGATTAGGGATTATATGTTAATGTAAAAAATATATAGATGGGGAATAAAACTGATAAAACAGAAAAAAATAGCATAAACAAAAATGTTGCAATATAATATTCTCCTTAAGAGAGTTTGCTAATTTTATTTGCTCATGGAGCATTTTTAAAACCTGCTTTAAGGTGGAATATTTTTGGCACACAATAGGCCTCATTTGCGAAGCCAGACATACAGTAGCATACAAAGCACAAAAGGCCCTACTTTGCACATTGTGTTCTGCTGTGTGCAAATAGCCACATGCTTCAGTGGGAACAGCCTTTTGATCCAATGCTGACTGCATTAGAGACAAGTGAGGCATAACCATCCGCTTACCACCCCCCAATTTGCACATAATTTGTATGAATAAACCAGGAATAACAAGCAGCAGTAGGCACAGCAGTAAGGCAGGCTGTTAGGACAAGGCTGGCAAGTAAAGTGCTACGCAATATGTTGGCGCTATAGAAATACATGTTAATAATAATAATAATAATGAGTGCAGTAAGCAGCAATCCTAAGTGTTCTGAAAATGAGCACTTAGTGGGATGGCTTAGTAATCAACCCTATAATGAAAATTAAAATTTGCAAAACCTGAAATTAGAAAAACCTGAAAAACTCACCAAGAACATACCAGCCCCCCCTCAAAAAATAACTCAAGGAGCCCAGCGCGTAATGCAAGCTTACCCGTTTGCCTGTCTCTTCTATTCACTGCTCGCTTTCCCGTTACGCCCCCCCCCACCCCTCAAGTTCCCTTCTCCCAGCCTGCCTTCTCTCAGGTAGGACTGCAAGGTCTGCTTGCTTTGTAGTTATGCCAATGATTTTCTTAATTCAATTCACAGAACAAACTCAACTTTGGATAAAGCATTCCCTTAGACTTGCACATGTTTAAAGAGTAAAAGGTTTCTGATTTTATACCACTACACATGCTCAAGCCACATTCTTTGCAATGGATGCCTTGGATAGACGGCAAAGATGGCAAGGCTGCGTTAGAATTTCCCTGGGCTGGTATGGTATTTTCTTTTCTAGAAAAGGAGCATTAGCCTGGGAAATTAAATGCAATTATATTTTAATTAGGGTTTCCTTGTCCTTTAACAACTTTTGTTACAGTTACATCTATCTTATCTATAGATCTACTACCTTTTCTTCATTTGTTATGAGTACATTTGTACATCAAAATTCTGTTTTACATATTGTCTTCAGATTTTGAACCAAATGAAAGCTCTGACACAAGAATGAAAAAAAAAAGTTTTATAAGCAACTTAATCCTACGAGTGTTCTTTTCAGGGATACCACATAATTGGTTTAATAGTGACAGCATTCAGAATCAACCTGGGGCCAGTCTTGCTTCAAGCAAGAACAGGTGAATCAGTGAGTTACGTTTGAAACAGTCAATACCGGCTTCCTAAAATTGATGGAACCAAAAGCAAAACTGCTGCATGTGTGAGTTTTCTGTTTCTGCTGAATGCAGCTGCACAAAGCTCTCCAAGCAGAAAGATCCGATATGGTCTCAGTGTTCAATCTGAGTGAGGAGATGGGACAGGCACACTAAAACCCACGGAGAAATCCAGCTTAAAGACTCCCTGTAGGCGTCATTTGGGGAATGTTCTTGTTTTTTTCCCTCTTTTATTCTGCCAAGCACGCAGGTTAAAGGATCACCCCAGAAGCGGTGCTGACACCGTGAGCTAAAGCAGTAACAGCTTTTGTTGTCAGCAACTACCAATGTAACATACACTTGTGCCAGAATTGTACACAGCATCAGTAACATCACAATGCATCACAAAAAGATTTCAGAAAGTACAGAGATGCTACAGAGATATTGTAAATTATTTATGTCTATATGTGTTTCTTATATCCTGGGGTCTACACAGGCTTTAATACAATCACCCCCTTCTGTATTTCTGAAAAAAGTACATCATTTCTACTTGGCTAAGTAGCTCCGAGAAACAAAATACTACAGATAAATGCAATAAGCACAATGAAGACAGTGGCCAGCTTTTTGAAAGTAGTGTGGTCACCCACACACCCTGTACCTGGGAAGGTACTTAATATGCAGGTAAGTCACATTACCTGTAAACATCATCTTGGATTGGAAGGGAATACATGCACACCCATTTCTGTATATTGCCAAGTAATTCATTTATTTCATAAATTAACCCAAACCCAAATATTCTAAAGTATTAGACTATTTTTATTTACATTTTAACTATGATAGCGTATGCCCCACAGTTTCCTATTTTATTGGGAGGCATGTTTCTGAATTGTTTTTCATTGACAAAATGTTAAATCTCAAATGTGTTATGTAAAAATAAATAATTTGTCTACCCAATCTTGAGTTTTCAAAAACCCAAAAATAACATATATTTAGCTAGCACAACTCCATTTCACATCTTTCATATACAAGGTTTCATATACAAGGTTATCACACTTCAGAAACTGGATTTATTGGGATTCTCAGGTCTAGTCTTTATCTCTGTGGGAGGGGCAATAAACACAATCCATACCTTTTTTCTTGTGAAAAGAACTTGCATTTATTTATTATAAACCAGTAAGGTATTAAGCCTAATAAGCCTCTGAATAAAAGTGTTTGTATTGTGCCTTTAATATAACTTCTTACTGAAAAAGAAGGTCTTCAGGCAGGTGTGGAAAAATTACAAAATAATTTTAAATAACATTGAACAGTGCATTATTACCCTATATGCCCGATTATGGGTATATCCTCGGATGTTATAATCACTGACAATTTGCTTTGTAAAAATAAAATTTCAATTTGATTTCTGCTTCAATGTGGGCTGGAATACAATTTTGGGAGTGATTGGTTAACTCATTTTAAGGCAGACCTGTCATCCAGACATTAATAGCTGTATAATAAAAGTCCTTTTCAAATTCAACATAAAACCCAAATTTTATTTTCATTAAAATATCCATACCTGACATAAATGCATTTAAAGATTTCAGTTGCAATAATATATTGCCTGCCCATCCTCTATGCCATAGGCATATTTTATTTTTTTATTAAATGAAATAAATACCAAGATTTTGGTATATGGCATAGACTTGGAACTATGGCTCACAAACCATTGCTGAAGTAGAAATACCAGAAGCTTTAGCCAAAAGCTATAGACCAGATCCTTGATAGCATGAGTAATGCTATTAGTGAGCAATATCACTATTATGAATGCATATGTGCAAATAAGTAACGGCCTCCAAAACCATTCATCCAAAAAGATAAAGGGCAATGTTGCATCGGGGTGTCCAGGGCCCACCGGGGCTGTCATCCAGGGGCTCCCCTCCCCTGGTACAATGTCCAGTTCCTCCTAACGCCACCACCTTCACACCAAGTTCTGCTCGTCCTCCAGGGGCAGTGCCAATGCCCTCAATATCTGCTAGGGCAGCCCTAGGTCAGCTGGGACCATGGGACCCACCAGTTTTTTACTGGCTTCCTGTTGGCCCAGTCCAACATACACATATTACCTTCATACCTGTGAAGCTGAAATACTGAAGACATGTTATATCACCGAGATAAGGGTCTCCTAGAGCTTCTCATTTTAGGCTCATTAGAATTGGTTTACAATGTATTAAATTATGTGAACAACAAACAAAATTGAAAATAACTGCAAATGCTTGCACCATTGTTGTTTGGATTTAACTCCCTTGATTTGAATATGTATCTATGGGTATAATATAATCTTAAAGATGGAAATACAGCACAGTGACTTGTACTTGAATGAGCCCCACTCTGACTTTGTACTATATGTACAATATACTCTGACTACACTGAGTATATTGTACATATCTCCTGTCCAGGAGAATGCAATGCAATGCATTCTTTACCCATCATTGTCCTTATTATTCAGTCAGTGTAACATGTCTTTCCTTCAGTCAGTGTAATGTGTGTTTCATTCACTGAGACAAGACCCAGAGCCCAAAATATCAGTTTGATGGAAAATACAGCATATATCAATGACCATATATTAAAAAGTTATTTAATGTCTCTAATACGGAAAGTCCTTTTTTTACAAAGACGTGAACTGAAGGTGCATCACCCCCCTCCGCCACCACAGAAATGCTTGTCCTTGCAGATATTTCTACCTCTCTCAGCAGTTATAGAAATATCCACCAACTCCTCAACTAGGAGAGCAGAGAGCCAATGATTACTTGCAAGTGATGTCACTGGAAGCGGAAAGACAATAGGAAGTCCCGTAATGTTCTCAGGGGAGCTGTCAGGCGCTAATTCATTGTGGAAAGCACATAAGAGACAATTCACTTCTACCAATGTGACTCTTCCCCTCTGCTATGATGCAAGCAGTGATGTGATCCTTGTCTGTTTTCATGACCTTGTTTTATTAGATGTTCTAATAGAAGCTGAAATGGATATTGCCTATAATTATTCATTTCACAGGATCCTGTAGGTCACACTTTGTAGCATGGTTGAGAACCTTCATTGTCTGCATTGCTTAAATTACTGAACATTTTGCCATCAGTTCTGTATTAGTGCTCAGTAATTATCTTGTGGTTCCAGAAACTCCCTTTTTATTATTCAATGGGCTTAGAATAATTCAAGAAGTTTCAGATTCAACACTGACTACAGCTGTAACTGCTTTCATGCCAGATATACTTTTACAGCAACTCTCTAGACTACAATTGTATTCAAGATCCTAAATTATAATCAAAATGGCCTATTTATAAGCAAGGTTTCATTCTATTTACCTTTAGACTGATTTACATTATAAGGGCATAGCTAAAACAGTGCTTCAGCTAAGATATAATTCTTTCCTGAACTAGATATTAAAAATAAATCTGACATATTTTCACTGCTAGATATTACTGTTTATATTTCTATATTTTAAACCATCTTTAAAAAATATATTGCAGAAAAAAATACTAAAGATTATTGCTAAATCATGCCTTATTGGTAGAATAATGTGTTCAATTAAGACTCATGAACATGTAAATTCCCAGCACGTTTTCCAATATCTGTTTTATTTTATGTACTTTTCATCATCATAATTTTTTTTTTATGTAGCGCCGACAAGATACACATTGCATTACCATAGTTATAACAAAAAGGGAATAAATAGTGGATAACAATCAAGGGTTTTGAGTTTACAAACTAAAGGTTAGGGTACAATTGAGACATTAGGATTTTAGACACAGTTTTGTGATTTATATGATACAGCAGAGATTGATTAATTAAGGTACATTGAATAAGTATCTTTAAACAGGTGGGTTTTTAAGGAGCGTTTGAAAGTTTGAAAAGAAGGAGAAAGTCTGACAGCTAGAGGCAGAAAGTTCCAGAGAAAAACAGAAGCCCAAGAGAAGTCTTGTAGACGAGAATGGGCAGAAGTGATGAGAGAAGAAGCGAGGCGTAGGTCAGAAGCAGAGCAAAGGTTGTGTGCACGAGTGTATTTGGAGATCAAAGATGAAATATAGGGAGGGACTTCATTGTTAAGGGCCTTGAATGCGAGGGTTAGTAATTTGAATTTGATTCTACAGGAGATTTGGAACCAGTGAAGGGACTAGCGGCAGGGCCTGCGGCTTTCCATATCTTTGTTTGGAACAAGTACAATGTACTGTTTTATTATTACAGAGGAAAAAATAAATAATTTTAATAAAATTTGGATTATTTGAGTACAATTAAGTCTATTGGAGATGCCTTTACTATGTACTAGATGTTATAATATGTATATAAGTATGTTTTTAATAGATACATTGATAGACAGACAGGAACCAACCAACCACAAAGAATGGGCCAGATATAGGCAATAGGAAAAACAATCACAAAAATGTAATGGCATTTTTATGACTTTCAGCACATAATTAGGCCTACCTGTGTACACTTGAAGGGTATACAAGTAGAGCTGCACTTTGCATCTGCATGTTCACATGAACAATATAAGTGTGATAATACCATATGAATGCACAGATGATCCATCTCAGTGTCAGACAACAGTGCCATGGGGCAGATGTTCACGTCACCAGTATCTGAGCTGTGACTAAGTTGTTGGGATAAGTATAAACCTGAGCATACAGTAGGTGCTTTCATCAGTTGCGTGTTTGTGTAAGACCTGAAATTGTTTAAAAACTGCAAGGTCATGGGTTTGAAGGAAAATCTGACCTAATTAATATAAACATATTCAAACTGATTTTGTGTTTTTCGTGCAGTAGGTTGAAAAACTCAAGTTTCTGCACTGATGATAAAGGGGATGCTTAATTCACATATTAAAATGTCTAATTTGTACTTTTCTTTTTAAAGAATCTAGATTAGATTGAATGCTGGAAATATATTCGTCAGCTGTTCTCTGCAATAATGCATTGCAGCAGCTGAACCATAAATAAGTTGTACGGCGCGGGGGGGGGGGTAGGATGCAATAAAAGGTACAACATTTGCTGCGGGTTTAATTGTCCATCCCAACTAATTGGCAGGTAGCATTTACTGGTCAGCTGTTGAAAAACAAACACATTATTGGTTGCTATAGGTTAGTCCACCTGTGTTATCTAAGTGCTTTTTATCACATGTGGGTTAGAATTTAGACAGCTTCTCAGAACAGAATGTAGGCTTTAGTTGACTCACCTAAACATTGGGGGTTTCACTTAAGGGAGAAGTGACTAACGCTAGCAAAAATCCACCAGCGTGATGTTATTTTGTTACTTGATTTACTAACGAGCAGAGGCATCCCTTCGCTAGCGAAGGAGAGGTACGCTATTGTTGCTTTGCACTTCGCAAATTCTTGCTCAGGCAAAAGAGCGTTACTACGCCAACTCACTAAGATGCAGATTTTACTGAATGTTAACTCTTGCACCAGACTTGCCTTTGCCACCTCAGACCAGGTGAAGTGCAATAGAGTAGATAGTTCATCATCAACAAAAAGCGCTAGCGTCTTTTCATATTTACAGGCTGATAGGCTGCTAAAGATCATTATTTTTTTGGGGGTACCCGGCTTCCCACCTACATTTCCCAAAATATGGAACATAAACTATACAGTGGGCACATGTGTAGGGCAATATAACAACTCTATTTTACTTTATTAAGGTTTCCCAAGCTTGTGTAATTGTGTAACTTAGTATAAATCTATATGAGCGTAAAGGACATTCGATCGAATTTTCAAAAAGATTCGAATTTGAATTTTGAATATGCAAATTCGACCAAATTCGACCATCGAATATTCGAAATTCGATGGTCGAATACTTCCCCTTTAAATTTAAATTCGATCACCTACTTCGCTAGATTAAACATACTGAAATGGGGATCAAGAAAAATTCGATTGTTTGAAAATCGTTCGAATTCGATCGAATTTCCCTATTTGATCATTCGATCGATCGAATTGCGCTAAAAAATTTTGAATTAGAAATTCAAATTTTTTTAATTCCCCACTATTCCCTGGTCGAATTTCAAATTTTTTTGGCATTCGAAATTTGACCCTTAGTAAATCCGCCCCTTAGTGCTTGGTCATGGCACATGTTATATTCAGGGCTCCCTTGCAACAATATTTATCAACAGTCTAATTTTAGTAGTTTTAGAGGCTTTTGAAATCATGACTAAAGCCATAAATTCCATAGAGTTTATAAAAAGGTCCATACATAAAAAGAACAAACCAGTTCTTCGGACAATTCTAAAAGGCAATTTGATGGTTAGTAAATGGACCCCCAATTGTTGACTTCTGTGACATCCACTATCTAATGCAAGGCACTGAGCAAATTTGACTTGCCCAGATGCTAGTGTTTGGGCATCCAAGGTTACAGTAGTCCTTGTGCATACGATAGTTTTAAATTTAAGAATTTATCTTCCATGCTGCCAGGGAGAATAATCCATTTAGTTTTCCCAGTTTTTATTATTAACCTGTATTTCTATAGCACCAACTTATTTTGTAGCGCTGTATTTGATCTTCTACATATTTGCTCCTAATTGTGACCATATTGTTGTGATATTTAGAAAGCATATAATGGGTTTAGCAAACAAGGTTGAACATTGTGAAAACCATTCCATGTTCTTTGGACCAGCCTTAGGATCCATAATTAAAAGCCTGAGGAGCATTCTCTGAAATCTGCTGCCAACACTTGTGCCATTGGCTTAATCCTGACAGAAAATAAATGCATTTTTTTCCTGCCTTTGTGACATAAACAAAGCTTAAAAAATTATAAAAACAATATCCATTGTCATGATGCTTCATCTATTTTCCAGTAGTCCTTGTGCATACCACTCATAAAAGAGACAATGATAGTTTTAAAGAATTTATCTTCCATGCTGCAAGGGAGAATAATTGTCAGAGTGATAAATTCCTGATGCAAATTGCATTCATAGTGAGGGTATAATCCCTTATAACTGCCGCTTAGTACTGAGAACTAATACCTCATAGAAATGTCCTCTAAGGTATGTTCAAAATATTCTTGACAGGGACATTTTTATAAATAAAAAAAAACCACAAATCTTTTGGGAATCCTTTTGGCTTTCCCAGTTTGATCTTTTACATATTTGCTCCTAATTGACCATGTTGTTGTGATATTTAGAAACCTATAATGGGGTTAGCAAACAAGGCTGGAATGTTATGCAAGCCATTCCATGTACTTTGGGTCAGCCTTAGGAATGCCAAGTGAGAAACCTGCTATAAGATGGATATAACTGTTAAACCATGTTTTACTTTACAATTATGTGTTTGTTGTTAAATAAATACTGCTATCAAAACATTCTGAACATTTTCTAATGCCTGCTGGCATTAACATTAACATTATATACAGTACATCTTAGCCACATGTGCATTTTTTAGGAAAGGGAACACATTTATTTTTAAATATATTTCTCTGAGCCATTCATATTACACATTAGTCACCAGTTGTGTCTACTGTATGTACTGCTTGGATATTGTCTCAGTAAAGCCTGCTACAATTATTCAGAGGAGTACCAGTAAGGGTCCTCCAGGTCTTTCGGGATTGGGTCTGTTTGTGTGAGAAGTGAGTATATTGATCCAGTGCTGTAGCTATCCTAAAGTGATGCCCTCAACTGCTTAGAAAGGTTACCTCCACAAGGAAACTTCTGATGACATGGCTGCACCTTGAGTTATAGGAAAGGAAAAGAAGTACTAATGCTGAAATTACAGTTAGACTTCCTTTCACTAAACCCTGTGTGATTTTCTTAGCAAATGTTCTAACATTACTTGTTAACCCCACACTCCTGGACTACACATTCCAGCTCAGCTCACCCCAACCAAGAACCAAGACCAAAAAAATACAGTCATTACATTGCTCACTTCTGCCCCAAAGGTATTTATGTACCATCACAGTTAGACACTTCAAACATTATAAATGGGAGCAAGAATGGTTATTTTATTATTTTCATCAGAAGTGTCATAATTTTCCCCATCATTCTGTGTTTTTCCTCCAACATACATCACAACTTTTATATACATTTTTTGTATATATTTTGCAGACAGCACAAATGCTTGAAGGAGATGATTTTAGACTGTGCCATATTCTTCCTCAAGGCCTGAGCACAAGGTAACACTGTACAGTCCAGTTATAAGGTCTGTTATCTGGAATGCTTGGAACTTTCTAGTGATCATTTATTAAAGAGAAAATAGATGAGTATAACATGTTATAATCAACATACTGTATATTTAGCATTAACATAGCAAACATAAACATAGCCATGACATAAACATTTGTAAAACAAACAATGAATTTATAAGGCATGTTGTCGATCAGGCACACTCTCCTTCCTTGGTTCACAATGACCGACAGTTGCATTCCAGGTCCCACTGGCTTCCTGCTCAGTACCGCATTATGAAGCTGTAAGGGCCATTTTGACAATACTTTTGCCCTTCCTCCTGTGGTTTTGGCACCAAAACACACTATTTAAACCCCTTCTGTCATTTCCTCCTTGCCCAAGCTGGCGTCTGTTTATGTCAGATCCTTCTCAAGCCCTTCCATTCATTTGATCCTGGTTTTTGACTTTGGCCTGCCCTTTGACCACAAAACTCAATGCCTGTCCTGAGCTCTGCCTGTTTTTGACTCCTCTATGCTCGACCCTTTACTTTGCCTTATTTTGGAGCTTCTGAACTCTGAAGTTGGTAGCTTTCCAGCTACAGCCACAGCACAAAGTTCTGGGGCTCCAAAAGAAAACTGGGATTAGCTGGTCTCTCCTCCTGTCTACTTTTGCTTGAGATACCAAACCATCCAGTTACTCATAATTGGTAATCTACCCTACTTACATACCACTTGGTTTGCAGACTCAACCACCCCTGCTTCACAAGGCAAACTGCTCCTACCTGGGGGGATGCTCACCTGGGCTATCTAAGATAAGGAGCAGGAATGGCAAATGGAAACAAGTATAAATATTAAATTGGCCAATCAGAGCAAGAAAAGGAATTGCAAATGCATCCTCCTAACTGTCTCTCATGCCCTACTTCCCTAATCTGCACCATGGGTCATCAGGTTGCTTGATATGACAGTATACATATGATATGATGCAGGCTATTACACAAACTTGGCCCAGAGCAAAAAAAAGAAGTATACAAACTTGGACACCCCCCACAAAAAAGTAACTTGGCATCAGCCATGCTGTAGGAGTGCACACTTAATAAACGGTCCCTTATGTTTCCCATTCAAGTAATCTGTTTGTGAGGTCTTTTCCTCAAATCAAAGGGCAATTGTGAAATATTGTGCCATTTACCGATATATTTAACATAATTCATCACATCTCATTTTAAATTCAATTCTTGCCTGAGAAAATATTAAAATGGTGCACACTTTCCCACATCAGTTCATTTGGCACCAGTCCCAGTTCAAATTGATTCAACTAGTTTCAACACAACCATAATCACAAAAATGGATTTCATATGTGTAAAGTGGAGACATGCAAGTGCACCTCTGATTTGTCAAATCTGGCTGCAATTTAAGAGAAAACCTTTTAACATATAACTTTGCAGGGAGTTTATGTGAAGATCTAAATTAATGGTGAGTAATTTCACAAAATGAATTTACTTTGACTGACTTGGAAATGAGAGCTGTTGAAAGCTATATTCCATTAAAAATTAGCTGTTATAAAATTGAGGATCAACACTTTAGCAAAGTAAGGTGACAAAGAGACTTGCTACCAGCAGCAGCTTAGATCATTTAGATAAATCAATTCTTCACCTGTCATGAGGGCTTTGAAGAAAAACGTAAGCTTTTAACTACATCTTATAATTGTACTCGAAGCTCTGAAGGTAGCTTAAGTCTCTCTATTTATCTGCCTGGTGAGACACAACACTTTCTTATTAATAACATATCTATCATGTTTAATGACTGGATTCCCCCCTTCTTTAATATTGTACAATGACAGGTGTGAGGAAGAGATGAGAATCAGATGCTTGAGCAATATGCTCGCTGCTTCACGACTCCTTGAACATCAGCATTCCTTCATGGTGCCAAAGAGGAAAAAAAAGAAAAAGTAACACATAGATTACACGGCTGTGTTCAAGAGCAAAATAGAACCATTTGCAGTTGTAGATAAAAGAATGTTGAAGTGCATATGGAAAATACCATTAGGAGGAAATCCACAGTGCCTGAGTAAAATGGGTCATTAGGCTTTCGTTTGTAGAAGAGTGTCTCCCATCTGACAGTGCAGAATGGTAGCATTTTTAGCAGCTTATGTTCCCAGTTACATTAAACAGACAAACAGATTGGCTATTTTGCATTTCTCATTTGACAACAGCTTGTCTTCATTTCCAGCACACTGGTGGCAGAGCTGAAATCATGGTGACTAAGTGTATCCAAGGTCCTGCTTTTGAATAACAGCAGATGCCAACATTTAACTTCAAAATCAATCAGCTTTTCTCTGTCTTTTTTTTCTCTCACTATAGATAAAAGGTTTAGTTGAGTGTCTAAATATATATAGAAAATGGTTCTTCATTCAGCCACTGAATAATATAAAAATACACAACTGCTTAGAATAAAACAAAAAAAAAATTGAAACTGTATTTTCCAGCTTTATAAAGAAATAACCTACAAAATGAAGTGCAGTGTAAACATTACTATGGGGATTTGCACAAAAACAACATTGCCTCTATTCTCGTGATTTTCTCCCCAGAATTTCCCATAGTTTCTAGTTGCAAGTAAATCCTGTCTGTCATGGAAAGCACTAGGGCAGGAGGTGTGAAAAGGAAGTGTTTTGAGGCAAATATAATTAAGGAGTTTTATACCAGTCAGCAACACTCCTTTTTTAACCTTATCCATCTAAGTTTTTACCCTTAATGCATTGTACATAGCTAAAAGCTACTTTTAATGTATATTCAGACACCTCATAATG